>CM068374.1:289650906-290250906 GCA_034769895.1 Magicicada septendecula | reverse complement strand
CATTTTACTATCTTCTGTGGTCTTGGACTTTTCTATTTCCTTGTCTGGGACATGGAAGTCCCCTGTTTGTGTTGGTACCTCGGGCTGTTTCGGTTCCGCTGGGGGTAATATCGTTTCTACATCTTCCACGGGTGTTGCCTCCTTGTCCTCCATGTCAATTTCCTTTTCGTTTACTTATGAAAACTGTGTTATTTAATTTTTTAAGAAAATTAAATATTTTGTTTTGAAAATAAAAAAAATTGTATGTTTTATGTTTTAATGATTAATAATTAAGTAAATAATTCTTGTAAGGGTGTAGTGTGGAAATTTTATGTTTGTGTGAGTTAATTTAGTCAATAATCTTGTTTGTGGTTAACTGTAACTAATTCTGAGTTAATAGGATTGTCTCACTTCACTAATCGATTGGCGATATTTCTTCTTTTCTGTATATATTACTCCCACTTGAGTAATACCGCCTTTTTCTTTGATCCTGTTGTGAACTACCACTCTATTTATTAGATTTATAAAATAAATTTTAAATCAAAGCGTTGAATTAATATATTTTATTGACAATTGTAAAATGGATCGATTTAAAATCGATTATCACATATGTTGCTCGACTCTTTCACAGGGCGATCGATTGTTAATACATGTTATTGAATATAAATATTTGTCAGTTCTTTTAATTGTTATAATTAATAGTCAGAGAAGGGGCAAGGTTAGAAAGTATAACATTCACAATAAAAATACTTAATAGTTAACAAATATAAAATTATTTGATAATATATATAATGTTTATAAATTGAAACGTCTGTACCAATGACGAGCGCTGAATTCTAATAGGAGTGTTCGCTATGCATGACGGGAGCCAACATGGCCGCCTTCCGTGCTGCTGTGGTTAATGTGACTTCGATCAGACGAAATTTCTTTCAATAAAAGCTGTCTCGTTCACGTTCCCTCGTCTCTGCAGTATGGAGAATTCCTTTTCGTGTTATTAGAGTTGTCCTGTTTAAGTGTTCTGTGTTCACTGCGATTAAATGTTTTGGATTATGTGTATTCACTTCTGTCAATGTGTGTGTCGAAAATTGTAAAGTTCGTTTGATTATGAATAATTATTGTTGTACAGTTTTAAGTCTTTATATCACTTGTGTTTAGTTCAGTATTAATTGATTTCAATGTTTGTAGTTGTTGTGTTCACTGAATTTAGGTTTAAAGTAAAATTTTCCGTAACTCTCGATTTTTACTGTAGGCTAGGCTCTACCTTTATACGCCATTAACGATTCTGATATATGTGTTATTAGCGAGAGCTTCATCAACGGTACTCAACGAATGTTAATTAAGAACTGTTTTACTTCCTTCGTCTTCTGAAATCTCTTGCCAAGTTAATATTAGAAAAGTATTGTTTCAATTTTTATTCGTTTCCGATACATGTAAAAAAGGTACATTATACTCAAAATATATGTTGGTTATTAATTAACTTCATGAAATAGTAAATACATAATAGGTTTCTTTAATTCCTTCTGCTTAATTTGATACATAATAATCTATCTTTACAAAGTTTTTTATTAAAATTGCTGTATTCCTTTCATTTTGGAAAAGTAGGCTCAACTTTTTATTTCCTGTTCTCCTCCAAATATTAGCCATTTAGTATGTTATAATTATGATTATAATAAATTTCAGATTTACCTAAATGTTTTTCTTTCCTTAATTTCTTGCAATTTTATCAATTGATTATCCTTTTAAATATAATTTATGACTTCCCCCTCTGAAATTTTTAGGTAAGTAAAAAACAAAGTGTTCAGCATCGTTGTAAAGATACAAATGATGACCTTTACATGTATAAATTGTATAATGCATATTATGCATGAAAAATTATTTTAAAAAATTATTATCATTTATATTAATGTGTTGGGTATGTAATAAGTGTATGTTCAGTGGTGAAAATTATTTCGTACAAAAAAAGAATTCACTCATCATGAACGGAAAAAGAATAATTTTAAATAAACACAATTGAAAACCGTTTCACTTGTACAAATTGTATAACGCACATTATGCATGGAAAAATTATTTAAAAAAATTATTATCATTTGTATTATTATGACGGGGTATGTAATAAGTGTCTGTTCGGAGTTGAAAATTATTTTGTACAAAAAAAGAATTTAATTATATATTGTGGTAGTAAGGACGTCTGGGCGTTAGCTGATATTCGGTAGTGGTCGACCTTGTTCTCGGGCGTGGTTAGTCAAACAGGACTCTAAACATCTGCCTTCCTGAGTCGTTAACTTTTTTTTGTTCATGACTGCATATCTTCATTTCCTTAAGCGGGCTGTTCAGCGATGTATAAAAAGCCGAAAGATTTGATCTGTTGAAGTACATATCATCGTTGGATTCTGCTTTGACATCACGATGAAAGACAGAATATCTCGTACAGGGTAAGTTGCTTTAAAATTATTCTTTAGTTTCTGTAATATATTACCATTATGCAATTATTTTAAATATAAATTTGATTTTTTTTTAATTGATGTATGTAATAACGGTCGGTGCGGAACGACCGTTCAAGCTTGTAGATTGAGTGTTGTACTGTTATTTAAAATATGATTAAATGTACTGTTAGTTCAAAGGATTTTTTTGAAATTAAATACAATGAAATGTTAAGATAATATCGTTTAATTTTATCAAATTAAATACATATAAGCACAATATATTACAAGTTAAAATATTTAAACACATACACACACACAAACACACACACAATGAATTGAATTGACAATTGCATATAATTAAAACAAAAGAAATACGTGTATGCACACTACTTATAAGTTAAAATACATAATATGTAAACACGTGTACATTTTCAATTGTGTACAATTAAGAAATACATGTATGCATACTAATTACAAGTTAAAATACATAATATGTAAACACCTGTACATTGTCAATTTTGTACAATTAAGAAATATATGTAATCACACTATATTACAAGTTTATGATTGCATTCAAGTTAAAATACATATTATGCGCGCACACACACACACACACACACACTGAATTGTAATTAAAACAAATGAATTACATGTAAGCGCTATATATATATTACAAATTTAATAATGTGTACATTATGAAATACAAATATACTTGTTACTTCATAAGATGTCCATCCAGTATTACATTAAAATGTCCACCACGTAGGCCCTGTTTTTTTCTCCGCGGTAAACGAGATATAGTGAGTTCGGTGCTAAATGTTTTAACTCATCGTCTTCCCAAACGCCTGCGTATCTCCTCGGAAAATAAACATGATATTTCAATTTATCGTCCGTATAGTCCTGGATAGTGGCGAGTACTGCATTTCCGTATTTACTGTCTACGTTTTGAAGTTGCACTATGGGATATTTTACACCCATTACTAGTTCTTTAATTTTCTTATATTGTATAGCACTAATGTCCGCGAACTTAGCAACGAATGAAGCCATTTCTAATGAAGAATCACTATTCGCTTGCGTCTCTGTCAAGGTCTGAATTAAATAACGCTCGTTCGCGTCGTTATAAGTAGGGAGGCTGTTGAGGAGGGAAACCAGACAGCGCGAGGGAGGGGGAACCAGACAACGAGCAGTAAACTATTATTATTAACCCTGTGAAACAGGATGAAAGCCGCTTTCACACGTCATGTTCGGTGGGTGGGAGGAGGCAACCAATCGGCAATTATTTTTTTATCTGTCTAGACAAGGTGTTGTAATCGACTCCTGCTGAGCGCGGAAGGGGGGTAGGCGACCAGTCGACGCCGCTATTTTTTATACGTCTAGACAGTGATGTCATTGATTCCCGTCGAGCGCGGAAGGGGAAGGCGACCAGACGACGGCACTAATTTTTTATGCGTCTAGACAGGGTGATGTAATCGGATTCTGACGTGAAGGCAGTAATTTTTATGCAAGCGAAAGACGCCACTATTTTTTTATACGTCTAGACAGAGTGATGTCATTGATTCCTGTCGAGCGCGGAAGGGGAAAGACGACCAGACGGCGGCACTAGTTTTTTATGCGTTTAGACAGGGTGATGTAATCGAATTCTGGCGTGAAGGCAGTAATTTTTATGCAAGCGAAATGATGCTAAATAAAAACAAAAATGTTAATAATTTACAAGAAACCTACTGATGAGTCTAAAATCCGATACAACCCACTCGCGTAAAGCGTGGACTCTATTATTTGTACATATTTCTGGAAATAAACGGTGCGCGAAACATGCTGTTCCGTGCATCGGACGTAATTGTTCGAGTTTAGGACAACCGAAATCTTCTAAATTTATAATATTGTAATGCACGATACGCTTTTCCAGAAATCTTTTTTTCTGTAATCCTTTTACGAACACATAGTTAAAAGGAAACGTGTACTTTACTAATATCGGCACAAGATGTTCGTACGATGTCTCCCCGTCCCTCCACTCTAGTCCGTGAAAATGCTCCGTTAACCATCGGTTCGTCCTCATGTGTTTGTGGTTCGAAACGTTCGTGTCCACTGGTGGTGCAAGTATCCAATGTCTGCTGGCAAATGCGGTGACATCCATAACGGCCAGTTCCTTGACGAGTTCGTTTCCGTTATCGTCCACGAAACAGTGAAAGTCAAGTATGACTGCTAGCTCGTCGACTGCCATCTTTTTTCGTTACAAACAATGTGTTCGGTGCTACTAGGAACGCTGCCGATCCGTCCGTCTCGCGAAACAGACACGTTGTATGTTGTGAAACGTCCGTAAAGAATTTTTTCGGAACGTTTTCTTTGTACCTTGTCTCCACGTCACGAATCAGTGCAACAAATTCTTGCGTCAAAACGTTGTATACAAAAAGATCTACAGGGTACAGTACTGCGTTCGTTAAGTCACTGCATCGTCTGTACTCGTACGAAGTCAACAGCTCCATGCGTTCGTTCTCGACACGCCCTTCCGAAACACTGAGGAAGTAGTGAGATATCGTTTATTTATAAACACTTCCGTCACAGCAGCAGCATTGTTTTTCAAACAATTTTTACTGGTTTATTTCATGCATTAGACGAAACGTTCTTGCTCTTGTATTAACAGTCGGTAAGCGCGAGTATGAATTTGCTGTTCGTTTTCTGACTGCATGTTGTTTAGACGTTCTCAGTGCATGAAAACGAACTAGAAATACGCTCTCATGTAAGCGGTGTATGTGGCTCTACATAAGGGACACTTATTTAGAGTGATGGCGCAATTCACACATATGACAAAATGGCGACAGGGAATAAGTACGACTTCAACGATGTGTGCGTAACAAACTTTGCACATCGTATCCCGATCCGGACCCCCTTCTTCTTTTTTTTTATTCTCTTTGATCGAGTCGGTGCTTTGTCCGTTCTCTGCTGCCACTGCTGTTGCTGCTGCTGCTGCTGCTTTCGGTTCTTTTTTTTATTCTCTTTGATCGAGTCGGTGCTTTGTCCGTTCTCTGCTGCCACTGCTGCTCCTGCTGCTGCTCCCGGTTCGGTAATGATACCCAATGCCTTTAGGATGAATTTTTTATCTTTCACTAACATTACGTAAGAGCACACGGGGAAATGACGTGCGTGTTGCGTCCAAGCGTTTTCTCCTCGCTCCCATTTGTTTAAACCGCCTCCACAGCAAAAACATATCACTCTATCGTTGCATCCGTTGTAAAAGAAACCCGCTTCTGCTAGTTCTTTAGGCGTTATCGTCAACGATATCGGCCAATCTTTAAAACTCTTTAAACGGTCTTCAATGCTTCTGTAACGCGGATAAG
This sequence comes from Magicicada septendecula, assembly GCA_034769895.1. Lineage (NCBI taxonomy): Eukaryota > Metazoa > Arthropoda > Insecta > Hemiptera > Cicadidae > Magicicada > Magicicada septendecula. The sequence continues at coordinate 290,245,169 of CM068374.1, read as the reverse complement.
GGGATATGATTTTTTTAATCAGTGCGATCTGCACTTCTTTGTCGTCCGGAGATACGGACTTGATCGTCATCGCTTCACCGCACTGTCTGAAATAGCGGTTTTCGTTGCGATCGTTATCGTCATCCTTGTGATCGTACGAAAGCATCGTGCACGTCCTCTCACGACTCGCGCTGATGAAACACTGAGCGAAGAATAGGAGGGGAGACGTTTCCCTCTCCCACCGTTCGGAAAGAGGGAGGTTACAGGTATTAAGAAAATAAAATACATGAAAATTGATTACATCTTTTAATATAAAAAAAACACATACATGAAATACACACACATAATACTGTAAAAAGCAACATAATATTTACAGCAAAAAAACAATAATATACAGAGTGAGTTTAATTGTGTCTGCGCACCGTGTTGGACAGCGGAGTGTAGACTTTGAGCGAATCATGCAGTATCAAGCAGTAGGCCGCGGTCTGAGGGGGGAAATTGGTCGATGACTCGAATTCTAATCTGACGTCGACCGGTGACGACTTGAGCGACTCGTCCTGTCTGCTACAATCGAAGACGAATAGCGGTGCTTTCGTTATGAACTCGCTCGGTGCTAGAAGTACGTTGGGTTGAGTTCTATGATAGTACGATTTTTGAAATCTTGTATACATGTCGTACAGCAGAGCGTAACGTCCATTATCGATATCCAGGTTCAGGTTATCGTACGGGTAGTATTTGTCGTTCAGAAAGAGTCTTGCGTTGGTCACCTTGCAGTGATCGAATTCGTCCGCTTGTTTCTTCAGATCGTTCTTTCTAGCGGTCTGGAACGTGAGTATCACGTACCGCGGTTTCTCCAGTTGTGTCGTTGTTTTTACCGTCCAAGTCTGTCTGTCAGTTGAAGGTAAAGCCGGGTACTCGTGCAGTTCCCAACTGCGAAACGGTAAGAATAGCGGTAAATCCTTGCGTACGATGTCCAACAGCCGTATCCGTACTTCGTTGTTCACGTACACGAACGGAATCATCCAAGAGATTTTGGTCAGTTCTATATCGGCATTAGCTGACGTATCCGTGGACGAGAACAGTGCGTTAACGTCAGTGGAAGTGCGCAACAGTATCAGTTCCTGTTTCATGTTTAATATGACGTGCGTGAAATCCTCAGCGAATCCCATCAGCATCCTCAATGGTATGCAAAAGTTGAATTCACCGTTTTTACCGGAAGGTGTTAGCTCGTTAGCCGTGGGGGCAACCCAACCGGCGTTTTTCATCGAAACCACGTCAGGCATACCAACGGATAGCATGGTTTTAATAGTGGATGCGATGCCAACGCTCTTAATACGATCCACTTCCACACCGGCCAGTTCGTATCGGATTTCTTCGAAGAGAAACGCGATCGCGTTGTTGACCATTTTCACGTTCACAGTATCGGTGCTGTCGGTCTTCTTGCTCAACTTGCCTTCAACGTACAGGTAACTTTCCATCGGTAAAGTGAAGACTTCCTGTTGCAGGATAGGTATACGTATCTCATCGTTATTTCCGTATCGCGACGTCGACGCGTATGGTGCGTGAGGATGATATTCGTAATGTGTGATGTTGTCTTCAAAAAACGGTCGTCGTTCGACCGATAAGACGATACCGCTGTCCGCCATATTACTTGTTTTTCTTGAGTTTGAATCCTTGTGAAATCAGGTAGCGTCGGTTAGCCGTTGTTAATCGCGTCAACGACGTACGTCTACTGATACTCTGTCCAAAAGTGTCGTCCACTTTTATCTTGTGCGTACCACCGCTCTTCGTCACCGATGGTGTAGGTAAAGCGGTATCGTTGAAATAAAATCCCATGATTACTACGCGCGTTTCAAATGTATACGCGCGGTGATAACTTCGTCACGAAAATTCACAATATCACCGTCCTGATCGTGTACGGACACTGTAACGTTATACAAGTGTAGTACGTTAAGCGGAAGATAAATGACGTTGGCAGGCGTTTGGACTATCTTGAATCCAGGCTCGACAGTCGGGTAGAACGAGTGCAGTATATGGTCGTTTCGTCCCGCCTTGTACGAACCTTGTACGACGTTACACCTTATCTCCAAAACGTTCACTTTGTTAATGTTTACTGGTGTGTCCGACGTGTGTAATATATACGCTTTTAACTTGCGGTTCTTGGAAAAACCCAACATGGTACCGATTCCGTGTTCTGTACGCTCGAAATCGATATCGTATGAGCAATAAAGTTCACATTTTAACGTGTTGTTGTTAGGACGTAGAGTAAATTTCGGATCTGATAGCTCTTTCTTCAGGTATGTTTCGATATCACTGATTTCGTACGCACCGGTCGGTATTTTGATGAGTTCTAGCGTTTTACGTGGACCCTTTAGTACAGGAAAGACGTTGTTTCTTCCGCTTTCCACGTTCGGTATAGAGTTGTACGTGGTAAAGTCCAGCAGTCCTGCATACCATTCACCGTCCGTCAGTTCGAGCGGTGGAAAAAGGTCACAAACCAGTGCGCTTGGATCCGTACCCGTGACGGTGACCGTAAGCGAAGACATCTTGTCGTTTACTGATCGTTTGATGTCAAAAAATCCAAACATAAATGTCCGCAGATAACCGTGACCGACGGTTGTTTACGCGCATAATTGTAACGAACGTCGTTCACGTACGATCCAAAGTACCGTATTAGATCGACGGGAGGGAGGCTTTCGTTCTCCCACGGTGAGCGAGGAAGTGCGTCGCGCATGTACACGCCTCTGAAATGAGGTACGCGCAATCGTTTCGCGTACTCGTACAGATCTCCATCGGACAACGGGCGCACGGGTATTTCGATTAGTTTTTTCGGTACGGACGAAGGTATAGTCCCGAAGCCCTTTTACCACCACCACCGGTCCGTCTTCGTCGTCCCGTCCCTGTCGTCCTCCTCCTCCTCTTATTATCGTGCGCCGAACCGACTTGCGTCGACCGGTGCGACGACGCCTTTTACGCACACCGCCACAGCATAGTCCGCTACCTAACGCCGATTTCGCTTTCATCGCTGCCGCTACGGCCGCCGCGTACGCTCTTTCGCTGATGCCTGAATTCAAAGCTTTCACTCGTTCCCACGCCTTGCCGGCTAGCACGCGATCCGCTACGCGTCTTCGTTCGTTGTCCTTATACTTGGAGTAGGCGATATCGTGTTCGCGACAGGCTTCGTCCAACTCGTTGATTCCTCGATCACCACGAGCCAATCTCTCCTCTAGTTTCGTTCCGGGTCCGCAGAATCTGTAGCCGGGCAGATGTAGTTCCACAGGTAATACGTCCACCGCTCAATTGATCAGTGTAGGTACTGACTTTGTGACGAATGGTACCGCGCTTTTAACTATTTTGCCTATGAGACCACGCCCCCTTTTTTTATCAACACGACTACGAAGTTCGTACATGTCTACTGTTTCGCCTGCTGTCGATAAAGCGATCTCCAATCGTGCTCGTCCTTTTTGTCGAAGGACTTGTCAAGATCGCTAATCAATTTGCTCGTCTCCGCCTTGCTCGTGAATAGTAATTCTGCCTCTTCGGTGCCGAGTGAAGTACGCGCTGCGTGCGTATGCAATTTAAAGATATACGATACCACTTTCTCCCAACGGTGTTGGAACACTTTTGCGAGTTTGTACGTTTCGCTCTTCGCGTACCGCTTCGTGTCCTCCAATTGACGCACGTTCACAGCGTCTGTGGGCCGTGTGCCACCGTCACCGACGTTCAGAATAGTCTTTCCTTGCGCGTTTAAATAAGAGTCGTTTACCGTTGTGATTGTATGCTGGTTCAAAAATTCCAAGTTTACAGCGTCTTTGTTGTTGACAGGCGACGCTAACTGCGTTATCCGCACGTTGCCGACCATTAGGTTAGAGTTTGTATCCTTCGGTATGATCTTTGCGTCCACGTATACTTTGGTCGTGGCGTCTCTCGCACGAATCGGGTTTCTCAGAGACTGTATGCGATTGTCCCGCGCATCGATGACGGTGCCGTTCTTCTTGTTCGGTTCCGCCGTGAAACGCAAGCACGTGTAGTCTACGTACTGCTTGTTGACAGCATCCGTGAGTGCGATGGGAGCGCCGACGTTGATGAGCTTACTACCTTTCACGTCTATTCTCGAGGAACCTTGCGTTGACTGATCGACGACCAGACAGTGGTCTTGCACGAACCGCAGTGGAACGGCATCGTTACCATCATGCGGCTCGCCCAAGTTGTGTATTTTTTCCCCGCTACGCCGAAGTGTCCGTCCTCGGTCATCGCGATACCGATATCCTCCCGCAGACTGCGTCGCGCCTCCCTTTGGACTCTGACGGCGCTCTGGTGTCTGCCGAACTTGTCAACGCTCATCTCGTTAATGATGCGCGTCGACCGTCGTACGCAGAATTTATACGTATTCACGTAATAAATCGATTAGTTTTGATACGATCGTACTGTCTATACATTTTATTCCGACGACGGAGAGTCCGTCGGTATGTTTTCCTTTCACGATCGTGTTTAGAAATTCATCGTACACGTATACACGTGCGTCTTTGAAGAAATAAATCTTTCCGTCGGTGTATCGAAACGCGCTATCAACGGCTTCAGGTAAGCCGACAAAGCGATCTTTAACGTATCCGTGTTTCTTGATCATGAACGAGCACTCATCTATCTCACCGTAATACATATCGTTATACAGCAGAAATGTACGTCCTGTGTAAGGTGTGTATCGCAGCGTTTATTTTTGTCAGCGTGCGAACACCGAGAGTCGTGATCGCTTGTGGATACCCGTTCACCGGCTGTAGACTGTGTATACCGAACATGTACACGTATCCGTCTACGAAGAGTACCACTTCTTCGGTGCGCGGTCTCTGGTACATCGCCGAAACTTTGGTGAACGTCAACGGTAAGAACGTCAACCAATCCGTCAACAGAAGCGGACTCCCACCACCACCCGGACGCTTCGACTCGAGGTCCATTGTCCACAAAAAGTTATCGTGCACTATATATACTGTAATGAAAGAGAGACTTTTAGGTGTTAAGATGCGACGATGATGCCTCACGTTGCGAGCGTCAATTTGTAAAGAAAGAGACTAATGGACGTCCTCGTTTTCGTTTAAGCCCCACGTTGCAGGCGGCAATTTGTAACAAAATGAAATATATAGAATGTGTCGAGTACGTGTTTAAATAAGTTCCACGTTGTTATGTGCCAATTTGTAAAGAGACTAATATGTGCCGGTGCTAGCGAAAATGTCCGTCTTATTCAAACCCCACTGTTGTAATCAATTTAGTAACGAACTGCTTGTTAATTATGTGAGGACGTATGTAATAATGTATGATACCAGCTGGAGACGTCAAATTATAAAGAGATCTTGTCTATGAGTGTAATTAGTTATAAGAGACTCCGGTGTAACAAACGCCAAGTAGTACGTTGTAGGTGGCGATTCGTAACAATTAAAATGCTGTTACCTGGTTTAATTAATATGTTATTAACTAATATACCTTGCGGTTGTGACCAGTGAAACCCTCAGAACACAGATTATTAAGTCCACAAACTTAGAATTATATTCCTGAATTTATAATGGTAGTATTCTGTAGACTTAATTTAATTCTCAGTGGTTGTTTAATATGAGCAATATATATGGAGTATTTACTGAATGTAAGTGGTTTTTGTCTCAACCCTAGTCCCTCAACGATAAAAATTTCATTCAAATTTAGTATGGCAAAACCCGTTAGTTCAGCAATCTCCCGTCTCACCAGCTGCAAACTTGGAGCGCTGTTATTATAAATAATTGTGCGTATAGGTTAGTTATTCTGAGTGTTTGTATCAATCTGTTAATAAATTATTACGCCAATTACATATAGTATTTTCTCTGCAATGATTAAAACGTTATCTCATACAACAAATGTACTTTATTTATTTTTCTCTGGTATTTAACCAGTTACGTTGTCTCAGACAAACAATAAGACAATACAATCGACTATCCCAACATGTATCGATTCTTAATTATTCGAATTCTAAAAAGAAAAACATATATACTTTGAAAATAATGACAAATAATTCTTATACCAGGGTTCGTGTAGTTCTTTGAACCATTAGTAAGGCCAGGTAAAACGCATAATTAAGGTTGTTCAATTTACAAAAAGAATAAAATTATTTACTTAAAATACAATGATATGAAAATAATTTGTTTTTTTACCCAAGCGGCGAAAGCTTCATTAGGCGGTGAATGTTTGTCAACTACGATCAAAATGCAGGTTATATCGTCTTCACCCAGTAAAACTGCTCTGGTCTTCAATGAATGGATGATGATAATCCCACGGGAACTCTGGTGCTTCGAGTCTTCTTTTGCGTCTTCACAATTCTTGGTCCCAACGAACTGGAATTAGGATCTCAGCTTCCGCTGTCAATGAAGGTTATTTCGTCAACCGAATCTTCTGTATTTCCAAATATTCCCGTTAATTCAGGCTTCAACTCTTTATTGGTCTTCAATTTATAGCATGAATTGGTTTGATACCAAATTCAACGGAATTGTTTAGTGAATGAGGTGAGACGCTTTCAGTTCTTTTTTATTGTATTCATTGATAATTTATAGGGTTATTTAATTTGTATGATTCATTAACATTCCAGTATAATTGTTTTGCAAAATGCTTTTTTTCAATTTGGATATATATTTTCTTTATATTTATTCATATATTTTAAATATATCGGTTCATTTCAACCTAATAGCTTGTAACAATCAGTACCATCTATTCAAAATCAACAAGTTACTAAAAATCAGTTGCCTTAACAACCAGGTTTTCTATATATCCTTGAGCCGGCATTATAGAATATTACTACTATCATGTGTTAAGCTTTGCAACCCAACAAGGAATCCGGTGACGTTGCCATTCCACTGCACGTATCATGGTACTACTACACATTTAAAATACGTTTAACACTGTCTCTCGCACGGTATTTCTAATTGCATATAGCTTACTGAACAATGTTTACAGAACCAGTAATATCGCACCAACACAAGAACGCGTTATCATTCAGTAGACCCCCCGCTCTTCAGGCGTCTCGGTAGCACAGCCTGTAATACCACAGTACTCCTTTCCAATAAAATACTCCATGCTTGGATTAATATTGAATCACATAAAATTCTCCCCTAACCTTCCTTATTAAACAGTAAATGTTTTACTAGAGTTTCGTTGGACTGGGTTTACTAAAAAGGTATTAATTTCCTTTCACTAATATGGAATTTAGGCCTATAGATTCATTTACAACCATTATAACATTATTTGGTTTTTAACTTAATTTTCTTTTTACCTGACCTACTGTACAATTAATTATTGATTACATAGTTAATTACATGAATTTTAATTTACTGGTGGTTATTTGTTTTTACATTAATCAATTGGTTCTGGAACCCTTTATTAATTTATGACATAATTGTCAGAACTACTTGTTAGACTTGAAACACTGGTCACACTCCTGATCCAGTTTATAAACATTAATTAGAACAACAGTATCTTTCAATTTTATACAATACTGACAACTTAGTACCGTGCCTAACATTGGTAACTATATTGTGCTGTATAAAAACAAATCTAATATAAAATATAAACATAATTATTGAGTAAGTATTATTATCAAACAACCTCATTTCATTTTTAACACATTCAACATACAATATAAATATTCTGTAGACCTTAACATGTCACAGTACAAAACAAACATTTCATTACATCCAATCATTCATTGGTCTGGCTCTTTTACATTTAATATTAGTCATTGCCTCCTTTTTACTTGAGGTCCTTCTCAAACATATGAACTATCGAACAACCTTAAGTCAGGGTATGGTCTTTGACCATATTTCATTCAGTCTTTTATGTAACGTTGGGGAACCTCAACTATGTTGCGTTACAATACGTGTCTGTTGATTATTAAAAATTGATTAACATTCTTTAGTCGACATAAATCCGTCGTCGTCCGGACGGTGTCGTTCGTCATCGACCTCGTCGTCGTCGTCGCCATAGCGATCGACGGCTTCCCGTACAAGTGCTGAATGCCTCTTATATCGTCGTCTCTCAGGTCGAACGGTCCATCCGAGCGCAGTACGTAGAAAGGGTACATGATCGAATCCCTCTCGAGGGAATGAGCCAGTCCTAACGCGTGTCCGATTTCGTGCGTTAGCACCTGTAGAAAACTGGTCTGATCGTCCGGTATTTCGGTTGCGTTCGTATAATTCCACGATTCGTAGTAGTCCATATGTATTTCGGAAGTGTTGTAAGATAGATCGGGCGGGTAGTAAGCGTGTGCGAGTATACCTCCCCGTCCGTCCAAATCGTAGCCGCAGATCGTACACTTGGAGGTCAGACACCTGTGTTTAAAATATCTCATAGCGATGGCTATGTCCACGTTTATGTCGTTGGGTCGGTATTCGAATTCCAAATTTGAATGTTTCCGCCATATAGCGAACGCTTGTCGTGTCGCTTTTATAGCATCAGCGGTACCGTGAACGAACCGCCACGACAGTCGTCTCTTGGTCCAAGGCGTTCGTAAGGTGTACGACGCAAAATCTTTGTTACCACATCTCCGCACCTGCATCAGATTCATCGTTTCGTTGTTCAATTCTCCGTTTACGGTTAAATTGTAATTCTCTTGAAACGTTCGCAGGTAGGACGAAATAACGCCGGCGTCGACGGTGGCGTTCTCTTTGTCTTGTAAACTATCGTCGGGCACATATCCGTAACGTTTCAAGTAATCGATAGCGAAGTCTATATCGTTCGCGTTATTACTCTCGAAGGACGATGCGACGACTCTCGTGGACGCGATAATAAACACTAGCGTGGTATACATGTGAGAATCGTGTCTCGATGCTGTTGCTAATGACGGTAGTCGTCGTATACCCGTCTAATTTATACGATGATGTCGGCTTCACGTAGTTCTTCCACTACCGAAACGATTTCGTTCGTGTGCCCACCGTTTCCAGCGCGCTATGACGCTATCAACACTCGCAATCTGTCCACCAGTTAATTCTGATCGTCCCAGTGCACGTAATCAATTTTGTCTTTTTTCTCGACGCTACCATATACGTTCTGTCGGTATTATACCCGTGTCCTGTACGTTTCGGTGGGAACAGCTTTGATATTATCCGTTTATACTTTACACCTCTGTTCGCTAAATAATAATGCTTGTGCGCGTTGGTGGCGCGCAGTATATCTTTGTACGCCTTCATATCCGTCTCGTTGTAAATGTTTTCGTTAGGGTCCTTCATGAACACGAGTTCGTATAGACCCGGTGTGCCTTTATATCGTTTACCGTTGATGAGGATCGTATCGTCCGTTTCGATTTCAAACGGTGAATCACCGATCATCCATTTTCCATTTGCGTTTCTTACACCGTATGTATAGTCCATCAGACAATCACGTTCGGCCGACACGATCATGCGCATGTACTTGTTCGCTAACGATTAGCTGTCGTATTTGGTCAGAAAATATCTACGCGCTTCACGCCTTCCTTCTGGTGTGTCTAACATTTTTTCGATGTTGAGACTAGGATCGTCCTCGTCGTCGTCGTCCTCGTCCGATGTTTCGGCTATCACGGGTGTTTTCAGGAAACGTGGTGTCGATCGGTGACGGAGCGGTGTTCCTATATCGATCTTACTACTCGTACCCATCAGATCCTCCTCTTCCACCGCCTCCTCCTTCTCCTCACGCTTCATCTTTTTCGTCGACTTTTCGTTTGTTGTTTTACGTTTTTTTTCAACCAACGCTTGCGAAATAGTTTGTAACGGTTCCAGTATCGGTTTGTAACTTTTGGATAAAGTTGCTTCCTCTTCACGGATACCGTGTTTTAACGCACGGTATTTCTTCTGTATGTCATCGCTGATCGTGTCAATATCGTGGGCTAATCGTTTCTTCTTTTCGTCCATCTCGATAAACGTCGGTACGTCGACTAACGTCGCTGACAGCGGGACACTTGTATTTACCCGTACGCCCGACAATTTTTTTGGTGAACAGCTGTTAATCGTTAGACGTGACTACTATGAAACGATCGAAACCAGCTCTGTACCTACCGATGTCGATAGAAGAATCCTTGTCCACGACGAGAAACCCGTAACGATCTTTCCACGCTTTAGCGCACACGTTCTTAAACGTGTCGTATTTCATGTCCGTGTTGACGTGATCGTTGTACACGTGCTTCAAGTTGAGATCGTCCTGTTTGAACAACACTATTAGATTGGCGTTGTCGCGTACCAACTGTTTCGGCACTTGGCTGTACGTCTGACACAGGTAAAACGCGTCCACTCCACTGTGTCGTCCCATAGCGAAATACTTCCGTATGTTGTGTTGTCTTTCACAAGACACATCGTCGAACACAATAATAGAATTGGGATCGACCTCGTCAGGAGGGGGTACCTCATCGTTATCGTTGTACGCGTGATAACCCATTCCTTCGTCGGAAAGTCGTGTCATCAGTGTCTCCAGCATCTGATATTTGGGTTGAAACAATTATTTAGAAAACACGTACAGGTTCGCGAATCTCAACCCGTTCACATCGAACAATAGGTTGAACATGACGTTAGTCTTTCCGCACGCGGAAGGTCCGCAGATGATCGAACGTACGGTATCGGGCAGAAGACGTCCGTGCTTACGTTTTAGAAAATTGAAATTTGAAATTTTCCGTGCAAACAGAAATTTGAAAGCCAGTATTGGAATTCGCATACTCAAAGACTGCTACGCAATGAATTAGAATATGGGCGTTTTGAACGGAAAATGGGTGTTACGGCAGAAAGTTATATCATCCAGCAGGTCGAGCGCGCAAAGCATTTAACCCCAGCATTTTCAGAGATTGACATAGTCACGAAACTAGCCTATCATTTCAATCACAATATACGAGTAGCTGTATTTACGCAAGGTATACGCACGGTCGATGAACTGCTCATTCTAGTGTCCCAAAGCGAGACAGTTTTTGATTTAGGCGGTTGGCGTTATAACCCTGATTTTCGCCGAAATAACGACGGTCAGAATACACGGGTACAATACCACCAGCAACCTGATCAGAGATCAAGTACGAGTTCTACTCCACCCCAGACACCGTCAAAACCGCCAAATAAAACCTTTGAATACAAAGGTAAACCAAATGTCGGTAGACCAAAGGGGCAAGGTAAAGGCAACGACGGGGCCCCGATCAGAGCCATTCAAACGGTCGAAATAGCGAAAGCGGATACAACTGCGAAAGGCAGCGATACCCAAAGCACTAAGGACCCTAACAATAAACCAAAAAATTATCAATCTGCAAAAAACGTGCCGAAATGCGCATCCAGCAAGGACGCGCTATAAACCCGGCAAAAATATGTAGATGTAAGCATGCTAAATATAAGAATTATATATTGTGTGAAAAGTGTACTTTTAATTATGTAACTTATGTGCCCGTTAATAATGTGTTCCCACCGGACGTCAGGGATCCGTTGCTAGAATCCGGTACCGCGCAACAAAGGCCAGTGAGCGCGGCGTGTCCGGTATTGCACGCCTTTGTCAACGGCGTTCCCACACAAATTTTGTTGGACACCGGCAGCGTTGTTTCCGGCGTCAGTGAAAGATTCCTGCGTGCGAACAAAAAACATTTTCGTACGGCCCCATCACTTCCAATAAATCAATTTTATATACGAACCGCTACCGATAGCAAAGAAAAAATTGACACGCAATACTATCTAACAATTATGCTAGAAAAAGTGCAATTTGAAGTGTGTGTAGTAGGTATAAACAATTTGATTTGTGATGTGTTATTGGGGGTAGATGTATTAGAGCAAATACGCGCGGAAATAAACACTAGTGAACACTTATTAAAATGTACTATTGACAACATTAGTTACACCTTCAAATTGAACACACACACACACACACACACACACACACAAACACATACAAAACCACGGTGACCGAATTAAAATTACACGGCCACCAAAACACGTAATTAAATATAAAAACGGTGAACAGGGGAAACAACCTTAGATTCTCAAACTGAATGGAGATTGTCGTCGCTGCAAGAAGAGTTCAGTGAGATCTTCAGTGAGGAGCACTCAATCACGTCAGTTTATGAACATAGGATCAACCTCATAGAACCGGAGAAGTTCATAAGGAGAATCTACCAGGTACCTATAAAGTCCCAGGCCGAGGTCCAGCAGGAGATACAGCGGATGTTGGAGGAAGACATTATAGAAAGATCTAATAGCAGCTTCCTCAACCCACTGCTAGTCGTCCGCAAGAAGACTGGAGAAATCCGACTCTGCCTGGATATGCGGAATTTAAATAATCTGGTAGAAAAGGAATTTGACTGCGCACCAACAGCGGAGGACCTCTTCATAAAATGTGAAGGAGCCAGGTACCTAACGAAGCTAGATCTGACAGCAAGCTTCTGGCAGGTCCCGCTGTGCGAGCAAGACCGTAAGTATACAGCATTTATTTATAACAACAAATGCTACCAGCACAAGGTGGTACCTTTTGGCCTTAGCACGAGTCTCGCCGCTATTGTAAGATGCCTCGAGAGAGCTCTAGGACCCGAGGTAGACCCTTACACTGTTATATTCGTCGATGACATCCTCGTGATATCCCGCACTTTGGAAGAACACTTTGAGCATCTGAGGAGCGTCTTCCAGAAGCTGAGGTTAGCCAACATTAAACTCAAACTACACAAGTGCGAGTTCATTAAGTCTCGAATGAAGTTCCTGGGACATATAATCTCAGCTACAGGCATCAGTACGGACCCAGAGAAGCTCAAGAGTATTGTGGAGTTCCTGGTGCCCAAGAACCTCAAAGCACTACGAGCATTCCTTGGACTCACGGGATACTACAGGAAATTCACCAGCAAATACGCCGAATATACAGTCCCCTTGCTACAGCTGGTACACAAAAATATAAAGTGGAAATGGGGTTCTGAACAAAACGATGCGTTTGAGAGGTTTAAGGGCTTATTCCAAACTAACTTACAATTGTTCCATCCACAACAGGGCAGGAAGTACGTAATGTGTACTGACGCTAGCGAGTATGCTATCGGCGCCGTGTTGCACCAGGAAGATGAGCAAGGTAGTCTTCATGTTGTCGCATACGCTAATAGAACGCTCAAAGGCGCTGAGTTGCATTATTGTACTTCTGAGAAAGAAATACTCGCCATAATAAACGCTCTCAGAAAATTCAGACATTACCTATACGGTACCCATTTCGAGATCCACACAGATAATCAGGCGTTATCCTTTATATTGAAATGCCGACTAGCCAATTCCCGACTAACACGATGGGTGTTAGCTATTCAAGAGTATTCTTTTACCATTAAATACTGCAAAGGAGCAGAGAATACCACAGCAGATACCTTAAGCAGATATCCGCCCGTAGAGAAGGAAGAGGTATACGAAGCAGCTGACGACGAGTTGAGGGTATTAAATATGCAGTACACTGTCGCGCCTGAAGCTACCAATATGCTACGAAACATAGGACGCGAGCAGGACAATGACCCCAGACTCCTTGCTAAAAAGCAAATGATAGCAGCTCACCCAAGTCCGCATTATCTCATACAAGATAATATATTGTATAAATTGTTACAGGGCGAATGGAAGGTGGTATTATCTCCAGCTATGCTTGCGTGTGTAACACACACATTACATGTAAAAATGGCACACGCATCACCAGTAAAATGTGTAAAGATATTACAGGAGGATTTTACTATTACAAACATGTATCGAAGAGTAAGGAAGTTGTTAAAAACATGTCATCCATGTCAAACCGCGAAAGCACCAAATTTGCACACTTACGTTCCCATGGCAAATGTGATAACGGAAGGTAAGGGACAGATGATCGCCACCGACTTTCTGGGACCACTACCCAAGGCTACCAGAAACTTAAAACACATTGTAGTTTGTGTCGATGTATTTACGAAGAAAGTTAGCCTATACGCGATCCCTAGACCCACCACAAAATCCGTTTTCAACATTATACTTAACAAGTATATTCCGCAACATGGACCGATAAGGAGCGTGCTGAGCGACCAGGGAAAACAATTCCAAAATAAACACTGGGCAGCAACCCAGGAACGAAATGGCATTAAAGCAATCCTCACCTTGATAAGACGACCACAGGGCAACCTCGCCGAAAGAGTGAATCGGGAAATAGGAAAAATGTTCCGTATATATTGCTATAAGGACCAAAGCAAATGGCCCGAGTTCCTATCATTCTTTGAAACGGCGATAAACGATAATTATCATGACACCACTGAATACACACCAGCAGAGTTAGACTCTGGAACAAAGCCAGAGAGATTTTGGCATAATTATTTACGCAGGCCAAAGACCTATAATCTACCTTTGCCGGTTCAGTGTAAAAACCAACTTGTGAAGGACAGGATAGTTGAAAAAGGGCGAAAAAGGGCGGACAAATTCAATACCACTCATAAATTAACCAACTTTGTAGTAGGAGAGAAAGTGCTTCTCAAGGCAAACCCCGTGGGCCGGAGAGACATAAATGTAGCCGCAAAGTTTTTTCGTTTATATAACGGTCCGTATCTTTTGGCAGAGCAACTAGCACCTCACACCTTTATCGTTACGACGCTCGACCGAACAAAAACGGTAGGGTAATACCATGCGAGCTCTTTAAGAAAATACTATGAGTAACATGAAATTCCAAGGCGCGTCGGTACGAAATAATACGACTTTAAAAATAAATAATATGTAGAGTTAATAATAATTAGAATTAAAATGAATTAACTGTGTTTTATAATATTAATAATAATTGTAAATAAATTGTGTATAAATGATAATGCATTTGTAGCGCGGTGACTAACAAGCGTATAATGCAAGGCGGAACAAACGCATGAGCAGGAAATTGTTACGTCACACAATCATACCGCTCCACGGTTGGAATGTAGGTCAAGCAATTAGCGTCGCGCGGTGTGCGATAACAATTGTAAACAAACCTCAGCGCATTCCTTCGTGCGCGTGTCAACTGTTGACTACCTAACATTCTTAAACGCTGCGATTAGCTACTAACAGTTCTGAAAACATTTACTACACAATTATTGCAAATGTAATATTATTAATAGGGTGTAATTAGAATTAAGTTGTATATATGTAAGAACAATGACACCTATGTATGTGTACTTAAATAAGTAATACAATGTATAATAGCAAGTAGAATCGTTACAAAGTACGTTTATAATAATTGAAAAAAAAAATTGTAATTAATACACTCGTTTTTTTTTTTAAAGTAAGCAGGGGAGTATATAACAGGACCAAATGTCAATTATTTGGAGTTATATGTTAACTGCATACTATAATCATGTTTAAATAAATTTTAATAGTCAAAACTCCACTTGTATGTAGTAGCTATGAAAATAATGCATTGTAAAAAGACGCACACGCGGCGGTTACATAATCAGCTCGCTGTAGAATGAAGAGCCACACCCCAAACTGTTAATTATTAATATTTCGGAAACCAGTAAATTAAGGCGAAATCCATTATAGCCAAAATGTTTGCCGAAATATTAATAATAAGGTGTGCGAATTTCACGCAATATAATTAAAGAATAACAGAGTTAATTAATTTTATGTGAATAACTTCTGTAATAATTAAGCTACATTAACGAGCTTTTAATATGTTATAAATATAAACATTTCCAACAAATTGTATATTTTAGATTTAGCACAACTTGGTTTGCAACCAAGATAATTGCAATTTAAAACTATCACAGGAAATCCGGACCGACAATTCAGTTCCGCTGTGTTAAGAATATTAGTAATAATATTAATTCTCCGTCTGTGGGAAACTAACTTCGTTCTCACGGACTAAGGTAATTCAAATTTTGTGTAGTAGGGAGAGTGTGTCAGCCAATCAAATCATTTGAAGGAATCCCAACCAGTGCAGAGTTTTGGGGCTGAACGAACACTCTTCTGCCAGTATTTGCGAAGTACGGACGTAATTCTTCGATCGTCTCGAAACCGTAGTTGTGAAGATTCATCTGAAGACTCTACGTGGTCAACACACATAGTTACGAACGTTATAAATACAGATTAACTGTACGATTCGTAATTATAGCATCCAGTCGAGATACTCTTCATTTCAACAAACAAGCTTATTGTGTACTACAAGCTGTGGTCATAAGCACGCAAGAGATCTACCAGACTACAAGACCTACTTCAAGAATACGACAGAGAGGCCGTCTAAACCATTGGTGAACCAGCTGACGAGCAGAGCTACCACTCGAACGACACACACACACACTGACGTGGGACGTGGAATCGACGAGGGACATAAACCAGTTCTTGCAGAAAGCCGCAGACGTAAAAACTTCAACAAACAGCAGGAGAGGAGAGTGTTGCTGAATTCTGAACTCAAAGCCGAAATCCAGGACGCTCAAAGCAGATCACTATCTCTAGCAGATTCGGACCAGGACAACGAGGGACATTTGGAGCATCACTACCATCCACTTCAAAAACAGGAAAGCAAAATCAACTTATTTATTTTTAAAACATTAAATTTTCTTTCTTTTTCAATTAAAAGCATTGTAATTTAAATCATTCAGATGCCACAAAAATCAAAGACTCTAGTAAATAAGAATAATTCATTGTGATAATCTGTATAGCCAGTATAAGTAATTAGTAAGCTGTAGTTAAGAATCAATAGAGATAAAACAGAAGCGCTATACAAATCTTAACAAACAATTTAACCATTTGCTCATACTGCAGTATAACAGAGTCAAGTCACTAGAAAATAAAAGGACGTGAACTAGACTGTCACGCCTAATTTATTTTTGGAAAATATTCAATTAACTTTAAAGTTTTTATATTTTATTTTTATTTGAATCTAATAATTTAAAGCAATTTAATTAAATTAAAATAAATTAATTAATTAAATTTTCACTTGCAATTAACTTGTCGAATAATGAGTTAGAACTTCTTAAAATTATCAACCATTTGAAAAACATCATTCAAGATCGATTCATTGTTTAGACTGTAAGGATAATTGATAATATAACCATTTTATTCTTGTGTGTTATTGGAGTAATAAACACTGTTTTATTACCCCATATTGCATTTTTTTTATTGTTGTACTACTGAGCCTGCCAACCTCACAAAACTTTTCACTTTTAAAGTAACTTCTTTTGTGTGCTGTTGTCATAAATTTGAGATTACATACTTGCGAAATCAAATCCAAAATCCACACGCCCTAGTCGGAAGAAAACCGTAAGATCGGACAGCAGGTAGGTACTCATACACTCACACAACACAACAACAACGCATATAAGTAAAGTTGCAATATATAAAGATTTTTGTCGCTACGATTATCATATTCAGTGTGTTTTACATCTTGCATGTATGTACTTACTGTATTTTCTGTTAAATTTCAGCAACACACACACACACACACACACACACACACACACACACACACACACACACACACACACACACTTTATTATGTTCTTTTACTAATTAATATACATAATTCATTACATTTTACAGAATGCATAATAACGGACGAGTATGCAAACACCATTTACAAGAGGAGCAGCGGCGTGTAAAATAGTAAGTACACCTTTTTTTTATGTATTAATGAGCATAAACAATATATTCCATTCGGCTGACTTATTGTTTTTTTTTGTAGTTCACAACGGATACAACGTGCGTTGCTGGCAACCACGAGTCCTCCATCTCTTCAACCCGGGACGAGTGGGTAAGTGAGTTTTCATTGTCAATCTTTTATACTATTACGATTACAGTAGACGTTAAATTTATATATATTGTAACCAATAATATTATTCTCGTAGGGTTACTTATAAAATGTATGATGTAGCCTCACCTCGGGTTCGTCTATTTGTAACCAGAGAATATTTCGTTACATACAATGTTATTATGGACAGGTTACTTGTATTTATTCGTGTACACTTGTATTACACCACCCGTAGGAAGTGTGAACTTGTAATATATATAAATAATGTATCGACAAACTCGCACTGGAGTCGTCGATGTGTAATTGTGAATGTGTTATGTTGAACGGCGAATAATTTTGTAAATTGCCGCTTACTCCCACTACGCTGCTTCTTTTCCGTGACGTCACTCACCGATGCCAACTATCGGGTCAGCTACAACCTGTGAATTCTATTTACTAAATGTAACGGCAATAATAACGACACACAGTTACTATCAAACATATATCCTTGTGGAATCCTTTATTCGGAAAAAACACTGGTTAACTTGTTTTAATAATTTTTAAACAGGATAATCGCAATTGAATTACAAATTATAAATCTTCTCTTTACCAGTTGGCAGCAGTAGCCAAACGCCAAACGTTCAGTATTTCTTGAGATCAAAACAATGCTTTTTGTTAACGTTTTTAAATAAAAATAAATATTATCTCAGGGCGTATATGGTTCGGGGATTATAAATTAAACAAAATATTACACTATTAATCAAAATACAAGTTTACAATTATGGGATATTACAACGTTAGAGTGATAGGTGCACACAGAAATCGTATAGTGGTTACCAGTTTTAAAAAAGGTTATGTTCAAATCAGGCTTTGATAGTTATTGTGTAAATTAATAGTTCTCGTTGTGTTTAAAAAGGTGTTAGTCTTATATGGTGTTATTAGTGGTTGTTTTTTAGTGTTTGTGTTATATGGTGTCTGTAGTTTAGTTGATTATTGTTTAAAATTCGTGTATCCAAATGTGTGTGTTGAAATACAAAATAATGAGATGTCAGATCACCAAATCCTCTTCTTGTACTCTTCTTGGTTGTAAATAGGTCCCACGTACACGTCAGATCTTCTTTCTCGTCCCTCGTCCACTTCAAATCTTCTTCCTGGTTATTATGTCCTTTATTTCATGTAATAGGTATTCTTCTGTAGTTGAAAAAAGTTCGTGTAGTGTACATCTAACTGTATTTATTTAGTTGTATTGTTTTTTCACACTTTATAACATATAATGTAAGACGATTTAAGAACGCGTCTATCTGCTAAGATCGTTGTCAAAGAAGTCTCATTTTATTTATCCGAAATTTCTGGTTGCTAAGGGTAAACTTGGAGCCTGGTTGGATAATCCGGATCTACATTGTCATATACTTTCGTTATTTCAAAGTCTAAAATTTGTTCAAAATCTTTAAATTAACATAACTTTTCTATACTGAATGGGAATTTAAAACCATTATCAGCATTATTTTGATCTTCACATTTGTTATATTTAGACACCAAACATGCCTATTTTTACTTAAAAACTATGGATGTTACAATTTTTATTATTTGGAATTTTCTTAAATAACTTGATATGTGTTATTTTGTTTCTACATTCCTTGTACACGTTATTACCTATAAATACATCTACCTTTTCACATTTGCTTTACAAAATTTCTAATATAATTGTTCAAAATTTACTAAAGTTGGTTTCACCTGGCCTATGTAATAGTATTACCTTCATCACCATGTTTTAACATCTTTAACAATTAAATTAATTTTTAACACTCATCAAAATGGTTTAACATATAACGTTATTTTAACAACACAAAAAATATATTATTCTAATAGTTAAATTCATGCCCACATGGCTATGATTATACCAAATCCTTGCACAAATAATTGTTTTCTACTCAGACTGTATAAATGTTTGACACTTAACAAAACATCTCTATATAGTCCATTCTGCTTTGTCAATTAATTTATTTACCATGGTTTAATATCAGTTCTATTGTTATATTTGTTAACACAACATAAAAAAATGGAATTAATATCATTAAATTGACATTCCTTTAAACTAACTGTATCATCAGTTACATATAAAAAACACAGCACAAATACTATGATATAACACTGTGCCTAAAACATAAAACATGCACATTTTACAAAACAAATTCTATACTAATTGGTTAGTCCCTTGTCAGCTAATCTACTCATTATTCTGACACTGTCTATGTCATATTTACTATTTATATGGGTCTCAACATCCGTATACTTACTGATGTTTGACTTACAAAAATTACAATAAAATGAACACTGTTGCTCTACCTCACCACACAGTTCTAATAATCTTGTTACATTTACTGTTTATATGGGTTTCACTCTTGTTATAAATGTTATTGTGACCATGTTATAATTTGTTGTTTACTGGACAACCCTATGAAATCTATATGTGACAATTATTTGTATGGTTCATGTATCTATAATCATGTGTATCTATATTTTTGTTACATCAATTAACTTAATTATTTACTAATATTTCTCTTACATAATATTACATGTTTGGGCCTATTATCCCTCACTTTGTATTTTGATTATCTGGATATACCGATACATTAACTGAAACCATTTGTTTCTTTATAGTTCTGGTTCATAAACTGTTTGTCTTTACAATTCTTTGTTTGGTCAATACTGAAAATTCATGTCATAGTTGGGGTTTGAAGATATCTGCATCACTTAGCCTAAATCATTAATTTGGGTACGGTCAGTTGTCTTACTAGTCAGTCTAAAATTTAGTCGTTCTTCTTCACTATCATCTTTGAAGATATTGTTCTTCTTGTTAGCTTCTTAACCAAAGTTTTCATTAAATCAGGTAAGATATTATGTTGTTCCAAATGTAATGTTACATATTACCCTGCCACCAAATTTGATCATTTTAATAAAATATTGTTTTTGTTGAAATTATCAATTATCTTAATTTTCACATTGTCATTTGTTATTCTTATTATGATCTGGTATACTTGTCTTTAATTATAAGTGTTCTATCCCTGGAACATGTTACTTCCCTAACAAATTAATCACCATATATTCTGGAATCAGTCGGGGGGCTCTCTTGACCTAATACCCCGCTGTCCTTACAATACATAATACATAAATAATATCGATTGCTGGAGCTATCTCGTCAGTCAATCACATTTAATAATCACTAGTCTATTCACGACTAAAATAAATAAAATAATATAATATATTCTTGGGATTGTTCACTCAGTCTAACTTCTCAGATCTAAATATTTCTTTCCATTGATTCTTTCAGATGTTTATTTTCTTGTGGCGATATTAATAACTTTTTTTTTATTTTTAGTTGGTACTATCTTCCTTCCTTCTTTATCAGTACTGCTTAATCTTCATTTTTCATTCACTATCTTCATTTAAATTAAAACATAACAAGTATTTGCATCTTCAGTTGTTGTTGATTCTCTCACAATCATGATAGGTTATTTGTAGTAAATTCGTTTGTAGTCTTGTCTCATTTTCATCGTCGATTGTCTACATTTGTCTTTTCTTATTCATTTTATAGCACTATGGTTTCTTCTAATTTATGGGTGTTGCATCTTTCTTTTATATTCCAATAATAAGTTCATAACTGTGTTTAATAAGAGGTGCTTGTTTTGTTTAGAATTTGGAAATTTATTCCCAGTTGTTTATCTGCTTGATTCATCATAACATTATCAAACTGTACTGTAAGTTGTACTATTTATTGGAATTCTGAGATATTCAAATTTGTTTATTTGGCTTCATTTAAAGTCATATTCTGGATTATCAAAGTTGGTTAGATGAGCTTACTATGTTCTTTGAGTTTTGAGGTTTTATAATAATAAATTCTTCACTTCTAAATTAATTCTCATAAATAATTAGTTGTAAGTTGTTCTTACTATATTTTTAGAATTTTGATGTTTTTATAATAATAAATTCTTCACTTCTAAATTAATTCTCATAAATAATTAGTTGTAAGTTGATCTTACTATTTCTTTAGAATTTTGGTGGTTTTTTTCAACTTTGTTTATTAGGTTCATAATACATTTTTAAGGAAACTTGGTTGTATGTTCCCTTAATCTTTTTTGTTTCCACATCACTAATGATATAAGTATTATTGTTATTGTTTTTTATAACAACATATGGTCCATTATACAGTAATAATAGCTTTTTTGCTATTCCTTCCTTAGAACTTGGCAATTCACGGTTTTTTAACAATACCTTGTCTCCAATCTTGTACTGGATCACTTTCTGCTGAATTGTTTTGTATTTTTTCCTTCTTTTCTCCACTTGTTCATTCAGTTTGCTGTGGCATCTCACGTTGTCGAACTGGTAAGCTGGTTTGTTTGGGAAATTGATTATTTCACTAATATCTCGGGGTGGTAGCCTTTCATGCATTATGGTATATGGAGTATCTTGTATTGCTTCATGGTAAGCTAAGTTGATAAAGCTCTCAGTTTGTGTAATGTAGTCACTCCACTTCTGGTGTTTATCAAAACAATATGTCCTGAGTATACGGCCGACCTCCCTCAGTACTCTTTCCGCTGGGTTGCTATTTGGGTGATAGACAGATGTTTTATATGTCTTGACACCTAAGTCTAACAAAGTCTCCTTCCAAACCCTTCCTCGAAACTGAGTTCCGTGATCGGTAATAATTGATCGTGGAGCTCCTAACTCTGGTATGTATTGTTGGATCACTATTCGCAAAATCTTTTTTGTAGTTGCCCGATTAATGGGGTATAGTTTTGTAAACTTGGAGTAATGGTCGAACATGATTATAATGAATTTATACTGTTTTCTCCCTCCACTACGAGGTAACGGACCACACACATCTAAAAATACTCTCTCTAATTTACTAGTTGATGTAATAGGTTGCATAATTCATTCTGTTTTTTCGTTATTACATTTTGCTAATTGACAGATGTGACACTGCCGAATACATTCTCTAACTCTTCTGTTGATATTCTTAATGTAAGTGTGTTCCTCAAGTGCCTTCATTACTTTTAATGCACCCATATGCCCATATCGGCTATGGTAGTCCAATATTAATTCTGTTTCTAACGCTTTAGGTATCACCACCTTCCATGAGCCTTGGTTATTATTTGGTTTGTAAAATAATATGTCTTAATGTAGACAGTAATATGCAGTGATTTTTTCATCCTGTTGGATCAGTCTTTGTCTAAAATTGTTGATTTTGGCATCCTCGGTTTGTTGTTGTGCAATGGATTTCATGATGTTTTCCAAATCTGACTTGTTTTTTATTATAGTGTATACCTTGATGACTGTTTCTTTTTCCCCTTCAAAAGTTTGTTGTTCTATGTTAATCCGGGACAATATATCTGCAGCAATATTCTGTTTTCCTGGAACATACTCCCAATTTATATGGTACTCCTGTAGTGCGAGTATCCACCTTGTCAATCTCCCATGGTTGATCTTGCAATTTTTTAGGAAAGATATTGACTTATGATCGCTCCTCACAGTTATCGGGTATCCAAGAATGTAGGTTCTGAATTTCCCACAAGCGAATACAACGCTTAATAACTCTTTTTCTGTTACACTATAATTGCGTTCACATCCATTAAGTATTCTGCTTGCAAAACTCACCACCTGATGTTCTCCCTCACTATCTTCTTGATATAATACAGATCCTAAACTTATATCACTGGCATCACAGTTCATGAAGAAAGGTTGATTGAAATTAGGATGTTTTAATACAACTGAACTTAGGAAATTGTGCTTGATCGTTTGGAGTAAATTGTCTTGTTCCTGTCCCCAGGACCATTTGTTCTTAGAGGATAATTGCGGAGAAAACTTTGCTGTCATTTCAGAATAATTTCTCTGAAACTTCCTATAATAATTGCAAAGTCCCAGAAATGATTGAAGTTGCTTTTTATTTTTAGGACTTGGGAACTTCTGGATAGCTTCGATTTTTTCATTGGATGGTGTTATTCCTTGTCTTGTTAGGTTAAAACCCAGGAATTGGACTTCACTGGCGATAAGCTTAGATTTTTGAAGTTTTAGTGTAACGTTATTGTCTGATAGTTTTTGTAATACTTGTCCTACTCTGTCACAATGGTCTTCCCAATTCACTGAAGTAATCAACAAGTCATCAACATAGACTGTGGTATATGGAATAGTATCTGGACCCAACACCTGGTCCATACATCTTACGAATACAGCTACTGAATTTACCAGTCCAAACGGTAGTCTCTTGAACTGATAGTTCCTTCCTTCGAAAATAAAGGCGACGTACTTTCGGCTATCTGGGTGTAGCTCCACCTGCCAATACCCACAAACCGTATCCCAGGTGCTAATAAATTTTATGCCATTGAATTTTTTCAGTATCTCCTCAATCTCTCCAGGAGATGTTCTGTCGTTAACTATGATCTTATTAATCTCTCTAGCATCTAAACAGAGTCGTACTTTGCCATCTTTCTTTGGAACTGCTATTAACGGACTGGTATATGGGGAACAGCTATATTCAATAATGTCTTCTGCTATCATTTTGTCTAGTTCAGTCCTCACTGCTTCCTTTAATGCATAAGCAACGGGATATGATTTTTTATTAAAATTTACAGGCTCCTTGAATTGTAATGTAAATTGATAATCCTTTACTTTACCAGGTACATCAGAGAAAACATAGCGGTATTTATTATATATTGAAATTAACTTTTCTATTTGTTGTGTGGTTAAATTGCATTCATTTTGTTCTGACCGAAATTGTCGGATCTCTTCTAATTTTTCCAACCATAAACTATCTTCACACTCAAAGTATTCCCTTCTTACATTCCATGACTCATTTTGATTATTATTGAATTTTCTTATACTATTGCATGAAGGTACATTTTTGTTTTCTACCAATTTTGCTGTCCATTCTATATTATCCACCTTTAATGACACTATGGCTTGTCTCATGTCAATTATTGCTGAGTATTTTCTCAAAATATCACAGCCTATTAGTAGATTAAATGGTAGATTACTAGCTATTAGAAAAATCATAGGTATAGCTACGTTTCTGCTGGTCACTGTTAATGATACCTGTTTTCTTATTGACTTGTTTTGCCTTCCAGTGGCTCCGATTAAAATTATATTTTGAATTGGTAAAGTTGGTAAGATGGCCTTACTATATTTTTGAATTTTGATGTATTCATTGTTGTCAATTAACGAGACGTTTGCGCCCGTATCTATCATACATCTTGTCTCTAGTCCATTCACTTGGGCGATGATATAAACAATCTCATTATTTGAATTATTTTGTGTTATCGAGTCTTCGTTCAGTAGCTCTTCTCTAACATTCTTTAGGAAATGATTGTGCATTATTGTCAACGTATCGTCAGTCGTTTTGTCTCGTCCTAGTAAGTACCCAAATTGCCGGTTCAGTGATGGGACCTGGTGGATTTTCACTGCCGCAGTTCGTTTAAATCAGGGCTGATCTCCTCAGTCCTGTTGTCTGATTGATTGGGTCTGTCTCTGTTCTGCGCCTCTTGTACCTCAATGGCGTTATTATTGAATGTCACTGAATTTCGATTATTTCTGTTATCGTCGCAGCTTCTACTTCGCCGATGTTCATCGCGGTAGTGCTGGTTACTCTCCTCCGGGAAACTTCTTCCACGATTTCCATTATAGTTTGCTCGTCCCTGGTACCAACGTCTTCCCACATCCCTATCGTCAACACTTACATAGTTTACTTGTCTTCTATATGTTTGATTTTGACTGTTATTATTGCCGTTATTATTGTGCCTGTATCGATTATCATAGTTGTTGTTATAACCCCGGTTGTTCTGGTACTGGTGGTCTCTGTCATTGGCACGCTGGTATCCATTGTTGTTATTATTTGTAGGAGGGCTACGGTAATAGTGGTTGTTGTTATTGGTATTATTATTTGCGTTATTGCGTTGATAGTTATTGGTGTTATTCTGGTTTTGGTAACCGCGCTGATAGTGGTTACCGTTGTTGTTATAACTATTATTGTTTGGTCGTTGCCCGTTGTTTTCGTATGGGGCGTCGCGGCAACCATTATTTCTATTTATCTCATCGTTCCTTCGTCTATATTGTAGGAAGTTCTTCTCCTGCTCCATCTCTGCCAATAAGGTTGAAATCTCCTCGATGGTTTGTATGCGTCCATTTATCCGGCCTCTTGTAATTTCGCCACCATAGTGGTAGGCCAATAGCCGCACTAACCATTCCGTAGGGATTGCAGGCTCTAAATGTCTGGCTATATTTATTTTGCCAAGGAAATATGCGGTTGGAGTTTGCTTGCCGTGCAGGTCATATCTGCCCAATCCTATGTCACTTCTTATCATGTGTTGTGTGGCATCGGACCAATATTTAGATTTGAACTGTTTCTTAAATTCCTGGAAGTTCTGTATACCCGGCCGCATCGCCGTCCACCAGTTGTCATATACTTTTCGGAACATCTCGTCCAACATGCTCCTTATCACAAACCATCTGTCTTCTCCGGTTTTGGCTATCTTCTCTTCGACTCGTTCTAAGAATAGCATGGGGTTTCTTCTATAGTTTTGAAAATCGATCACCTCTCGATTTTCCTCGCATGTTGTATGGGCGCCGGTACACTGTCTGTTTTTTAATGAATTAATTTCATCTCCATGTGCAGTTGTCTGGTCTTGCACACGATTGAGACTAGTACACATACCTTCTAACCTTTCTCCCATCATCGCTTGGTTGGTTCTTATGTTTTCAACTCGTCCATTCGTTTCTTCCCGGACGCTCAGTATCTCTTGGTTCATCCGCTCACACTTTTCCTTGGTCTCGGATTCTACCCTTTTAATTTCAGTCACCGGTTCTTCCAGCTTCTTGTCCCATTCTTCCTGTAATTGCCGGTTATTAATTTCCATCTTGCTATTCCACTCTTCTTTCAATGATTCTTTGTGTTCATCCAATTTTTTCATGGTCTCGTGGTAATTTCCCTTAAATTCTTCCCTCAATGCTCTATTATTTTCGTCTATTTTCTCTTCCATTTTACTGCTATTCTCTTTCAATTCTCGGCTCAATTCCTCCTTGGTTTGTTTATTATCACTCCTTATCTCCTCCATCTTCTTACCCAAATCTTCCTTCAATATTACTAAGTTCTTATTACTGTTCTCACTTAATTCTTCCTTCAATTTTTCTAAGTTCTTATTACTCTTCTCGCTTAATTCTTCCATTTTCTTGCTGAAATCTTCCTTCATTTCGTCCTTTAGTTTCTTATTACTCTCCTCCATAGACTGTTTACTGTCCGTTTTTAATTCCTCTATGGACTGTTTATTTTCCGTTTTTGATTCCTCTATTTTCTTACTCAAATCTTCCGTTAATTTCTTCCCAGTTTCCTGCATTAATTCCATCATACGTTTGAACATTTCTTGCGTCTTCTCGCCTTCCGTTTGTGTGGTTTCTTCTGGTTGTTTTTCCGGATCCTTTCTTGTTATAATTTCTATTTCCTCAACCGGTGTCACTTCTTTGTCTTCCATATTTAACTCGTCTATCTTCTCAGTTTCGACCGCTCGTTTTCGCGATGTTTCTCGCTTCCTCATCTTGTTTATTTTGGTTTATTTGTCTATTAATAATAATTTAATTTATATTAAATTACACGCCTCACATGTTGGTGCGCCAATTTGTAACCAATAATATTATTCTCGTAGGGTTACTTATAAAATGTATGATGTAGCCTCACCTCGGGTTCGTCTATTTGTAACCAGAGAATATTTCGTTACATACAATGTTATTATGGACAGGTTACTTGTATTTATTCGTGTACACTTGTATTACACCACCCGTAGGAAGTGTGAACTTGTAATATATATAAATAATGTATCGAGAAACTCGCACTGGTGTCGTCGATGTGTAATTGTGAATGTGTTATGTTGAACGGCGAATAATTTTGTAAATTGCCGCTTACTCCCACTACGCTGCTTCTTTTCCGTGACGTCACTCACCGATGCCAACTATCGGGTCAGCTACAACCTGTGAATTCTATTTACTAAATGTAACGGCAATAATAACGACACACAGTTACTATCATATATCCTTGTGGAATCCTTTATTCGGAAAAAACACTGGTTAACTTGTTTTAATAATTTTTAAACAGGATAATCGCAATTGAATTACAAATTATAAATCTTCTCTTTACCAGTTGGCAGCAGTAGCCAAACGCCAAACGTTCAGTATTTCTTGAGATCAAAACAATGCTTTTTGTTAACGTTTTTAAATAAAAATAAATATTATCTCAGGGCGTATATGGTTCGGGGATTATAAATTAAACAAAATATTACACTATTAATCAAAATACAAGTTTACAATTATGGGATATTACAACGTTAGAGTGATAGGTGCACACAGAAATCGTATAGTGGTTACCAGTTTTAAAAAAGGTTATGTTCAAATCAGGCTTTGATAGTTATTGTGTAAATTAATAGTTCTCGTTGTGTTTAAAAAGGTGTTAGTCTTATATGGTGTTATTAGTGGTTGTTTTTTAGTGTTTGTGTTATATGGTGTCTGTAGTTTAGTTGATTATTGTTTAAAATTCGTGTATCCAAATGTGTGTGTTGAAATACAAAATAATGAGATGTCAGATCACCAAATCCTCTTCTTGTACTCTTCTTGGTTGTAAATAGGTCCCACGTACACGTCAGATCTTCTTTCTCGTCCCTCGTCCACTTCAAATCTTCTTCCTGGTTATTATGTCCTTTATTTCATGTAATAGGTATTCTTCTGTAGTTGAAAAAAGTTCGTGTAGTGTACATCTAACTGTATTTATTTAGTTGTATTGTTTTTTCACACTTTATAACATATAATGTAAGACGATTTAAGAACGCGTCTATCTGCTAAGATCGTTGT
The DNA here is from genome assembly GCA_034769895.1 of Magicicada septendecula. Lineage (NCBI taxonomy): Eukaryota > Metazoa > Arthropoda > Insecta > Hemiptera > Cicadidae > Magicicada > Magicicada septendecula. The sequence goes on along the minus strand of CM068374.1, from coordinate 290,216,648 downwards.
CAAAGAAGTCTCATTTTATTTATCCGAAATTTCTGGTTGCTAAGGGTAAACTTGGAGCCTGGTTGGATAATCCGGATCTACATTGTCATATACTTTCGTTATTTCAAAGTCTAAAATTTGTTCAAAATCTTTAAATTAACATAACTTTTCTATACTGAATGGGAATTTAAAACCATTATCAGCATTATTTTGATCTTCACATTTGTTATATTTAGACACCAAACATGCCTATTTTTACTTAAAAACTATGGATGTTACAATTTTTATTATTTGGAATTTTCTTAAATAACTTGATATGTGTTATTTTGTTTCTACATTCCTTGTACACGTTATTACCTATAAATACATCTACCTTTTCACATTTGCTTTACAAAATTTCTAATATAATTGTTCAAAATTTACTAAAGTTGGTTTCACCTGGCCTATGTAATAGTATTACCTTCATCACCATGTTTTAACATCTTTAACAATTAAATTAATTTTTAACACTCATCAAAATGGTTTAACATATAACGTTATTTTAACAACACAAAAAATATATTATTCTAATAGTTAAATTCATGCCCACATGGCTATGATTATACCAAATCCTTGCACAAATAATTGTTTTCTACTCAGACTGTATAAATGTTTGACACTTAACAAAACATCTCTATATAGTCCATTCTGCTTTGTCAATTAATTTATTTACCATGGTTTAATATCAGTTCTATTGTTATATTTGTTAACACAACATAAAAAAATGGAATTAATATCATTAAATTGACATTCCTTTAAACTAACTGTATCATCAGTTACATATAAAAAACACAGCACAAATACTATGATATAACACTGTGCCTAAAACATAAAACATGCACATTTTACAAAACAAATTCTATACTAATTGGTTAGTCCCTTGTCAGCTAATCTACTCATTATTCTGACACTGTCTATGTCATATTTACTATTTATATGGGTCTCAACATCCGTATACTTACTGATGTTTGACTTACAAAAATTACAATAAAATGAACACTGTTGCTCTACCTCACCACACAGTTCTAATAATCTTGTTACATTTACTGTTTATATGGGTTTCACTCTTGTTATAAATGTTATTGTGACCATGTTATAATTTGTTGTTTACTGGACAACCCTATGAAATCTATATGTGACAATTATTTGTATGGTTCATGTATCTATAATCATGTGTATCTATATTTTTGTTACATCAATTAACTTAATTATTTACTAATATTTCTCTTACATAATATTACATGTTTGGGCCTATTATCCCTCACTTTGTATTTTGATTATCTGGATATACCGATACATTAACTGAAACCATTTGTTTCTTTATAGTTCTGGTTCATAAACTGTTTGTCTTTACAATTCTTTGTTTGGTCAATACTGAAAATTCATGTCATAGTTGGGGTTTGAAGATATCTGCATCACTTAGCCTAAATCATTAATTTGGGTACGGTCAGTTGTCTTACTAGTCAGTCTAAAATTTAGTCGTTCTTCTTCACTATCATCTTTGAAGATATTGTTCTTCTTGTTAGCTTCTTAACCAAAGTTTTCATTAAATCAGGTAAGATATTATGTTGTTCCAAATGTAATGTTACATATTACCCTGCCACCAAATTTGATCATTTTAATAAAATATTGTTTTTGTTGAAATTATCAATTATCTTAATTTTCACATTGTCATTTGTTATTCTTATTATGATCTGGTATACTTGTCTTTAATTATAAGTGTTCTATCCCTGGAACATGTTACTTCCCTAACAAATTAATCACCATATATTCTGGAATCAGTCGGGGGGCTCTCTTGACCTAATACCCCGCTGTCCTTACAATACATAATACATAAATAATATCGATTGCTGGAGCTATCTCGTCAGTCAATCACATTTAATAATCACTAGTCTATTCACGACTAAAATAAATAAAATAATATAATATATTCTTGGGATTGTTCACTCAGTCTAACTTCTCAGATCTAAATATTTCTTTCCATTGATTCTTTCAGATGTTTATTTTCTTGTGGCGATATTAATAACTTTTTTTTTATTTTTAGTTGGTACTATCTTCCTTCCTTCTTTATCAGTACTGCTTAATCTTCATTTTTCATTCACTATCTTCATTTAAATTAAAACATAACAAGTATTTGCATCTTCAGTTGTTGTTGATTCTCTCACAATCATGATAGGTTATTTGTAGTAAATTCGTTTGTAGTCTTGTCTCATTTTCATCGTCGATTGTCTACATTTGTCTTTTCTTATTCATTTTATAGCACTATGGTTTCTTCTAATTTATGGGTGTTGCATCTTTCTTTTATATTCCAATAATAAGTTCATAACTGTGTTTAATAAGAGGTGCTTGTTTTGTTTAGAATTTGGAAATTTATTCCCAGTTGTTTATCTGCTTGATTCATCATAACATTATCAAACTGTACTGTAAGTTGTACTATTTATTGGAATTCTGAGATATTCAAATTTGTTTATTTGGCTTCATTTAAAGTCATATTCTGGATTATCAAAGTTGGTTAGATGAGCTTACTATGTTCTTTGAGTTTTGAGGTTTTATAATAATAAATTCTTCACTTCTAAATTAATTCTCATAAATAATTAGTTGTAAGTTGTTCTTACTATATTTTTAGAATTTTGATGTTTTTATAATAATAAATTCTTCACTTCTAAATTAATTCTCATAAATAATTAGTTGTAAGTTGATCTTACTATTTCTTTAGAATTTTGGTGGTTTTTTTCAACTTTGTTTATTAGGTTCATAATACATTTTTAAGGAAACTTGGTTGTATGTTCCCTTAATCTTTTTTGTTTCCACATCACTAATGATATAAGTATTATTGTTATTGTTTTTTATAACAACATATGGTCCATTATACAGTAATAATAGCTTTTTTGCTATTCCTTCCTTAGAACTTGGCAATTCACGGTTTTTTAACAATACCTTGTCTCCAATCTTGTACTGGATCACTTTCTGCTGAATTGTTTTGTATTTTTTCCTTCTTTTCTCCACTTGTTCATTCAGTTTGCTGTGGCATCTCACGTTGTCGAACTGGTAAGCTGGTTTGTTTGGGAAATTGATTATTTCACTAATATCTCGGGGTGGTAGCCTTTCATGCATTATGGTATATGGAGTATCTTGTATTGCTTCATGGTAAGCTAAGTTGATAAAGCTCTCAGTTTGTGTAATGTAGTCACTCCACTTCTGGTGTTTATCAAAACAATATGTCCTGAGTATACGGCCGACCTCCCTCAGTACTCTTTCCGCTGGGTTGCTATTTGGGTGATAGACAGATGTTTTATATGTCTTGACACCTAAGTCTAACAAAGTCTCCTTCCAAACCCTTCCTCGAAACTGAGTTCCGTGATCGGTAATAATTGATCATGGAGCTCCTAACTCTGGTATGTATTGTTGGATCACTATTCGCAAAATCTTTTTTGTAGTTGCCCGATTAATGGGGTATAGTTTTGTAAACTTGGAGTAATGGTCGAACATGATTATAATGAATTTATACTGTTTTCTCCCTCCACTACGAGGTAACGGACCACACACATCTAAAAATACTCTCTCTAATTTACTAGTTGATGTAATAGGTTGCATAATTCATTCTGTTTTTTCGTTATTACATTTTGCTAATTGACAGATGTGACACTGCCGAATACATTCTCTAACTCTTCTGTTGATATTCTTAATGTAAGTGTGTTCCTCAAGTGCCTTCATTACTTTTAATGCACCCATATGCCCATATCGGCTATGGTAGTCCAATATTAATTCTGTTTCTAACGCTTTAGGTATCACCACCTTCCATGAGCCTTGGTTATTATTTGGTTTGTAAAATAATATGTCTTAATGTAGACAGTAATATGCAGTGATTTTTTCATCCTGTTGGATCAGTCTTTGTCTAAAATTGTTGATTTTGGCATCCTCGGTTTGTTGTTGTGCAATGGATTTCATGATGTTTTCCAAATCTGACTTGTTTTTTATTATAGTGTATACCTTGATGACTGTTTCTTTTTCCCCTTCAAAAGTTTGTTGTTCTATGTTAATCCGGGACAATATATCTGCAGCAATATTCTGTTTTCCTGGAACATACTCCCAATTTATATGGTACTCCTGTAGTGCGAGTATCCACCTTGTCAATCTCCCATGGTTGATCTTGCAATTTTTTAGGAAAGATATTGACTTATGATCGCTCCTCACAGTTATCGGGTATCCAAGAATGTAGGTTCTGAATTTCCCACAAGCGAATACAACGCTTAATAACTCTTTTTCTGTTACACTATAATTGCGTTCACATCCATTAAGTATTCTGCTTGCAAAACTCACCACCTGATGTTCTCCCTCACTATCTTCTTGATATAATACAGATCCTAAACTTATATCACTGGCATCACAGTTCATGAAGAAAGGTTGATTGAAATTAGGATGTTTTAATACAACTGAACTTAGGAAATTGTGCTTGATCGTTTGGAGTAAATTGTCTTGTTCCTGTCCCCAGGACCATTTGTTCTTAGAGGATAATTGCGGAGAAAACTTTGCTGTCATTTCAGAATAATTTCTCTGAAACTTCCTATAATAATTGCAAAGTCCCAGAAATGATTGAAGTTGCTTTTTATTTTTAGGACTTGGGAACTTCTGGATAGCTTCGATTTTTTCATTGGATGGTGTTATTCCTTGTCTTGTTAGGTTAAAACCCAGGAATTGGACTTCACTGGCGATAAGCTTAGATTTTTGAAGTTTTAGTGTAACGTTATTGTCTGATAGTTTTTGTAATACTTGTCCTACTCTGTCACAATGGTCTTCCCAATTCACTGAAGTAATCAACAAGTCATCAACATAGACTGTGGTATATGGAATAGTATCTGGACCCAACACCTGGTCCATACATCTTACGAATACAGCTACTGAATTTACCAGTCCAAACGGTAGTCTCTTGAACTGATAGTTCCTTCCTTCGAAAATAAAGGCGACGTACTTTCGGCTATCTGGGTGTAGCTCCACCTGCCAATACCCACAAACCGTATCCCAGGTGCTAATAAATTTTATGCCATTGAATTTTTTCAGTATCTCCTCAATCTCTCCAGGAGATGTTCTGTCGTTAACTATGATCTTATTAATCTCTCTAGCATCTAAACAGAGTCGTACTTTGCCATCTTTCTTTGGAACTGCTATTAACGGACTGGTATATGGGGAACAGCTATATTCAATAATGTCTTCTGCTATCATTTTGTCTAGTTCAGTCCTCACTGCTTCCTTTAATGCATAAGCAACGGGATATGATTTTTTATTAAAATTTACAGGCTCCTTGAATTGTAATGTAAATTGATAATCCTTTACTTTACCAGGTACATCAGAGAAAACATAGCGGTATTTATTATATATTGAAATTAACTTTTCTATTTGTTGTGTGGTTAAATTGCATTCATTTTGTTCTGACCGAAATTGTCGGATCTCTTCTAATTTTTCCAACCATAAACTATCTTCACACTCAAAGTATTCCCTTCTTACATTCCATGACTCATTTTGATTATTATTGAATTTTCTTATACTATTGCATGAAGGTACATTTTTGTTTTCTACCAATTTTGCTGTCCATTCTATATTATCCACCTTTAATGACACTATGGCTTGTCTCATATCAATTATTGCTGAGTATTTTCTCAAAATATCACAGCCTATTAGTAGATTAAATGGTAGATTACTAGCTATTAGAAAAATCATAGGTATAGCTACGTTTCTGCTGGTCACTGTTAATGATACCTGTTTTCTTATTGACTTGTTTTGCCTTCCAGTGGCTCCGATTAAAATTATATTTTGAATTGGTAAAGTTGGTAAGATGGCCTTACTATATTTTTGAATTTTGATGTATTCATTGTTGTCAATTAACGAGACGTTTGCGCCCGTATCTATCATACATCTTGTCTCTAGTCCATTCACTTGGGCGATGATATAAACAATCTCATTATTTGAATTATTTTGTGTTATCGAGTCTTCGTTCAGTAGCTCTTCTCTAACATTCTTTAGGAAATGATTGTGCATTATTGTCAACGTATCGTCAGTCGTTTTGTCTCGTCCTAGTAAGTACCCAAATTGCCGGTTCAGTGATGGGACCTGGTGGATTTTCACTGCCGCAGTTCGTTTAAATCAGGGCTGATCTCCTCAGTCCTGTTGTCTGATTGATTGGGTCTGTCTCTGTTCTGCGCCTCTTGTACCTCAATGGCGTTATTATTGAATGTCACTGAATTTCGATTATTTCTGTTATCGTCGCAGCTTCTACTTCGCCGATGTTCATCGCGGTAGTGCTGGTTACTCTCCTCCGGGAAACTTCTTCCACGATTTCCATTATAGTTTGCTCGTCCCTGGTACCAACGTCTTCCCACATCCCTATCGTCAACACTTACATAGTTTACTTGTCTTCTATATGTTTGATTTTGACTGTTATTATTGCCGTTATTATTGTGCCTGTATCGATTATCATAGTTGTTGTTATAACCCCGGTTGTTCTGGTACTGGTGGTCTCTGTCATTGGCACGCTGGTATCCATTGTTGTTATTATTTGTAGGAGGGCTACGGTAATAGTGGTTGTTGTTATTGGTATTATTATTTGCGTTATTGCGTTGATAGTTATTGGTGTTATTCTGGTTTTGGTAACCGCGCTGATAGTGGTTACCGTTGTTGTTATAACTATTATTGTTTGGTCGTTGCCCGTTGTTTTCGTATGGGGCGTCGCGGCAACCATTATTTCTATTTATCTCATCGTTCCTTCGTCTATATTGTAGGAAGTTCTTCTCCTGCTCCATCTCTGCCAATAAGGTTGACATCTCCTCGATGGTTTGTATGCGTCCATTTATCCGGCCTCTTGTAATTTCGCCACCATAGTGGTAGGCCAATAGCCGCACTAACCATTCCGTAGGGATTGCAGGCTCTAAATGTCTGGCTATATTTATTTTGCCAAGGAAATATGCGGTTGGAGTTTGCTTGCCGTGCAGGTCATATCTGCCCAATCCTATGTCACTTCTTATCATGTGTTGTGTGGCATCGGACCAATATTTAGATTTGAACTGTTTCTTAAATTCCTGGAAGTTCTGTATACCCGGCCGCATCGCCGTCCACCAGTTGTCATATACTTTTCGGAACATCTCGTCCAACATGCTCCTTATCACAAACCATCTGTCTTCTCCGGTTTTGGCTATCTTCTCTTCGACTCGTTCTAAGAATAGCATGGGGTTTCTTCTATAGTTTTGAAAATCGATCACCTCTCGATTTTCCTCGCATGTTGTATGGGCGCCGGTACACTGTCTGTTTTTTAATGAATTAATTTCATCTCCATGTGCAGTTGTCTGGTCTTGCACACGATTGAGACTAGTACACATACCTTCTAACCTTTCTCCCATCATCGCTTGGTTGGTTCTTATGTTTTCAACTCGTCCATTCGTTTCTTCCCGGACGCTCAGTATCTCTTGGTTCATCCGCTCACACTTTTCCTTGGTCTCGGATTCTACCCTTTTAATTTCAGTCACCGGTTCTTCCAGCTTCTTGTCCCATTCTTCCTGTAATTGCCGGTTATTAATTTCCATCTTGCTATTCCACTCTTCTTTCAATGATTCTTTGTGTTCATCCAATTTTTTCATGGTCTCGTGGTAATTTCCCTTAAATTCTTCCCTCAATGCTCTATTATTTTCGTCTATTTTCTCTTCCATTTTACTGCTATTCTCTTTCAATTCTCGGCTCAATTCCTCCTTGGTTTGTTTATTATCACTCCTTATCTCCTCCATCTTCTTACCCAAATCTTCCTTCAATATTACTAAGTTCTTATTACTGTTCTCACTTAATTCTTCCTTCAATTTTTCTAAGTTCTTATTACTCTTCTCGCTTAATTCTTCCATTTTCTTGCTGAAATCTTCCTTCATTTCGTCCTTTAGTTTCTTATTACTCTCCTCCATAGACTGTTTACTGTCCGTTTTTAATTCCTCTATGGACTGTTTATTTTCCGTTTTTGATTCCTCTATTTTCTTACTCAAATCTTCCGTTAATTTCTTCCCAGTTTCCTGCATTAATTCCATCATACGTTTGAACATTTCTTGCGTCTTCTCGCCTTCCGTTTGTGTGGTTTCTTCTGGTTGTTTTTCCGGATCCTTTCTTGTTATAATTTCTATTTCCTCAACCGGTGTCGCTTCTTTGTCTTCCATATTTAACTCGTCTATCTTCTCAGTTTCGACCGCTCGTTTTCGCGATGTTTCTCGCTTCCTCATCTTGTTTATTTTGGTTTATTTGTCTATTAATAATAATTTAATTTATATTAAATTACACGCCTCACACGTTGGTGCGCCAATTTGTAACCAATAATATTATTCTCGTAGGGTTACTTATAAAATGTATGATGTAGCCTCACCTCGGGTTCGTCTATTTGTAACCAGAGAATATTTCGTTACATACAATGTTATTATGGACAGGTTACTTGTATTTATTCGTGTACACTTGTATTACACCACCCGTAGGAAGTGTGAACTTGTAATATATATAAATAATGTATCGACAAACTCGCACTGGAGTCGTCGATGTGTAATTGTGAATGTGTTATGTTGAACGGCGAATAATTTTGTAAATTGCCGCTTACTCCCACTACGCTGCTTCTTTTCCGTGACGTCACTCACCGATGCCAACTATCGGGTCAGCTACAACCTGTGAATTCTATTTACTAAATGTAACGGCAATAATAACGACACACAGTTACTATCAAACATATATCCTTGTGGAATCCTTTATTCGGAAAAAACACTGGTTAACTTGTTTTAATAATTTTTAAACAGGATAATCGCAATTGAATTACAAATTATAAATCTTCTCTTTACCAGTTGGCAGCAGTAGCCAAACGCCAAACGTTCAGTATTTCTTGAGATCAAAACAATGCTTTTTGTTAACGTTTTTAAATAAAAATAAATATTATCTCAGGGCGTATATGGTTCGGGGATTATAAATTAAACAAAATATTACACTATTAATCAAAATACAAGTTTACAATTATGGGATATTACAACGTTAGAGTGATAGGTGCACACAGAAATCGTATAGTGGTTACCAGTTTTAAAAAAGGTTATGTTCAAATCAGGCTTTGATAGTTATTGTGTAAATTAATAGTTCTCGTTGTGTTTAAAAAGGTGTTAGTCTTATATGGTGTTATTAGTGGTTGTTTTTTAGTGTTTGTGTTATATGGTGTCTGTAGTTTAGTTGATTATTGTTTAAAATTCGTGTATCCAAATGTGTGTGTTGAAATACAAAATAATGAGATGTCAGATCACCAAATCCTCTTCTTGTACTCTTCTTGGTTGTAAATAGGTCCCACGTACACGTCAGATCTTCTTTCTCGTCCCTCGTCCACTTCAAATCTTCTTCCTGGTTATTATGTCCTTTATTTCATGTAATAGGTATTCTTCTGTAGTTGAAAAAAGTTCGTGTAGTGTACATCTAACTGTATTTATTTAGTTGTATTGTTTTTTCACACTTTATAACATATAATGTAAGACGATTTAAGAACGCGTCTATCTGCTAAGATCGTTGTGAAAGAAGTCTCATTTTATTTATCCGAAATTTCTGGTTGCTAAGGGTAAACTTGGAGCCTGGTTGGCTAATCCGGATCTACATTGTCATATACTTTCGTTATTTCAAAGTCTAAAATTTGTTCAAAATCTTTAAATTAACATAACTTTTCTATACTGAATGGGAATTTAAAACCATTATCAGCATTATTTTGATCTTCACATTTGTTATATTTAGACACCAAACATGCCTATTTTTACTTAAAAACTATGGATGTTACAATTTTTATTATTTGGAATTTTCTTAAATAACTTGATATGTGTTATTTTGTTTCTACATTCCTTGTACACGTTATTACCTATAAATACATCTACCTTTTCACATTTGCTTTACAAAATTTCTAATATAATTGTTCAAAATTTACTAAAGTTGGTTTCACCTGGCCTATGTAATAGTATTACCTTCATCACCATGTTTTAACATCTTTAACAATTAAATTAATTTTTAACACTCATCAAAATGGTTTAACATATAACGTTATTTTAACAACACAAAAAATATATTATTCTAATAGTTAAATTCATGCCCACATGGCTATGATTATACCAAATCCTTGCACAAATAATTGTTTTCTACTCAGACTGTATAAATGTTTGACACTTAACAAAACATCTCTATATAGTCCATTCTGCTTTGTCAATTAATTTATTTACCATGGTTTAATATCAGTTCTATTGTTATATTTGTTAACACAACATAAAAAAATGGAATTAATATCATTAAATTGACATTCCTTTAAACTAACTGTATCATCAGTTACATATAAAAAACACAACACAAATACTATGATATAACACTGTGCCTAAAACATAAAACATGCACATTTTACAAAACAAATTCTATACTAATTGGTTAGTCCCTTGTCAGCTAATCTACTCATTATTCTGACACTGTCTATGTCATATTTACTATTTATATGGGTCTCAACATCCGTATACTTACTGATGTTTGACTTACAAAAATTACAATAAAATGAACACTGTTGCTCTACCTCACCACACAGTTCTAATAATCTTGTTACATTTACTGTTTATATGGGTTTCACTCTTGTTATAAATGTTATTGTGACCATGTTATAATTTGTTGTTTACTGGACAACCCTATGAACTCTATATGTGACAATTATTTGTATGGTTCATGTATCTATAATCATGTGTATCTATATTTTTGTTACATCAATTAACTTAATTATTTACTAATATTTCTCTTACATAATATTACATGTTTGGGCCTATTATCCCTCACTTTGTATTTTGATTATCTGGATATACCGATACATTAACTGAAACCATTTGTTTCTTTATAGTTCTGGTTCATAAACTGTTTGTCTTTACAATTCTTTGTTTGGTCAATACTGAAAATTCATGTCATAGTTGGGGTTTGAAGATATCTGCATCACTTAGCCTAAATCATTAATTTGGGTACGGTCAGTTGTCTTACTAGTCAGTCTAAAATTTAGTCGTTCTTCTTCACTATCATCTTTGAAGATATTGTTCTTCTTGTTAGCTTCTTAACCAAAGTTTTCATTAAATCAGGTAAGATATTATGTTGTTCCAAATGTAATGTTACAATATATATATATATATATATATATATATATATATATATTTTATTTTCAGTGATGCTGATGGTCCACCCGCTGCTCTCAGCACGAGCCCAGCGTCTCCTCAACCCGACACGAGTCGGTAAGTCCGTTTTCATTAACAAACTATTGCACTATTACGTTTGCATTGGGTGTTAAATTTATACTTATTTTTTCAGTGATGCTGTCGCTCCAACTACTGCTGCCAGCAGAACTCCTGCATCTCCTGAACCCGGCACGAGTCGGTACGTCCGTTTTCATTAACATTCCGTTGTACTGTTGTGTTTACGTTCGATATTAAATTTGTACTTTTTTTCCAGTAATGATGAATCTAGCGGATACAGTGGTGACACTGTCAGCGGTGTCTTTATGCATATGGACGATGTGGAATTTGATGAGCGGATCATCAATCTTTGTGATGATGGTGATGATGATGATGATGATGACAGTGACGAAGATGTTTTTGATGATGAAGTATTTAACAACTCATCATCAACGATTTCCATAATCGACGTCAGTATGTAAGTCATCTTCTTATGCGTACATTTTTTTTTTCCATGACTGTACACGTTTTTATCTTTTTATTTATATTCTGCCACACAGTGACATTCAACCGCACCCACAACCGCAGCATCGTCCAATACGACCTCAGACACCGCAGCCTCTACTGCAGCACGAGCCGCAACCGTTGTCGCATCATCAACCGGAGTGGATAAGCACTCGCCCAAACTGCAATGTGTAAGTCATCTTCTTATGCGTACATATATTTTTTTCCATGACTGTACACGTTTTTATCTTTTTATTTATAGCCACACAGTGACATTCAACCGCACCCACAACCGCAGCATCATCCAATACGACCTCGGACACCGCAGCATGAGCCGCAACCGTTGTCGCAGCATCAACCGCAGCGGATAAGCACCACTCGCCCAAATTGCATACACCATCCGCTGCATTGTAGACAGCATCACCCACAGCCTCAGCCGCAGACGCAGCCGCAGCCGGAGCCGAAGCCGGAGCCGCAGCAGCCGCAGCCGCAGCCGCAGCCGCAGCCGTAGCCTCAGCCACAGCCTCAGCCGCAGCCACAACAACGGGAACCACGGTCGCTGTCCCCTCCACAACAAAGATTACCGTTGTTTGAAATCATTGACGTTATGACACCAAGGGTGCACAACAACTACAACCCCGCGTTGATGATGATATTATTTAGAAGATCATTACCAACGTGGTGTTGGACCCGTGGAGAGGACTGCCCCGTCCAGGGTATGCTACCACACGCCACATGTGGTGCGTGTCTAGCTCCGTACACGGATGGGGAGAGGCTCCTCGGGTTGCCGTGCACCCACACATTCCATTCTAGGTGCATAGTCAACTGGTTTCGAACCATGGCGTCGGAGGGGGCGGAACCGAGATGTCCACAATGTCGATTCTACGCGTTCGGGAAGCCGAAACGCGAATTCTACAGACGTATGCATTTTTGAGGTATGTTACAGTACTCATAAACGTTATTCTAAACCATCCTACTCGCATCAACTGTGCGTCACTAATACTCTTTCTTTCTTTTCTTACAGATGAACGTGCACAACAGTTTTTTATGTATATATATATTTAAAAATGTATTTACTTTTTAATTTATGTTTTTGTAAATATTTTGTAAATAAGATGTGTCTATGTAAATAAATATATGAGTGTATCTGTAATTGCTTAAGTGTTTATTTTCAACTTTCCTTTTCCATGCATGATGCGTGTGTGTGTGTATGTGTGTGCGTTCCACAATTTTTACAAGTGAAGTGGTTTTCACAGGACATTATGCACACCTCATCATGTGTATCTTAGCAGAAGAAGAACACACATACGCTGAACACTTTGTTTTTTACTTACCACCGACACAGACCAATCCTCGACGACGAACCGGATCACGGCGAACGGCACCAACCGGATCACAACGCAGCCTTACAAACCCGTTCGCCGTTCGCCCTTCGCCGTCGGCGGCGGATGGCGTCCGACAGCAGATCAACCCAACGGCGGCAGGCGAACGGCGAACCGGATCACTACACGGACTTACGATACAGTTCGACGCCAACCACGCCGTTTCAAATTATGACCAATCAACGACCGAAACGTCATCAACATGGACAACACATAGACACGCCGTTGCCAACAATGCAATACACCGGATCGACGATATCCGCACGGCCGCCGCGCCGTTCATATACAAACCCGTACACTATAACACATGCACGAATCGGCAACGTCGCCGACCCCTACACCAATCAACGCACACATAACCCCACTTTATCCTGGCCGCCGACAACATGGCCGAAAGCCGACTACCCGATTTTTACCCCCACCACCACTATTTTTGAATTTCCCGCCATATGACTTCACATCCGGGGTAGAACTGTCAGTTTACCCCTACTCAATGACCCATTACTACACACACGAACACTGATACTACATAGATACTAAACAGATTGTAATATCACACAAACGTTTACATATGTAATAATTGTAAGATTAGAATACTGTTGTAATAAATAGGATAATCATTGTTGTATAAGGATTCCAAAAGATATTAGCGTAGTTATTAGGAATGTACTACATTGTAAGAGTAAGTTAAGGGAGTAGAACGTAAACAGATGTTAGGACGAAATGTCATTGTAACATGTGTTGAGATGAAAGTGAGAGTGGAGCAGAATATTTTAAAAGTAGTTGTTTGACCAGCTTGTCAAGGGTGGGACGGAGAGTCTGTTTGTAAACAAACCTTGAAATGCCGTTGACACTTAGGGTATAACAACAGATCGTAAACTAACTAATATTACCATGTTGTGTTAAATGAATTAAAAGTAATTAATATAATGCGATGTATAAGCAAATCTAGATTATAGCAAAGGTTAAACAAATTATTGTTAGTAATATAAAAATTTTAGCAGGGGATTAGGGACGCATCAATAGAATCAATCCAAAATTCTATTAAAAATTTGATATAATTCTATCGGGGGACGATATCACGGAAAATTGCATTCTCAACAATTTTACGGGGACAAAGTCATATGATACCCAGGGAGAAATATAAATTTATAGAAAGCGGTGTTTTTTTTTAAAGTAAGAAAACATTAAAATAAGTAGTAGGGAGCGGCAGATATTCAATAGACGACCTTGCGTTGACGCCTGTAAGTCGGCTAAAAAATTACAAATAGTTACGGACCGGACGGACCGACATAAAACTGTATTGTTTGCTAGGGTGTAAGAAACATTTACCAAGATTGTAAAAGTTAAGTGCATCTAACAAAAGGAGCTATTTTTTTTAGAAAGAAAGCGTATAAAGTGAGATGGAGTGGTGGTAGTTTTCCTACCACGTGTTCACGCGCATTTAGTTGACGAATAACGGATAGCATCATTTTTTACGCGGGTTGTTTCTTTAGACAGATTGGGTAGATTTGAATTTAGCGGTAAGTCAGACCAATAGGCGTGTAGTTTGTCAGTATTGAGTGAGGGTAGTTTGTAGCGAAGTATAAAAATACGTAGAGTAAGAAGTTAAGGCAGTCAACGGAGAGATTACAGCTATTAGACTCGTAACATTTATTTTAGTCTACGGAAAGATCACAACACTAAGACTCGTATTAGTTGTAATAAGAATTTGTCAGTAATTTTAATAAGTATATTTCAATCGCCACGTAAATCAGTTACGGTAACGCGATAGTAATCTGTGCGGAAGTTAGCATCGTAAACACTTAATAAATGTTCATAAGAAGAACTCTAGCGCAACTAAAGAAGATCAACTTAAAACCGACTAACATATCTAAGTTTTAATTAATACAACATCAACCGTTTAAAAGTCGAGTTACCTAGCGATTTAAATGTGTGAAACGTCATTGTACGGGACGGTCGGTCAAGAGCAGTTATCAATCCGGTGTTAGACGCACTTAGATTTGTTAATGAAATACTGTGTTTTCCAACAAGTGTATTAGTATACAGCACCTGTGTAATTATCGCTAAGCAAGTTGAGTGAATTGTGTAATACTTGTGAAACCAGTGTAAATAGTGCGACCTGACGAGGATCACTATCCAACGGATACTTCTGATCACCAGCCTGGAACCCACAGCATGGATGACATTGCATAGCAGAGTAATTCAACAAACACGTAAATAACAACAATGAACAATCAGTTTCATATTGCTTATTAATTTCAATTATATGTCAATCTTGTTTTCGTGACTCAATCAGTCTAAGAATCCATTGCTAAGAAATAAACACTAACAAATTTTATAGTAAATGATTGAAGTACTGAATTATAAATTTTGTAATATTTGAATGCAATCGTTATTAAAAACTTAATTAATAACAACTAAATTGTGTTTATTTATTACTGGCGCCCTGGGATAATTCTAAAGAGTCGGTACACGAAAGTAAGTGTGATAGCTTATTGTTAAAATTTGATATGTGATAAATATTAATTTTGTCATTGAATAATTTAATTTGATAAACCCTTACTTTATACATGCTCGCAGGCCAAGTAGTATGCAAAGTAGTAACAAAATAGTAGTAATATAAGGCCTATATCTAAAAGTGTATTACAAGGGAGATGTATAAACCATCCATTGCTATCATAATATAGATAGTGAACATAATTGTAAAGTGTTTAGTAAGCCACTAAGCTGACATGGCTTCAGTATTATTGTTATTGTCAGAAAAATAGGTATACGTATTTAAATTAATGATATTGTATGTAATAGGAATACTCAGAATTATGTTTAGTAGTAAGAATAACAATGTTAGAAATATTAGATCTGTAAGACATACAACAAAAATGTCAAACAAGATTAGGTCAATGCCTCAAAACACAAAAGTATAAACCTTTCAAAACAGTAGATAAGAGGCCAAAATGGGGCGAGATTAGTATCAAAACTATTTAATTTTAATGAACAATAAAATAGTACTAATTAAAGATAAATTTAAATCAAAATAAATGAAACGTAATCTGAAGTGACAAATTTAAAAACGCCAATTTTCAAAAATAACTTAGTCACGTGACGTGGGGTCAGGGCCTTAGACCAATCACAAACACCAAAAGCTAGGTCACCAACGAGATTTAAACATATTTAGAGGGACAGTTGATTGTCAGACATAAAACTATAAACTTCAACAGCATAATGCTGGCAGTAAAAGATTAATATTAAATGAGTGAAAACTTACTCCAGGAGAGGCACTTCCGATAAAAGTAATACCGAAAATTTTGACAACACATGACACGACACCAGAACCAAGAAAAACCAACACACTAACGAGAATCTAAGAAAATAGATACCCAACTCAAAGCGTTCATCTCGTATAGGCTATACGAAGCCATCGGTGAGAAATTTTGGTTAATTCCAGGAGAATACTACATAACATCACAACACAATTTCCACTAAAAAACATAGCTGTTCCAGATAAAGGAGGCTATATACAAATTATTACTATAAACTACTATAACTAAGACTTTATTTAAAACACTTTAATTGGAATTTAAAAGCATATTTTTCTGAGGTGAGAACCAGGTAGTCCGCCATGTTGTATTACTGAAAGCACTGTTGTAAACTCTGAAGCGAACACTGTTGGAAAACATTATTATATACATTTTGTTAGTCGATAAGAAGTAAATATATGTTTGTAATGCATTGTATTTTTAAGTGAAAGCATATTTCCTATCTTTCCTAGCAACTCCAAGTACCCATTACCTGAGAAACATAAAATATATAAATCCTTAAATTTTTAGTGACCGTCAATCAGTGAATGTTTTAGTGGATAGTTAGTGAGGATCGGTCAATAATACAACTTTTAGTAATTTTGCGTCGACGTTTCGACAATATTTATTGTCATCTTCAGGACCTGTGTATGAAATACAGTAGAAATATCAAACATAACGAAACAATTAAATATTTGGGTGAACGTGTTGGTGATGTGAGTGTGTGCGTGTGTATGTATGTATCATTTTTTATGTGAAGACTTATGATAGTTTGTTTACATCTTCAAATTATCTTTAAGAAAGCGAGCAAATTATAGTATGAGAGAACTTAATTTATACAGTATTACAATTTAAATTACTAAATATAATGTTATTTTAATTAATTAAACAAACAGTAACCAACAATTGGATATTAGATTGGTACAAAAATTGTTTATACCTACAACAGTCAACATATAGCAAAGTAATATATTACCTATAACTAAAACAGATTAGGGGATGTTCACTACGTAATTATTAAAAGTTATTTTTACCATGTTTCACTCCCTACTGGTGTTAGCAAACAATCATAATTTAGAAATATACAATTTACACAATATTGTAAAACATTACGACTTAAATCAGATAGTTGACAACGGTTACACACAAAAGTTTCTGGTAAATTTTACTAACAGGTAAACTTGGATAATACGGTAATTGTAATCATATTGTAAAATATAGTCAAGAGTACTATAGAATAATGTAATATATGTATGTGTCCACAATCACCCTTCTCTTTCACCCATGCTCCCCCCGCCAGTCCACCCAGCCTCTCACTCTAACCTGAATCGATCTATCACTCACTATCACCCCACTCACTCACCCTCTCTCTCTCTCTTTCTCTCTCTCTCTCTCACTGTCTCCCTTCTTCTCTCTCTCACTCTTCCACCCTTCGCTCTCACACTCTCTCTCTCTCCCTCTCATTATCTCTCTTCATTCACTCTCTCTCTTTCACTCTCTCTCTCTCTCTCTCTCTCTCTCTCTCTCTCTCTCTCTCTCTCTCTCTCTCTCTCTCTCTCTCTCTCTCTCTCTCTCCCTCTATTTGTCATTGTCCACGATTGGCACTCTAAAACACTCACCATTTTTATTACACTATCATCCTCATATAAATAGAGAATTATACACACGATAACAGAAATGATTTACCAACTTGTATTAAAGGGTTACAGACTTTAAAACACAACATTATAGATAACAGATCTATTATATGAAAAAGGTTATTACTTAATATTTACATTTTTGGTCAATGTTATTTACCTGGAACTTGGTTGGTCTATACAGAGTACCATAGTCAATGTAGTTCAAATATATGTCAGTCATAATCTCTCTCACATGATCCCTCAATCTCTCTCTCTCTCTCTCTCTCTCTCTCACTCTATTCTAAACAGATATATACCACAAATCTAACACGTAGACGTGTACATACACACACGCTAGAATTACATACGCACGCACGCACACACACACACACACACACACACACACACACACACACACACACAAGTCAACTACACATTCGAGAATCCATACATAAATATAACACTATTTTATTGACTTATTTTTATCATCTAAGTGTAAATTATGCACAACGGAGATACCCACTGTACTGAGTTTAAAACTGATCGACTATGTGTCTATAAGAAATGTTATATGTTTCTTAGCTAATACTAAATAATATAATCAGTGAGACACTTACAATTGTTGCTGACGCCAAACACACAACTGTAAATTTTCCCTGACCAACACCTTATTATAAAGCAGAACAGATGACCCTTGTACATTTGTAGGAAATTAAGTAACATGTGTTCGGAAGACAGTTGAGAAAGATTTGCACTAGGGGGGAGTGTGACACTAATTAATATCCAACGACAAGCTGGCCACTAATGACCAACACATCCTGTAGGGAGACTACTGAATATTTCTTCAAATTCTTGTTTTGACGGTGTGTATAAGTTGAGCATAACTGGACGAGAGGTTTTGAGTATCAGTGCGAAAATTAATGGAGTGAGGGTCACTTTTAATTTGAATCATTTCCAGTACGCACCTTTTGAAATAATTATTTTCGTAATATTTAATTTGGGTGTTGTTGAAGTCAAATTCATGACCGGTGTTTAAATGGTGAGATACTAAAGCGTTGGGGTTATCATTATGGGTTTTTTTATGGCAATCATACCTATGTTGATAAATTCTCTTATGTAAATATTGGGAATAATTCTCTTATCCCAATATTTACATAAGAGAATTTATCAACATAGGTATGATTGCCATAAAAAAACCCATAATGATAACCCCAACGCTTTAGTATCTCACCATTTAAACACCGGTCATGAATTTGACTTCAACAACACCCAAATTAAATATTACGAAAATAATTATTTCAAAAGGTGCGTACTGGAAATGATTCAAATTAAAAGTGACCCTCACTCCATTAATTTTCGCACTGATACTCAAAACCTCTCGTCCAGTTATGCTCAACTTATACACACCGTCAAAACAAGAATTTGAAGAAATATTCAGTAGTCTCCCTACAGGATGTGTTGGTCATTAGTGGCCAGCTTGTCGTTGGATATTAATTAGTGTCACACTCCCCCCTAGTGCAAATCTTTCTCAACTGTCTTCCGAACACATGTTACTTAATTTCCTACAAATGTACAAGGGTCATCTGTTCTGCTTTATAATAAGGTGTTGGTCAGGGAAAATTTACAGTTGTGTGTTTGGCGTCAGCAACAATTGTAAGTGTCTCACTGATTATATTATTTAGTATTAGCTAAGAAACATATAACATTTCTTATAGACACATAGTCGATCAGTTTTAAACTCAGTACAGTGGGTATCTCCGTTGTGCATAATTTACACTTAGATGATAAAAATAAGTCAATAAAATAGTGTTATATTTATGTATGGATTCTCGAATGTGTAGTTGACTTGTGTGTGTGTGTGTGTGTGTGTGTGTGTGTGTGTGTGTGTGCGTGCGTGCGTATGTAATTCTAGCGTGTGTGTATGTACACGTCTACGTGTTAGATTTGTGGTATATATCTGTTTAGAATAGAGTGAGAGAGAGAGAGAGAGAGAGAGAGAGATTGAGGGATCATGTGAGAGAGATTATGACTGACATATATTTGAACTACATTGACTATGGTACTCTGTATAGACCAACCAAGTTCCAGGTAAATAACATTGACCAAAAATGTAAATATTAAGTAATAACCTTTTTCATATAATAGATCTGTTATCTATAATGTTGTGTTTTAAAGTCTGTAACCCTTTAATACAAGTTGGTAAATCATTTCTGTTATCGTGTGTATAATTCTCTATTTATATGAGGATGATAGTGTAATAAAAATGGTGAGTGTTTTAGAGTGCCAATCGTGGACAATGACAAATAGAGGGAGAGAGAGAGAGAGAGAGAGAGAGAGAGAGAGAGAGAGAGAGAGAGAGAGAGAGAGAGAGAGAGAGAGAGAGAGAGAGAGAGAGAGAGAGAGTGAAAGAGAGAGAGTGAATGAAGAGAGATAATGAGAGGGAGAGAGAGATTGTGTGAGAGCGAAGGGTGGAAGAGTGAGAGAGAGAAGAAGGGAGACAGTGAGAGAGAGAGAGAGAAAGAGAGAGAGAGAGGGTGAGTGAGTGGGGTGATAGTGAGTGATAGATCGATTCAGGTTAGAGTGAGAGGCTGGGTGGACTGGCGGGGGGAGCATGGGTGAAAGAGAAGGGTGATTGTGGACACATACATATATTACATTATTCTATAGTACTCTTGACTATATTTTACAATATGATTACAATTACCGTATTATCCAAGTTTACCTGTTAGTAAAATTTACCAGAAACTTTTGTGTGTAACCTTTGTCAACTATCTGATTTAAGTCGTAATGTTTTACAATATTGTGTAAATTGTATATTTCTAAATTATGATTGTTTGCTAACACCAGTAGGGAGTGAAACATGGTAAAAATAACTTTTAATAATTACGTAGTGAACATCCCCTAATCTGTTTTAGTTATAGGTAATATATTACTTTGCTATATGTTGACTGTTGTAGGTATAAACAATTTTTGTACCAATCTAATATCCAATTGTTGGTTACTGTTTGTTTAATTAATTAAAATAACATTATATTTAGTAATTTAAATTGTAATACTGTATAAATTAAGTTCTCTCATACTATAATTTGCTCGCTTTCTTAAAGATAATTTGAAGATGTAAACAAACTATCATAAGTCTTCACATAAAAAATGATACATACATACACACGCACACACTCACATCACCAACACGTTCACCCAAATATTTAATTGTTTCGTTATGTTTGATATTTCTACTGTATTTCATCCACAGGTCCTGAAGATGACAATAAATATTGTCGAAACGTCGACGCAAAATTACTAAAAGTTGTATTATTGACCGATCCTCACTAACTATCCACTAAAACATAAAATATATATATTGTGAATTTTTTGTTGTTGTTACGGACTATTTGTCACGGCGGATGAACTCATCCAATTGTAAATGCTCGACTAATGGAACGGTAATTTGACCAATGTTTCAAAGAAATTACGAATAAAAGATATAATTTGTCAATCATATCGATCCTATTTTATTCCAGTGAAGTAATTATAAAGACTATTAATTACAGGAACCAGAAGAGAAAATTTGAAGTGGGCGCAAGGACATCCAGACACGAAAGTAGATCCAGAGGCTGCATACACGATCTATTTGACCATTACTGAACAAATATTATTCACGCGCCGATTTCAAACGGACGGTGACACACTAAATTCTCGTTCCTATAAAATCGTTGCTAATCATCGAATACTGAACAACAACACAGTAAACGATAACAAAATAACTAATATAAATAATAGTCGCAACATAAGAACATTTACGAACTGATTAACGAGTACAACCAAGTTTTGAAGGGTAAATTATTTCGTTATCCGGGCATAAAATACAACCGTAACAAAATTAACACGTTATAATATATATATATATATATATGTTTATTGTTTTCTAATTTCATTAGCTACATTTTTAACTATATTACTAAATACTTTACCAAACTAAATTTTACCCTACACACACACACACACACACACACACACACACACACACACACACACACACACACACACACACACACACACACACACACACACACACACACACACACACACACACACACACACACACACACACACACACACACACACACACACACACACACACACACACACACACACACACACACACACACACACACACACACACACACACACACACATGTAACTTACTTTTTACTAACCAATTATTCTTATAATTTTAAAATTGTTTTGTTTTTCTTTTAAGGTTTTTTGCAGTTTAGTACGTTCTACATTTAATTCACTACTTTTTTACTAAGTTACTAAATACTGAAAATTTGGTTGTAGGTAAGTTTTGATTTCGATTACGACACGACCAGACAATAAACGTGGACATTTTGTAAGACGAAACAAGCGTCAGTCACAACAGAAGGAGACAATGTAATAAAGATTTCACGGAGTTATAAAATGTTTAATACTGCAATTGTTTTGGAAACAGTGACTTGGCGTGTTGTGTCAGTTGCAATGTTTCTCCAAAGTCGAGCGTAGACATCAACAATCCTTGTACATTTTGGAATGTGTACACTTTGTGTACATGTTACGATTCACGAAAAACGTAGTAATATATGATCCACATTGCTCTGGCATCTTAATTTGTTTGAATAAGTAACATTATATGATTACTCGCACGCCAAATGATTGTGTGTGTGTGTGTGTGTGTGTGTTTAAAAAACAAGCAGATTTAAACTATCCATAAAGAACAGGAGAGACAATATTAATGCAACAATTAGGCTGAAACTATTTAAGTAGTAGGCCTATAGAGCACATTTACTTACAGCTCCCGCCACTAGCCTGTGCGCGCGGAGCTTAGGGGCCTGCAACGGTCGGGGGTGGAGAGGGGCGCCTTTTCTACAAACATTGGATGACTCATGTGGCGCGTTTAGGTTTGTAACGATGACTCATGCGTTTAGGTTTATAACTTTCATTAAAAATTATAATTAGGTTTTTTTAAATGACACATTACAGTAAAATGAAATGTCGATTGTGCGAGAAATGGTCGCGAACGCTGGAGTGACTCGCCACGATTTATGTTTTCAGAGTGAGTAGTACGATTGTGGCCGCGCGCACAGGCTAGTGGCGGCAGCTGTACATGCAATTACAACTATTTAGGTGTGTTCTTCACCCTACTAATATTTCCGTCACTGTTATCACCGTTAGCCTATTATCACTATCACTTAAATTGTCTTCACTGCTGCTATCCCGTCTTATATTACTTTCTAAACGATCTGTTACAGTATCCATTATTTGGTCCGGTGATCTCACGTAGTGATTTTCAATTTTCATGACGTCACAATCTTGATCTCCAGTCTGCAGGAAAAATACAATAAAATTCCTTTTTCGCTAAGTTTATGACACTGTCTACAGAAAAATACACGTTTTTTCTTTAAACACGCTCCTTCACGTTGCCCAAATCAGTTCCATAGGATAAAAATCCGGCTGATAGGGTGGAAGTCGTAAAACGGAATGTCCATGGTTTGCCAAAATAGCATCTACTTTAAAAGTTTTGTATGTTGTTTTACTTTGTTTAATTAGTGGATAGAGCTCAGTTTTTAACATAGATGGACTACAAAGAATGTCATGGTTCTCTAACCAGTCTAATCATGTCTGCCTTTTTTGTTAATGATGGATTTATTTATTTATATATTGTGGTAGGAGACATTTGTATATTACTATTACGCTGTTCTTATTCAAATGAAATGAACCTAAACGCTTCACTTTTGATGACTACTGATGTTTTTTGAAAAGTACTCACACAATAATCTCCACAGCGTCTCGGAGAAAACTGATTTTTGTTTCTCTGTTGACGCATGCGAGTTACATAACCTGCGCCGTTAGCACGAAAACGGTTGATTCATGTCTAGTGAATCTTACTGTACCTGGCGTCAACTTGACTGTCTATGGTGAACGTTCTCTCACTTCCAGTACGACTGGTGGCGCGCCCCAGCCTAACGTTCGTGAACCATAAAGAGTGTATAAATGTGCCCCTGTACCAAACGTGCCCCGGTCAACTCTACTTTACTCTTGTTGAAACGTAAACCATTGCAAACTACCCCTCTCCGTTAACCTATCTTCAACAAAATCAATAGGCCTTGAGTCTCTACAACTCGGACATATATGCAAAAAATAATTTCATTTTGTTTGAATTTGGGGGAGTTATCGTTCGCCATAGAAAAAATTCTATCGCGAATTTTTTCGCATACAGACAAACACACACGCAGACACTTTTTGGAAAATGACTTTTCTTCATGTTTTGAGGAAATTACAATCAGAATCAGCCCTTATATCGAACATGATTTTTTTCGCGACCACCAGTCTTCCATTTCCTTACGGAACATGTAAGTAAAAAGGAACCTCCAGGTAACATAGCACTGTATGTACGCCCGAAAAAATTGCACGCACAAGAGCTGCTATCCTATGCTAAACATTCTGGCTGACACCATACAGTTTCACGTGGCTCGTCGAATACCAGTGTTCGAAAAATTCTTCATATTGATTTAAACATGCAGCCGTACAAAATTAAAATATTGTAAACCTTAAGTGACAGTGATAAAGTAAACCGTGTGACGTTTTGCCGCCAGTTCTCGTACGTCATAAATACCAGCGTAGACGTTATTCACAATACACTAATGAGTAATTAAACACATTTCCATCTAAACGGATATGTAAATAAACAAACCTTTCAGTACTGAGAGCCAAATAGCTGTCGAGAAATGCTTCAAGAACCATTTCACACTGCTAAACTTACTGTATGGTGTGCAATAGCTTCTTTGAAATAATCAGTCCTTACTTATTTTTCTGGGAATTACATTACTGTCACGTCAGAACAATATGTCCAAATGATAACAAATTTTTGTCTCCCTAAGTCGCAGAAAAGTCAGAAATCACAGCAAACAGTGTGGGGAGCAACCAACCATAGGGGTAGGCGATCAATGGATGCAGTTTAACGAGTTACCTTCAGGAGTAGCAACATTCCGTGGCCCGCGAGATTGCCAGCGTGCCATTTTTTCTACTGGGGATATTTTGAGAGTAAGGTGTACAATGATTCACCCCCATGAAACATCAAAACGCTCAAAATTGGTGCAATTTCTGTTTACATGTTACACCGTGTAATGGAAAACGTAAAAACTCAACTTCAAAAGTGTGTCAGTTGAAATTGTCGCCACATTCGGGGCATAGTGGTCAAAAACTTGTAGTTTCTGTGTCTAGTTAAATGCTATTATGTATACTTTCAATTTAGTGTAATGAATTTTACAACCCATAAATAAAAACACAACCGAATTTTATAGTCACCCATATCATTGACTGATCCTGTATTTTAAGAATTATTATTTTACAAATGTTTAAAGGAATTACATCATAGTGGACATCGTATATGTTACATTTCCTAAAAAGCCAAATTGCAGCTCTTAATTCTCACCATTTGTATAATAGTAAAGCATTTAGAAAAGAAAAAACTAAAAATTTTGCATTGTTGTAATTGTTAATAACAATAAATTGTTCGTTTCTTAGTAATTGATACAAATTAAATGAAATTATTTAGTTTAATTCAACCGGCAACAATAACAGATGTGTCCTCTTTGTGTCTCTGCAGATAAATTCAGCTCGTGGCTCCTTTACCCACTGTGAAATACTCTAGGTAATGGAATTTTTGCTACTCTGACTGTCACAATTAGGATACGGGCATTAGACTTACACACACGCGTTTGGCGGACCCATGTCCAGCGTTGCAGTCTGCGTGTTGGGAATCAGGGCAAGCGCGCGCCCTGCATTGACTTCAACACGCACTATG
Organism: Magicicada septendecula; assembly: GCA_034769895.1. Classification (NCBI taxonomy): domain Eukaryota; kingdom Metazoa; phylum Arthropoda; class Insecta; order Hemiptera; family Cicadidae; genus Magicicada; species Magicicada septendecula. The sequence goes on along the minus strand of CM068374.1, from coordinate 290,190,767 downwards.
GTAAGCGTGCGCATGTGTTGCCCGCACGTACAGACTCACACTGCAACGCTGAGCCACACATGTCCTTGCGATGCAGTCTGCGTGTTGGGGTTCAGTGCAAGCGCGCGCCTTGCATTGACTCCAGCACGCACTCTGGTACGTCGCACGCATGTGCGCTCGCGGTGTACACACATGCTTCGTTGTTTTAATCGTGGCACTCATAGTAGTAAAATTTTGCAACTGGAGTATGTTCGCAATGGGAAAATTCAGCCAGAGTTGAATTTGTTGAAGAGACAACAATATATAAAAGACGTTCCATGCACTGCACTAAGATTCTAAAAAATAAATATATACATTTCTGGTGAATGAACACGTACACCATGTTGGACTTATAATAAATATATTAACAGAAACTACAAATTTGTGTTTTCTTGTTACTTCATTTAATGTATTTCTGTAATTAATAGTTTCCATATTCTTTAATAAATTTGTAAAAAATTTGTTAATATAGTTGTTTAATTTTCTGTTGTTGGTGTTGCTCCTATTGTAGAAGGTAGTGTCATACAATATAGTTTGTACTTTGTAGGCTTAACTTTAACACTTGAAAGTTAACTTTACGACAACTATTTTTAGTTTACTTCTTCTTCTTCTTCTTCCCAACCTAGAGGTTAGTAGGCTTGCAAATTCTTCCTTTACGTAGACAGCCTCTTGATCACCACATACCTTCTTCCTTTTCTTACCCGAACCGTGTAGTCCTACCTGGGCCTGGGCCTTCCCCTCCAACTGTGCCCTTGATCGGGACGGTGAACCAATTTGAAGTTTGAATGGCATAGCAGGTGCCTATTCAACTTTTCCTTTCCACAGTTACAGTTGATCCAATCAACTTTTTTTTTAGTTTTATAAGCACATGAATGCATAGAAATCACATTTCTTTACATATTTTAATACTGTCTTCCCACTTCAACCAACCTGGGTCTGCCTCTTTACCTTTTACCTTCTGGTTTTGCTTCCCACACTCTTCTAGGGTATCTTCGATTTTTTATTCTACAGAAGAGGCTAAACCTTTTCAACTGTGAGCTTTGTATCATATCAATTAGAAGGATTATCTCGAAGTTCCTACGTATAGTGTGCCGTACTGGGTTCGGCATCGTATGATAAGTGTTTTTAAAACGAGCGGCGTTGACGTCACGCACGGCCACCGCGGTTAGTCGCCGTCCGGTTATGCACACAGTTGTTGTGTACCTACGAAATTCAGTTGGCGCGTCCAGCTGTTTTTGTGCGTTCCTGCATCGAGAGTTTTCTTGGGTGGACAGACACATGGATCCTGTCTCATTTCTATTCGAACCCTCAACCTGGTCATCTGCTCTCGAATGGCGGCACTCTTCTGTTCGGGATTTCGTCGGCCTTTCTATGATGCGCTGAATAAAGTTCTGCTCCAGGTACGTACAAGTTGTCTGGTTCTAAAATATTCTAACCCCAAATATATTTTGTGTTTCAGCTTCTATTATAAAATATACTTGTGTGTGTGCGTGTAGTGCAGTTTCAATTTGGGCGTTAACGCAATTCAAAATTAATTTAATATGAATGTAAATGTTGTGGGTCAAATTGACCTCGATAAAGAAAATGATAATGCATCTTGCACTCAGCTGTGTTTTGTGTCATTAGTAATTATGAAATACGCAGTTAATCAATTTGAATATTTTCAACAAAAATGCTAAAAAGGTAATTGGTAGATGAGTGAAATAAGTCACAGCTGGGGAGTTTAATACTGATTAATATGAATTAGTGGCGATGTGTGTGTGGGCTGTTGATGTTTAAAGTTGGTGTTGGAAATTTAATGCGGACGGCCTATGTGGCGTGATTTTCCTTATGACACCCTCTACAACCTATTACATGTCACAGGTGCTCGAACAAGGGCGAGATGGGTGTCGGGTGTGACGAACAACTGTCCATCCTCCTGGCAGAGACGATCTTTTAGCCACGATTGCCGTCAGTCGAGAACAACTGTTCGGACACTCTTCCAACGCTATGCTGCCCCAGGACTTGTGATACGACCGAGACATTACTGATCAGCGCCCATATTGCCTAAGTACACCGGACAATCCAGGTGGGAACATTCTAATTAGCTATTTCTATCTCAACGACATGGTGAATGCACGGAAGCTCCCAGAAGCTCACTCATGAAGTTTTACCCGTTGTACTTTGACACAAATTCTCATGTTCAGTTCTGTTACTGCATGTGTAAACATTACAGCATTAGAACTAATGAAATCTATTATAACTGTTTATAATGTGTAAGAAATTACACACACACACACACACACACACACACACACACACACACACACACACACACACACACACACACACACACACACACACACACACACACACACACACACACACACACACACACACACACACACACACACACACACACACACACATATCTGCAGTTTGCTGTAAGTTCTACTTTTCATCTAATTAAAACCATTAGGGAGTCAGTGATCTTGTGCGTTCATGTCATACTGTCATGTCTGAGTTTACTCACGTAACGGGGGGCTGTCTTATGCTTTAGTTGAGAAATGATTTTCCTTTTCACATATACTTAGCGCTTTTATGATTAAAGTCAGGGTTGTTTAGTATGTTGAGTCTCTGGTCGGTCACTTACATTCTCTGGTGCTAATTACCAAGGCAAATCTATGCTTAGGAGCTGTGATTATCGGATTACCCTGTCAATTATATTTATACATACATATATATTGTGGTACATTCATTTACGGTAGTTGAAATGGGTTATGAGGGATTTAGTACTGGAATGAGGGATGTTGTGTTATTTATGTTGTGTATGTGCTTGTGTGTGTAATCTTAATATATTTTGCTGGGGGAATATGTTATGAAAGTAAAAAAAAAAAAACCATAAATGTGCTTACCAAGTCAAAAGGCTAGCCTATTTGAAATCCATACAACACTTATGGATTAGTGGATTGCTATTTTTATGAATGAGATTATTACTACCATTGACTCATACATAATCAGGCAGGAATTTTGCAATTTATGTTTTAATATTCAATTCACTTACATGTTGTGCTATTAAGAGTATTAATTGATACATACATATATATATATAATCCTGCCGTTAATTTTGTGCTTGTACAATCGATAACTTGTCATCATGTAACATTTTGCAGGCTTAATAAAGCATACGCTTGTTGGTTAAAAGACTTTTTCATTTGCAAGTCCTGTCATTCACCTGGGGGGACATGTCTGTAATTGTAATTGGGCCTTGCACACTTTTGCTTCCTCTAGGTTCTCCACCTAGTTCTAAATATGATGTCTCTCCCCTTTACACAAAAAAAAAATTAATAAAAAAAATAAAATAAAAAAAAAATTTCAAAAAAAACTAAAAAAAAACTTAGAAAATAAAGGGGGGTTTCAAATGGTAGCAGAGCGTGGTTATGATTCTAGGTAGGTAGTAGGTATTATTTCTGCCTTATTTTTTTTTCCTTTTGAACTTGAGAAATTTTAGAATCTGGGGACTTGCATTTATTTTCTTAAATGAAACTTGGTGTGGCTACAGGCATGTCAGCTGGTGTTAGGACTTGCAAATTATTTCAAATTAGTTTAATTGGAATTCAAATGTTGCAAGAAAAGTTAATGATAGTGTAACAGTTTAATAGAATGAATAACCAGAAAAATAGCATGTTTTATAAAATGAATAAGGGGTTGATGAAGTTTAAAATGATTTAATATGTGTTAGTGTTTAAGTAATTATTTTGTGATGTTGAGTGTAAGATGAATTTTGAAAAGAGGTTATAAGCATGTGATTGATTTTTTTTAATGAATGAGTGCTGACTGATTTCACTTGTGCATACTCTGGAGCTTAGACAGATTTTGGGCGTGATGAGAGCCGTCAGTACTTGTTGATTTTGATTGTGATTTGTCTCATGGATTAGACAACGTGTTTTATAGCATTCCCGTTACATAGTACTTGTTTATTGAGGGCGTTGCGTTGCGGTATCGGGTATTCTGAAGGCGGTTATGGTCCGACCAAATGTCATGGATGTGATGGTTTTATATTTTCGATTACATGCAATTTTATGTGTACTTTGTGGATTGTATTTAGTGAGTTGGTTTTGGTTGTTTTGTGTCGTGTTCACTTCTGGGCATTTTGCATGGCTGTTTCTCTGCTTTTATGACACCCATCTCGTCGTATCGCTAGAGCATTCTGGAGCCACTTGTATGATCAAGTTCTTCCTGTCGTTCTCTTTAATTATTGCTTTTACGTGGTGTGTGTGTGTGGATTGCGCGGTCATGTCCATTTCGGTGAATGTGGACTTGTTTGTGAAAGATGAGCTCGAGTGGGAGGTCCGGTTCCGGGGACGGAAGCCGCAGGAGACTGTTGTTTCATTAAGGAAGCAACTCCGTAAGGCTCTTGCCTCCGGTGAGGCACCGAGTGGGAGAGTATTACTCACGGATGTCACAGCCGAGGTGGAGCTGTGTACGGAAAAATTTTCTGAACTGCGAGATTTGGCCGAAGGCCTGCAGTCGGCTGCACCCGCCTCTACGGCTAGACAGAGGGTACGCCAACGTTTACAACATGTTTTATGTCGTTTACAGAACGCTGAGTCACAAGCTACCACCTCGGAATTAGAGAAAAATGTTGCCACTCTTAGGGAGCAAGTGGCGATGGCCTTGCGAGAGTTCTCTCTCGGCCAGCGTCGCCACGGTGATGCAAATTCCGGTTCTTCTTCTTCTTCTGTTGAGACGGCAGCCAGGGTGGAACCACCTGCGCATGTTCCTGCCTTTTCGGATATGGCTGCCGCGAGTTATCACAAGCTCCCTAACCCACTGTCGGATGTCATCCAGCGTCTCCCAGTTGTCGATGGTCTGGAGCCTGAGGCGCTTTTGAAATTTTTGCGCATATTTTTTCAGTTGGCTGACTTCCCTGGGCTGTCGGAGCGGACTTTGCTGGAGCTCATTTACCCGTACTGTCGGGGATCTATGGCTGAGCGCCTGACAAGCACCCTTAGGGATGGTGGTGGCATTGACCATTTCCATCGGGAAGTCCTGGACGCTTTTATACCGGGAAGGTTGCACGACCGGTTACGGCATAAACATTTCTATAGAGTCCAAGCAAGTGGGGAGTCCCTTGCTCATTTCATTTCTAGTGTTAAAGACGCGGCCAGGATCCTGAGGCTGGGGTTGTCTGAATCTGATGTTATTCACACTATTCTGGAGGGCGTAACGCCGGAAGAACGGTCACGCTTGACATTCGCTGTCCGTCCCCAGAGTTTCATCGATTTGGACCGGCTGTGCGCCGAGTCAACCACTATACGAGGTAATGACGATATTAGAGCCCACGAGGCTAGGAGGTGTTCAGATCGCCCTATTTTCGAGCGACGAGTTGGGCAGCCCGGGTCTTGGGGTCCTCGGCCTGCGCCGGTTCAGAGCTGTGAGGTGCGAGAATTATTCTGTTCCAGATGTCATAGATCCGGTCACGTGGCGCGTTATTGTTCCGATGCTAGACAGCGTCAGGGGACTTCCCGAAAAGGTAACTATTCAAAAAACGTAAGCTCTCGGGGAAGATAAGTCGGGAGTGGTCTTCCCCGTTAGGTCTTTCTGTTCCAGTTTCACTTAACCCCAGGCGGGTAGTAAATCCCGGATCATCTGGCTCCAAGGTCCTGCGAACTGTCCCCAACTACAGTTCAGTATGCCCCTTCCTGTTGATCGAGTTGAAAAAGGGTCAGCTCAGAGCCTTGGTTGACTCTGGATCAGCCCGATCCATAATTTCATCTAGAGTATGTGAGGACCTTGAAAAACAGGGCTTACTCATAGGGTCGGATCGGTCTTCCGTGGTATGCTGGACTGCATCGCGGGAAATTCTGCCCATCTCCCGGGTTAAAATTTCCCTAAAAATTAAAATCGAGTGTTTTTCATGGGTGTGGCGATATTTGGTTTCTTCAGCTCTGGGAGTCGACTGTATTGTGGGTGCTGATTTCATCTCCAAGAGTGGTCTCGTTTTAGACATTCAAGGGCACCACTGTTATTTTAAATTCAATCGGGAAGTTGTCATTCCTTTCCTTGGGTACCAGGGAGCTAAGGGAGGTATCCAGGAGGTTGTGTGTCCCGATTCAGAAAGAGACCATCTCACTCCGTCCCAGAAGCGTGCCTTAGATCATTTGTGTGAGCAGTTCCCCACTGTATTAACTCCCAACTTGGGGCTCACACATCTTTTGGAGTATAAGATCCGGTTAACGGACTCCGCTGTAGTACGTTCACACCCATACAAGTTCACTCCTCCAAAGATGGATGTTCTAAGAGAGAAGGTTCAAGAATTGCTTAAACAAGGGGTCATTGAACCTTCCAATTCTAGTTATGCAAGTCCAGCATTTCTGGTGCCCAAGCCTGGGGGTAAACAGCGCATGGTCATAGACTATCGCAAACTAAATGCTAACATTGAAGTGGATTCAGTTCCTCTTCCCGATTTACATTCTCCTTTCGATTGGTTTAGTGGGGCCAGGTACTTCACCATCTTTGACCTCAATGCCGCTTATCATCAGATTCCTCTGTCTAAGGAAAGCCGCCCTTATACGGCATTCTGTGTGCCATGGAATCTTTATCAGTATACTAGAGTACCCATGGGTCTAGCTGTGGGGGCCCAAACCCTCACGCGACTACTTGACACTGTATTCCATGACGTAAAATTTAAATTCATCTTCAATTATCTTGACGACCTCTTAGTCTACAGCAAAACGTTCGAGGAGCATCTGTGTCACCTGAGAGAGGTGATGTGCCGGTTGAGGAGTGCTGGCCTCACTATCAATCCAGACAAGGTCAAGTTTGCACAACAGAGTATTTCGTTTTTGGGGCATCTCGTCTCATACGGGGGTGTGACGGTCGACCCGGAGAGGGCACAAGGCATCCGAGATTTCCCCCCCCCTAGGGATGCAAAAGGTGTTGCCAGATTTGTTGGCATGGTCAATTTTTATCGTAGATTTATCCCTAATGCCGCGGAGATTGCCGTCCCTTTAAACGAACTCAGAAGAAAGGGTACCAAATTTGTATGGGGAGAGAGGCAACAGCGGGCCTTTGATGTCCTCAAGGAGGCGAACGTCTCTCCCCCTGTGTTGAGGATGCTTGACTTTTCAAAAAAATTCATTTTGCAAACGGACGCGAGTTCTGTTCCGCTCGGGGCGGTTCTGTCCCAGGAAGTTGATGGTGCTAGGCAGCCGGTGGCATTTATATCCCGGACCTTGACCCAACAAGAAAGGAAGTCTTCAGTGTATGAACTAGAGTGTCTTGCGGTCGTGTACGCTCTAGATAAGTTCAGGCGTTTCCTGGAACACGCTGAGTTCCTGCTTGAGACCGATAATCAGGCTCTCTCATGGCTTCTCGCTCATCCCCGGCAGCTGGGTAAAATAGGACGTTGGGTGGTCAAGATCTCATCCTTTAAATTCAAAGTGCAACACATCAGGGGAACACAAAATGTTGTTGCAGACGCCTTGTCACGTATGTTCTCCCAACCCAGCGAAGCCAATTCTGAGCAACCCTGTTCCGTTCTGCTGGATTTTCCTTTGGCCTTTACTGATGTGTTACCCCATCAGTTAAATGATGAAGAGTTGGGTCCTATCATCCAACACCTAGAAGAGGGTAACGTGCAAGCTCCATATTTTCTGTCCAAGGGCGTCCTGTGCTGCCGAGAACGAAAAGGACGTGCCCCGAAGGTTGTGCTGCCTAGCAAGCTCGTGCCCATGGTTTTCAGCTACTATCATGATTCCCCAATAGGTGGACATAAGGGAATTTCGAAGACCATTTCCAGTATTAGGAGACATTTCATCTGGAAGGGCATGGATAGGGACATCGCGGCTCGTGTGAAAGCATGTCATCTCTGTGGCTTGAGTAAGCCTGCTCAAAACACTAAATTGGGTCTATTGTCATCCGATGTGGCGAGAAAACCAATGGAGAAGTTATTCATAGACTATGTGGGACCTTTCCCTCGTAGCAAGTCAGGTAATGCTTACCTACTTGTTTGCGTGGATGCTTTTTCCAAGTTTGTCTGGCTGCTGCCCTTACGACAGGCAAACACTCGCTCAACTATCTTTATGCTACAGACCCACGTCTTTCAGCATTTCGGTTTTCCGTCCACCATTGTCTCTGACAATGGACCACAGTTCATTTCGAAGGATTTCCGGCGAATGTGTTTCGCTAACGGCATCAAACATGTGAACACTTCCCCGTACTACCCTCAACCGTCCCACGCGGAGAGATTTAACCGGAATCTCCGTTCAGCTCTTATTGCCTACCATGCTGAACAACAAAATTGTTGGGACCTAAATTTAAAGTGGTTGCAATTGGCATTCAACACGGCATTACACGAGTCACAAGGCCGTACCCTTTGAAGTCATGTTTGGTTTCTCGCCGAGTTTGCCATTGGACAATTTGTGGCACAATCGGGACAAGCTACTTCTTGGATACCCGGCTTAGCGCCCTGGTACCCAAGGAACGGAATTAAAACTTCCCGATTGAATTTAAAAAAACATTGGTGCGCTTGGATGTCCAGCACGAGACCACTTTTTGCGATGAAATCGGCACCAATGATGCAATCCACTCCCAGAGCAGGAGAAACCAGAAAAGGCCACACCCAAGAAAACCCATCGATTTTGATTTTAAAGGTAGTAACCCGGGAGATAGGCAAGATTTCCCGGGATGCAGTCCAGCATATTGCAGATGACAAGTCCGACTCCTTAATCAAGCCCTGCTTTTCAAGGTCCGCATATACCCGAGATGAGATGATGGATCGGGCTGAACCGGAGTCAACTAAAGCTCTGAGCTGACCCCCCTTTACCTCGAGCGACAGAAAGGGGCATACAGAAAGTTGTTGCGAGGTAGTGGACTGGACCTTGATGTTAGAAGATTTGGATTTTAACAACTGCCTGGAGGTCGTCGGAAGTTGAACAGAATTAGAGCGGGGGGAAGACATCCTCCGAAATATCTTCCCCTGTCTACCTAGTTTTTTGGTGCCGGTCTAGACAAAGGTGGTGCTGGTCGCGCGCGCCCTCGCGTGCAATTTCTCGCCACGTGCCCCGGGCGGTTACAATTGTAACAAATCACGGCTTTCGTTTGCTCACGATTTCGAGCTGGCTGGGCGTGTCGGGGGAAGATAGGCTCTCTGGGCCCTTCCGATCTCTATGGTCTTGGTTCGGCTCCTCTACTATCTCCTCTCGCATGGTCGGTCATCTGCATGGCCTCCGTCATGACGCAGAGCTGGTCCAGGTCAGCAAACCACTGCGGCCGCTGGGCAAAAACTAGTCGCAGACGGTCGTCGGCAGAGACGCCGTCGAGAATGTGTTGTACCACTTCTTCCTCCGACATGCCCATTCCCAGTATACGAACTACTTCGCGTATTCGCTGCACGTATTGGGCCAATGTTTCGCCCCGCGCCTAGACTCTATAAAAGTGACGATGGCGCAATTGCTCCATCAATCTACTAGGGATGAACGCCCTCAGCACCACCCGGTGGAACTCGTCCACACCTTCTTTGCGTCGCATCACCTCCGCCACCCTGTCAGCCATGGTACCGCGACAATAGGGGAAGATAAGCTCGAGCACCGTTCTCTCCAACATGCCCGGGTAGTCCTTCAACAGGAAGACGGTTTTAAAAAAGGGTATGAGTTTATCCGCCTCCAGTCCATCTACGACTGGTAGTTGCTGTATAATGTGGGCAAGTGGGTTGGGCAGTTTATTGTACGTCGCCGCCCCCAAACCAGTTTGCACGGGATCTACGTCTCTATACGAAGAAGTATTCACGGCTGAGACCACGGACTCCTCAGCAACCGGAACCGGAGTGGATGCTCTTGCAGGTTGTGACCCCTGGAGGGTCGAGGTAATCTCTTGAATTCTCTCGGGTATATTATATGGCGGCACAAGTTCACCGCCTTGGGCTTGTAAATTCTGCAGCCGAAGAATTACGTGCTGCATACGTTGCCGGATCCGCCGGACACCGAGAGAGCATCCCGGTCCCTCCTCCAAACTTTCGACGGAGTGAGCTAACTCCCGCAGCTCATCCCACTTCTCCGTACAACACTCCCACTCACTCTCGGGGTCAGTAATAGTGACCCTAGAGAGCGCATCACCCGCGGCCAGCGCTTCTCGGAGCTGCCGCCGTAAAATTGGTACATTGCCACGAGGTTCTTTGCCCCGGGCCCGGAGCTCGAACTCAAGTTCCTCCCGCAAAAACAACTCAGGATTAAGGGTACTCATCCTCACTTTGCTTCGGCACACTTAACACACAACTTTAAAAACAAATGCTAGCTAATACCGGAATCTGAAAAACTCAAGTACTATATCTTCCATTAAGTAGACTGCGGGTCCACCTACCGATGCGAGAAACTAGCCCACTACCTGAACTGCTCTCACTCTATTACACCAGACAAAAGGAACGCGACCCACACAACACACACAACACGAGAAAAAAACACCGACCAACGAAAATTTATTTTAACAATTTCTTATGTTACTTCGGCTACCATTTATCGGAAGAAACCGACTGCCGATCGGGCCATACCGCATAATTACCAAAAAAACAACACCTCCCCAAATATGGGCAAGGTAATACTCCAACCAACCAAGCACCGTACTGCGATAAGTCCCATTTCCCCGGGGATTTCCACTTCTAAAATTTCTCACCACGTGGCACTATCAACTATTCAAGGCGGGCAAGTACATATACATTTATCTCAAAACCTTAAAGCTAACAAAAATATTTTCAACCTTAGATATAGGGCTTCTTGAAAATTTTCCTAAGTTCCATTGGAACTCAACATTGTGGGAGTTCCAAAATGTTCCTAAGTTTGCAAGCCCCGTCACACCCACAGGACCCACGGGTTGACCCTAATCGCAACCACGCTCTGCTACCAAATGTAACCCCACTTTAACTTAAGCAGTTAAAAAAAAAGATTATTTTTTTTTTGAGAAAAATTTTTGAGAATTTTTTTTTTTTTTGTAAAGAGGGGCCACAAGTTAATTATAACTAGGCTAAAGCCTAGAGAAGCCAAAAATGCGCTGGATCCAGTGAGACGGGACTTGCAATGAAAACTCAAGAATTAAACAATTAACAAATCCTTTTTTATTATTCTATCTCAGTAAACAATTAATAATAAAATAAATAAACCCAACAGTAATCTATAATTCCCCTTAAATAGTTAATTAAATAAAGTACACTTTCTCAACAAGGCCACCTGAAAATATTTATTGAAACCAAGAAAATAATTTGCTATGTCATTCTACCAATGAATTGAAATTTAAAACCATAACTAACCTTGAAATAAAGTATCCATTAAAATATTAATAAAATATAAAATTTATTTTATATGTTCCTTTTAGAATGCTTCATATAACTTAATGAAGATAAATGGTATTGATTCCTTGCTAATATTAATTATAATAATAATCACTCAAATTAAATAAATTTTAAAGGGTGACAATTCATATACTTGTTATAAGGTTAAATAAAATAAATTATTTCCTTAAACAAATGATCAGCAATGATTAATTGAGATAGAATACCTGTTATAATCAAAATGAAAAGGATATACCTACATGACTCCATGTATTAACTTTCTTTTATAAAAAGACATCGAACAAATAAAACCCTATATCCAAAGTCCCCACCAAAATACACTAAATGCATAATATTTATAACCCCCAAAAGGTACACACAAATATACAAACATAACAGGTTCCACAATACAAATACATTATACAATAGTATACAATACAATATACATAAAGGTCTCTTGCCACGCCCTTTTTATATTACCCTCATGGTGTATATAAATTCTTACTTTTTCTTTATAATCTTCCCTGTTAGGATTACAATTTTATTTTTATATTACCCTCATGGTGTGGGTTGATTACACATCAGGTGTATAAGAGAATGCTTAAGCATACAGTAGTCCCCAGGACATAATAAAATTCAAAACTAAGTGCCTAAGTGGTTAAGTGCCTAAGTGGTTATATCATACTTCCCTTTTGGGCTCTATAACAGTGAGAAATTAAAAATATTTAAAATAATTAACGCCCCCCCAGTTATCATAAATAATTTAAAGAATTTATATATACTGAAACATTGCCAAATAATAAAATTAGAAATATTGCATAATATTACAACCCTATTGTAACATAACAAAATGTTACATAACCTAAACATATACTATCAGGTTTAATAAATGCATAATGATAATATAAATAGATAAGGTAATGATAAGAATAACCAAGAAGAGAGGAATCATGGAGGAAGAAAGAAGCAGAAGTGCCACAAGAAACAGCAAACCCAAATACTGTTTGACACTACAACCAGACTATAACTGACACAAACTGATGGACAAGTTTAAATTCACTTTAAGCTGTCAAACGAGTCAGTGAATAATGTAAACAGAATATGATATGTTACTAAAAAATGATTAAATAAGAATCTGAATAATGTGAGATCAGAATCAGCATTTGGCTGATAATAAATTAATTATGACTAGTAATTATTGAGGCCAAGAACTAAAATTAGCAATGGCCACAAAATGAAAATGAAGCCATATTTCAATCTCAAATATACTTATGACAAATAAACACGTTTGTAAGAGGGAATCTTATACCAATAAGCTACCTCAGCAAAATTACCGAATTGTGAACTAATAAAAGCTTTTAAGGCAGAATCCCTGTATAGACGGTATGCCTTAACAAGGCCTAGACCAAACAATCATCAATGAGATGATTATTAGGAAGTAATAGAAATGTAGGTCACCTACACAAAACAATTGTTATGCTAAAACATAGCAATAAGCATTATTAAAATGATATGATTTATAATTCGATTGTTAGTTAGTAGAATAGAGCAAATTAATGTGAAACGAAATATCATAGTATGTAGGAACAGGTCATTACAATGTCTAAAGTTAAGGTTTATTCATAATGTACAGTAATTAAACATCAGTACAGAATTAATAGTGTTCGAGTGATAAAACGCGATGTAGGACACAAACAATATTAGTCAAAGTGTATAATTGCCGATTTTGGTAAACAGACGACAGTGCGAAATAGTGTACCTGAACATTGTTTATGTAGCAATGTCAGTAAAAGTGAAACTAACTCGGTATCAAACTATATCAAATTAAAGAGGACAAAATATTCTTTAATTTGATGGCGATACAGCCCCAATCGCAACTGTATTAAGTGCGTGAAAGGCGTTAGCATCATTTACAAAATATGTTTAAGAAATTTGGTCGTAAATACCAACAACATCGGTAGCTGTCAATCACTTTAGCTTTTGGCGGTTATAAAAACCGTTTTGACGGTTGGAAAAAACATACGTCACATTCATCACACCTGTCTAAGCCAATGACAAAATTTCTTAGTAATTAACAATATTGCCTAGAGCCGATCAAGGTATCGACTATAAAAGGAGCCGGAACGAATTTTCAGCAGACACTTCTTAACGGCATTCGGTGTGACAGGTACGCCGATCTCATCTCAACATTTTTAATAACTGATAGCGTCATCGCCAGAACACATCAAAGGAAACAGTTCGACAACAACCTACAACTACTTCAAATTATTCTACAAGGAACCATTGTGATTATGTGCAGTATTATTTCATTTTAGTGCGGGAAAAAATAATGAACAGCAGAAAGAATTAAATAGTATTATTTATGATCCTGTAAGTTAGAAGCGGATCGAAATTCTCTGTTCAAGTGCGTGTGTAGTGAATAACGATAATCATTATAATCCGATTATCGAAGTGTTAATTGAAATTTTAATCGTAAGATTAAAATCCCAGGTAACAGTGTAATCATTTTTTCATTTTTTCTACGAGCGCTATAACCTGTACGTTTTAATACACTGATCTGTACTGACGCAAAAGCACTGAAACATTTTTTATGTTACACCATGTCTAAATTTATTTTATGAATTTGTCAATAATAGTTAAGCTGAATGTTAGTTATAAGTGTTCTCCAAAATATAACCTTTGTAAATCATAAATCAGGCGTGACGAACGCACAACCTATCAAATAGGTTATTTTTATTTGTTTACTTTATAATAGTAACATCAAAAACAGTACTAGTCAATATTATATCAGAAAATCATTAGCTATTGTGTAGGCATAAACTTTCTTTTTTGTGTCTCAAAGAACTTACACCTGAGATTTAATTAAAATTAATGTTTAAAGTAAAAAGAAATATCTGGACTTAGCCAGATTTACTGCTGATATTCTGAGCAAGCCTTACAGGGTATATAAGAACTTATTTACAGTTGTACCTCATTGTATGTTTTTAATTATATTTGTTTGAATTCTCTATCAAGGGTATGAATAAAAACCCATTATTAACAGAATAACTCGACTTAATTTATTTCAAAAAGGTGACTAACTATCTTATTCAGAAAACTCAAACAACCTTCAGTTGTGATTAAATATTTTGAATAGCATTGCCATAAAGGTAATGAACAATTATTTTAATTTCTTTACATCATTAATTGATTCTATTTATGGGTTTTACACGGAATTTTCCCAAAATAAATCCGTGTGGCGCCCACCATCAAACAAGGCAACTTAACCTTGTAGCTAAAGTGAGTTGGTTTTTGTAAACCGTGTTGACAGCTTATTGAACTTCTAGAAAACACGACCAGGTACATGAAAGTATATTATGTTTATTCTATTGTCCAGACATTACTAGACGTAACGTACTTAGACTATTATCGACCTGGAGGAGAAGTTTCACAGCTAGTGTCAACAAAACGATCACCATCATCGAGCGACCAACTATTATACTTTACTATTAAACTTAAGCAAAGCTAGTATTTAAATAATATCAACACCATTATTTTGTTTGTTTTATTTAAGGGAATTCTTTTCAGACAATTATAATTCTACAATTGTAAACACACTTTGAGTAAACTCGAATGTTACATTTTAAACCACTTTTGAGAGTTAGTAACCTTCTATTTTCAACCACTACAAATTTTAATATATTCCTAAATAATAATTTAAACGTAATTGAATTTTATTTAAAACAACAATACCAGCATTTAAATTATATTACAAATTGGCGCCCAACGTGGGGCTTAAAAATATTAAATAAAAATATTTTATATATTGATAAACAGCCCGGTAGACACAAAAGATAAACATGCCACACACCCATCAATATGATACGAGATATAAGGAGAGTCGGGTAGGAGAAGGACAGCTAGATACGGAGACATACGAAGCGCAACCCACAGACGAGATGGAAGTCATTACCATAAATAATATCGAAACTCGTACCGACGAAACACCTCATGCAGAACCGGAAGTGGAAGTGAGAGTCGACAATCAACCCAGACAAGCTGAAGGAGTCGCGCAATCAGGAGAAACAGCCTTCCAAGAATGGATGAGGAGAATGATGGAATCTTTTAAGGAAGATAGTCGAACTTTGAAGGAAGATAGTCTCAAGAATAACAAAAACATGGAAGCCTTAAAGGAAGATTTAAATAAAAATATAGAGTCAATAAAGGAGAATCATCGTGACTTGAATAAAACCATAGAGTCTATTAGTAAAAATGTGGAGTCACTGAAAGAAGACTTGAATAAAAGGATAGACAATACCCATAGATCCATGGACATATTAAACAATAAAATAGATGACAACAGTAGAGCCATCAGAGAAGAATTGAACACCACATTAACTGAAATTAGCCGGAGGATGGAAGAAGGTACTGAGAAGGTTAACACCAGGATAGACGTGGAAATAGCGGTCGTGAGGGAGGAAATAATGGAAGTAAACAAAAGGTGCGAACAACAAGACCAGGACTTAAGGCGAACAAGAGAAGAGGTCGACGGGAGGATCGACACCATGGAGGAGGTGACTGAAGCCCGAATAGAATCCTTGAAAAGAATGAGTCAAGAGGAAATTAAGCGGGTGAGGACCGACGTAGGTGAGCGCTGTGAGGAGGTGAGCACATCAGTAGACGCGGTAAGAAATTTAACCGTCGCTAATCGGGAAAGAATTGAGGAACTAAAACAACAAGAAATCGTGCAAATACGGGAAGAAATTGAAGTTATCCGCAACCGTCCTATCCAAGGTCAGTATCTGCTACCAAATGACAACCGCGACGTGATTAATTTTAAAAACTATCGGAAAAACCCTATGGAATTCTTAGCACGCGTTGAAGAAAACTTGGCACGAATCCGAGAGACCAGATGGAACAACATAAGAAGCTTGATAGATGAGTATTTCAAAGAAATATATGATAATTGGTGGACTGCAACGCGCCACGAAGTCAACAGTTATGAGGAATTCAAGACTCAATTCCGCGCGAAATATTGGTCAGAGGCCACACAAAACATAGTACGCGATCACATATGTCACGGCAAATACGATGCGAGCAGAGGAGGGACAATGACTTCCTATTTCTTGGGTCAGGTGTGTCTAGCGCGCAATTTAGAAACAAAAATACCGGAAGAATGTCTCGTTACAAAACTGTCGTACCACTTTGAGGAGGGTGTCGCTAAGGCACGTCAGTGGGGGCAAATTAAAACTATATCAGCTATGTCCGCACTGCTCGAGGATCAGGAACATGAAGGGTATTACCGAAGGAGTCGTAGGAGGAATGACCATTTTAATGATAGGGGCGGTAACATAAACAATAATAATAATAACAACTTCAGAAATTACAGGAGTAATTTTAATAATAATAACTGTCCAAACCAAAATTATAACAACAATAATAATAATAACAATAACAGTAGGCCGAATAACCAAAGCAATGACAATAATAATAATAACGGTAGCCATAATAATAATAATAACAACAACCGGCGACCCAATTATAATAATAATACCAACCGACCACCAAACCAAGGCGGGAATAATCCACCACCACAATATCGCCGAGCTAATCACGTGCAAGCTAACTACGATCCCGGTAGAAGGCGGTACTACCAGCGACGAAACAGTTTCAGTGGAGAGAGAGGAAGTATAAGAGGAGGACGGTGGAGAAGTAACAGCATTGAGGGCGACAGCCGCAACTATGACTACCGGCCACAAGTGAATTTTGTGCAAGCCCATAACCAGTCCGACCCAGAGAGACCTGATACCCGACCACAGCCAAACACCACGAATAATGATGACGAAGGAGATTGGGTGCCAGTCTGTGAGAGGCCTGGCTTTACAATAGTGCACAACCGAGCAGGCAGCTCTAGAGAGTCCAGACCTGGAGATGGCAGCCGACCCAGCACATCCCAAGACGCCAGAATACAATACCCATAATAACGTAATTGTCCCCAATAATGCACCCAATAGAGTGGAAAAGCACGAAATAACCCCATGTATGTAAACCATAGAAGTGATTACTATTAAGAGCAGATAAAGTATAGTGGTAGGCAACCTTTACCACAAGAACATTTAGAGTATAAAAAGAAAAAATATGTTTTAAAAATGATTACTATAAACGAACTCATTTAGTGATTAGAAGGATCACGTATTATGCCCAAATTATTGAAGGTAACTAATTGTCTATAGCAAACCTATTTACCCGATTGTGTTACAAAAAGTGTGTAGGATTAAGATATAGGCCAAACTATTTGTTACTTGTTAAAAAAGAACCAGATCTATCACACTAAAGGATAGAAAAATATGCATTGTAAACTAAATAATTTAATGAGGAAAAAGACATCTATTATGTCATAGAGAGCCAAAAGTGGCATGTAACTAAAATATACCTAGGATAATGACATAAACTTACTTTAAATACTCCTATGTTAGATTAATTGAGAGAGGAGCTACTACTCTTTTATAACTAAAATTGCTATGCTATACTTAGAAAAAAAAGGGAGAGAAAAAATGTTTGCCAAATGAATATTGTATGTAGCTAAATGTTTATTGTAGTTACCAAATGATTATTGTGTACCACTCATAAAACTAAAATATTATATAAAATCATCCAGAATAAGTGAAAACCACCATCACTTGAAGGAGTAGAGAAGAAGAATAACAAAGAGTGTAATATGAAAGAAGGATATTATTATGGAAAGTAGAGAGAGAAAAAAAAATTGTTTATTAAATGAACCATGTAAACCCAAGAATGTCTATAAAATTAAATATCAAAATATTGTTATTGTATTATCACACTGTGTAGTAATTATCAAATATTGTATGTAGCAAAATATGTCAGAGATCATCTAACCAAGAACATTTTATATATGAATATTGTAAAACCTGATAATTCAGGATAAGTATAAATTACTAACGAGAAAGAAAAACTTGTAAACTATTGTGAAAATAAAATATTATAGACTCTATATGTGAAAGACAACCGCATAATTATATGAGCATCAATGTAAGTGTGTAATTTTAAGAATACTCAAGTAAACTAAAACAATTGTCAACTAGTATAAAAAGTAACGATACGGCTAATAAAAAAGCATAGTCGAGAATGTCAAGTCTGAAAAGAAATAATTACCTGTGAAAAGAAAGTATGTTATAAAGTATAAAGGAAGGAAATGTGATATAAATGAAAACCTCTGATACCTTGAATATTATATTGAAGATATTATATTATTGAAAATGAATGATATGTATTATATTTTATGTGTTGTGATAGTGCAACTATTGCCAGGTGCAATGTTTATTGTTTTTCTCAGACAGAGAAGAGTATGCCTCTGAATCTGAGTATGTGTATTGAGGAACGGCAGAGAATGTAAGCCACAGTGAGCCATTCTGATTCCGAACCCACTACAAAAGTTAGGGAGTTATATTGTAATGTATCAAGGGCTATTATGAAAAAAAAAATCTATGAGGTATAAAATATAAGAACCATTGAAATAATCACAAAGGTAAAGATATGTGATAAGAAATAAAAATGTAATATGATAAGACAGGAAATTGTTAATTTAAGAAATAAGACCTATTGTAATTAGATGACTTAAAATGTAAGCAACTAGAAAAGAATACTAGTAAACTAAGAATTATATCACTAGACCAGCAATCAAGCTAGTGTATCACACTAATAGTATGTTAAAGATCAATGTAAAGAGTACAAGACAAAAAACAGTAGTAATATGTAAAACTGACATGAAATGATAATTTTATCAAAAGATCAAATTTTTCTCAAATTATCAATTTTGAGGAGGGAGTATATGTAACATAACAAAATGTTACATAACCTAAACATATACTATCAGGTTTAATAAATGCATAATGATAATATAAATAGATAAGGTAATGATAAGAATAACCAAGAAGAGAGGAATCATGGAGGAAGAAAGAAGCAGAAGTGCCACAAGAAACAGCAAACCCAAATACTGTTTGACACTACAACCAGACTATAACTGACACAAACTGATGGACAAGTTTAAATTCACTTTAAGCTGTCAAACGAGTCAGTGAATAATGTAAACAGAATATGATATGTTACTAAAAAATGATTAAATAAGAATCTGAATAATGTGAGATCAGAATCAGCATTTGGCTGATAATAAATTAATTATGACTAGTAATTATTGAGGCCAAGAACTAAAATTAGCAATGGCCACAAAATGAAAATGAAGCCATATTTCAATCTCAAATATACTTATGACAAATAAACACGTTTGTAAGAGGGAATCTTATACCAATAAGCTACCTCAGCAAAATTACCGAATTGTGAACTAATAAAAGCTTTTAAGGCAGAATCCCTGTATAGACGGTATGCCTTAACAAGGCCTAGACCAAACAATCATCAATGAGATGATTATTAGGAAGTAATAGAAATGTAGGTCACCTACACAAAACAATTGTTATGCTAAAACATAGCAATAAGCATTATTAAAATGATATGATTTATAATTCGATTGTTAGTTAGTAGAATAGAGCAAATTAATGTGAAACGAAATATCATAGTATGTAGGAACAGGTCATTACAATGTCTAAAGTTAAGGTTTATTCATAATGTACAGTAATTAAACATCAGTACAGAATTAATAGTGTTCGAGTGATAAAACGCGATGTAGGACACAAACAATATTAGTCAAAGTGTATAATTGCCGATTTTGGTAAACAGACGACAGTGCGAAATAGTGTACCTGAACATTGTTTATGTAGCAATGTCAGTAAAAGTGAAACTAACTCGGTATCAAACTATATCAAATTAAAGAGGACAAAATATTCTTTAATTTGATGGCGATACAGCCCCAATCGCAACTGTATTAAGTGCGTGAAAGGCGTTAGCATCATTTACAAAATATGTTTAAGAAATTTGGTCGTAAATACCAACAACATCGGTAGCTGTCAATCACTTTAGCTTTTGGCGGTTATAAAAACCGTTTTGACGGTTGGAAAAAACATACGTCACATTCATCACACCTGTCTAAGCCAATGACAAAATTTCTTAGTAATTAACAATATTGCCTAGAGCCGATCAAGGTATCGACTATAAAAGGAGCCGGAACGAATTTTCAGCAGACACTTCTTAACGGCATTCGGTGTGACAGGTACGCCGATCTCATCTCAACATTTTTAATAACTGATAGCGTCATCGCCAGAACACATCAAAGGAAACAGTTCGACAACAACCTACAACTACTTCAAATTATTCTACAAGGAACCATTGTGATTATGTGCAGTATTATTTCATTTTAGTGCGGGAAAAAATAATGAACAGCAGAAAGAATTAAATAGTATTATTTATGATCCTGTAAGTTAGAAGCGGATCGAAATTCTCTGTTCAAGTGCGTGTGTAGTGAATAACGATAATCATTATAATCCGATTATCGAAGTGTTAATTGAAATTTTAATCGTAAGATTAAAATCCCAGGTAACAGTGTAATCATTTTTTCATTTTTTCTACGAGCGCTATAACCTGTACGTTTTAATACACTGATCTGTACTGACGCAAAAACACTGAAACATTTTTTATGTTACACCATGTCTAAATTTATTTTATGAATTTGTCAATAATAGTTAAGCTGAATGTTAGTTATAAGTGTTCTCCAAAATATAACCTTTGTAAATCATAAATCAGGCGTGACGAACGCACAACCTATCAAATAGGTTATTTTTATTTGTTTACTTTATAATAGTAACATCAAAAACAGTACTAGTCAATATTATATCAGAAAATCATTAGCTATTGTGTAGGCATAAACTTTCTTTTTTGTGTCTCAAAGAACTTACACCTGAGATTTAATTAAAATTAATGTTTAAAGTAAAAAGAAATATCTGGACTTAGCCAGATTTACTGCTGATATTCTGAGCAAGCCTTACAGGGTATATAAGAACTTATTTACAATTGTACCTCATTGTATGTTTTTAATTATATTTGTTTGAATTCTCTATCAAGGGTATGAATAAAAACCCATTATTAACAGAATAACTCGACTTAATTTATTTCAAAAAGGTGACTAACTATCTTATTCAGAAAACTCAAACAACCTTCAGTTGTGATTAAATATTTTGAATAGCATTGCCATAAAGGTAATGAACAATTATTTTAATTTCTTTACATCATTAATTGATTCTATTTATGGGTTTTACACGGAATTTTCCCAAAATAAATCCGTGTGGCGCCCACCATCAAACAAGGCAACTTAACCTTGTAGCTAAAGTGAGTTGGTTTTTGTAAACCGTGTTGACAGCTTATTGAACTTCTAGAAAACACGACCAGGTACATGAAAGTATATTATGTTTATTCTATTGTCCAGACATTACTAGACGAAACGTACTTAGACTATTATCGACCTGGAGGAGAAGTTTCACAGCTAGTGTCAACAAAACGATCACCATCATCGAGCGACCAACTATTATACTTTACTATTAAACTTAAGCAAAGCTAGTATTTAAATAATATCAACACCATTATTTTGTTTGTTTTATTTAAGGGAATTCTTTTCAGACAATTATAATTCTACAATTGTAAACACACTTTGAGTAAACTCGAATGTTACATTTTAAACCACTTTTGAGAGTTAGTAACCTTCTATTTTCAACCACTACAAATTTTAATATATTCCTAAATAATAATTTAAACGTAATTGAATTTTATTTAAAACAACAATACCAGCATTTAAATTATATTACAAATTGGCGCCCAACGTGGGGCTTAAAAATATTAAATAAAAATATTTTATATATTGATAAACAGCCCGGTAGACACAAAAGATAAACATGCCACACACCCATCAATATGATACGAGATATAAGGAGAGTCGGGTAGGAGAAGGACAGCTAGATACGGAGACATACGAAGCGCAACCCACAGACGAGATGGAAGTCATTACCATAAATAATATCGAAACTCGTACCGACGAAACACCTCATGCAGAACCGGAAGTGGAAGTGAGAGTCGACAATCAACCCAGACAAGCTGAAGGAGTCGCGCAATCAGGAGAAACAGCCTTCCAAGAATGGATGAGGAGAATGATGGAATCTTTTAAGGAAGATAGTCGAACTTTGAAGGAAGATAGTCTCAAGAATAACAAAAACATGGAAGCCTTAAAGGAAGATTTAAATAAAAATATAGAGTCAATAAAGGAGAATCATCGTGACTTGAATAAAACCATAGAGTCTATTAGTAAAAATGTGGAGTCACTGAAAGAAGACTTGAATAAAAGGATAGACAATACCCATAGATCCATGGACATATTAAACAATAAAATAGATGACAACAGTAGAGCCATCAGAGAAGAATTGAACACCACATTAACTGAAATTAGCCGGAGGATGGAAGAAGGTACTGAGAAGGTTAACACCAGGATAGACGTGGAAATAGCGGTCGTGAGGGAGGAAATAATGGAAGTAAACAAAAGGTGCGAACAACAAGACCAGGACTTAAGGCGAACAAGAGAAGAGGTCGACGGGAGGATCGACACCATGGAGGAGGTGACTGAAGCCCGAATAGAATCCTTGAAAAGAATGAGTCAAGAGGAAATTAAGCGGGTGAGGACCGACGTAGGTGAGCGCTGTGAGGAGGTGAGCACATCAGTAGACGCGGTAAGAAATTTAACCGTCGCTAATCGGGAAAGAATTGAGGAACTAAAACAACAAGAAATCGTGCAAATACGGGAAGAAATTGAAGTTATCCGCAACCGTCCTATCCAAGGTCAGTATCTGCTACCAAATGACAACCGCGACGTGATTAATTTTAAAAACTATCGGAAAAACCCTATGGAATTCTTAGCACGCGTTGAAGAAAACTTGGCACGAATCCGAGAGACCAGATGGAACAACATAAGAAGCTTGATAGATGAGTATTTCAAAGAAATATATGATAATTGGTGGACTGCAACGCGCCACGAAGTCAACAGTTATGAGGAATTCAAGACTCAATTCCGCGCGAAATATTGGTCAGAGGCCACACAAAACATAGTACGCGATCACATATGTCACGGCAAATACGATGCGAGCAGAGGAGGGACAATGACTTCCTATTTCTTGGGTCAGGTGTGTCTAGCGCGCAATTTAGAAACAAAAATACCGGAAGAATGTCTCGTTACAAAACTGTCGTACCACTTTGAGGAGGGTGTCGCTAAGGCACGTCAGTGGGGGCAAATTAAAACTATATCAGCTATGTCCGCACTGCTCGAGGATCAGGAACATGAAGGGTATTACCGAAGGAGTCGTAGGAGGAATGACCATTTTAATGATAGGGGCGGTAACATAAACAATAATAATAATAACAACTTCAGAAATTACAGGAGTAATTTTAATAATAATAACTGTCCAAACCAAAATTATAACAACAATAATAATAATAACAATAACAGTAGGCCGAATAACCAAAGCAATGACAATAATAATAATAACGGTAGCCATAATAATAATAATAACAACAACCGGCGACCCAATTATAATAATAATACCAACCGACCACCAAACCAAGGCGGGAATAATCCACCACCACAATATCGCCGAGCTAATCACGTGCAAGCTAACTACGATCCCGGTAGAAGGCGGTACTACCAGCGACGAAACAGTTTCAGTGGAGAGAGAGGAAGTATAAGAGGAGGACGGTGGAGAAGTAACAGCATTGAGGGCGACAGCCGCAACTATGACTACCGGCCACAAGTGAATTTTGTGCAAGCCCATAACCAGTCCGACCCAGAGAGACCTGATACCCGACCACAGCCAAACACCACGAATAATGATGACGAAGGAGATTGGGTGCCAGTCTGTGAGAGGCCTGGCTTTACAATAGTGCACAACCGAGCAGGCAGCTCTAGAGAGTCCAGACCTGGAGATGGCAGCCGACCCAGCACATCCCAAGACGCCAGAATACAATACCCATAATAACGTAATTGTCCCCAATAATGCACCCAATAGAGTGGAAAAGCACGAAATAACCCCATGTATGTAAACCATAGAAGTGATTACTATTAAGAGCAGATAAAGTATAGTGGTAGGCAACCTTTACCACAAGAACATTTAGAGTATAAAAAGAAAAAATATGTTTTAAAAATGATTACTATAAACGAACTCATTTAGTGATTAGAAGGATCACGTATTATGCCCAAATTATTGAAGGTAACTAATTGTCTATAGCAAACCTATTTACCCGATTGTGTTACAAAAAGTGTGTAGGATTAAGATATAGGCCAAACTATTTGTTACTTGTTAAAAAAGAACCAGATCTATCACACTAAAGGATAGAAAAATATGCATTGTAAACTAAATAATTTAATGAGGAAAAAGACATCTATTATGTCATAGAGAGCCAAAAGTGGCATGTAACTAAAATATACCTAGGATAATGACATAAACTTACTTTAAATACTCCTATGTTAGATTAATTGAGAGAGGAGCTACTACTCTTTTATAACTAAAATTGCTATGCTATACTTAGAAAAAAAAGGGAGAGAAAAAATGTTTGCCAAATGAATATTGTATGTAGCTAAATGTTTATTGTAGTTACCAAATGATTATTGTGTACCACTCATAAAACTAAAATATTATATAAAATCATCCAGAATAAGTGAAAACCACCATCACTTGAAGGAGTAGAGAAGAAGAATAACAAAGAGTGTAATATGAAAGAAGGATATTATTATGGAAAGTAGAGAGAGAAAAAAAAATTGTTTATTAAATGAACCATGTAAACCCAAGAATGTCTATAAAATTAAATATCAAAATATTGTTATTGTATTATCACACTGTGTAGTAATTATCAAATATTGTATGTAGCAAAATATGTCAGAGATCATCTAACCAAGAACATTTTATATATGAATATTGTAAAACCTGATAATTCAGGATAAGTATAAATTACTAACGAGAAAGAAAAACTTGTAAACTATTGTGAAAATAAAATATTATAGACTCTATATGTGAAAGACAACCGCATAATTATATGAGCATCAATGTAAGTGTGTAATTTTAAGAATACTCAAGTAAACTAAAACAATTGTCAACTAGTATAAAAAGTAACGATACGGCTAATAAAAAAGCATAGTCGAGAATGTCAAGTCTGAAAAGAAATAATTACCTGTGAAAAGAAAGTATGTTATAAAGTATAAAGGAAGGAAATGTGATATAAATGAAAACCTCTGATACCTTGAATATTATATTGAAGATATTATATTATTGAAAATGAATGATATGTATTATATTTTATGTGTTGTGATAGTGCAACTATTGCCAGGTGCAATGTTTATTGTTTTTCTCAGACAGAGAAGAGTATGCCTCTGAATCTGAGTATGTGTATTGAGGAACGGCAGAGAATGTAAGCCACAGTGAGCCATTCTGATTCCGAACCCACTACAAAAGTTAGGGAGTTATATTGTAATGTATCAAGGGCTATTATGAAAAAAAAAATCTATGAGGTATAAAATATAAGAACCATTGAAATAATCACAAAGGTAAAGATATGTGATAAGAAATAAAAATGTAATATGATAAGACAGGAAATTGTTAATTTAAGAAATAAGACCTATTGTAATTAGATGACTTAAAATGTAAGCAACTAGAAAAGAATACTAGTAAACTAAGAATTATATCACTAGACCAGCAATCAAGCTAGTGTATCACACTAATAGTATGTTAAAGATCAATGTAAAGAGTACAAGACAAAAAACAGTAGTAATATGTAAAACTGACATGAAATGATAATTTTATCAAAAGATCAAATTTTTCTCAAATTATCAATTTTGAGGAGGGAGTATATGTAACATAACAAAATGTTACATAACCTAAACATATACTATCAGGTTTAATAAATGCATAATGATAATATAAATAGATAAGGTAATGATAAGAATAACCAAGAAGAGAGGAATCATGGAGGAAGAAAGAAGCAGAAGTGCCACAAGAAACAGCAAACCCAAATACTGTTTGACACTACAACCAGACTATAACTGACACAAACTGATGGACAAGTTTAAATTCACTTTAAGCTGTCAAACGAGTCAGTGAATAATGTAAACAGAATATGATATGTTACTAAAAAATGATTAAATAAGAATCTGAATAATGTGAGATCAGAATCAGCATTTGGCTGATAATAAATTAATTATGACTAGTAATTATTGAGGCCAAGAACTAAAATTAGCAATGGCCACAAAATGAAAATGAAGCCATATTTCAATCTCAAATATACTTATGACAAATAAACACGTTTGTAAGAGGGAATCTTATACCAATAAGCTACCTCAGCAAAATTACCGAATTGTGAACTAATAAAAGCTTTTAAGGCAGAATCCCTGTATAGACGGTATGCCTTAACAAGGCCTAGACCAAACAATCATCAATGAGATGATTATTAGGAAGTAATAGAAATGTAGGTCACCTACACAAAACAATTGTTATGCTAAAACATAGCAATAAGCATTATTAAAATGATATGATTTATAATTCGATTGTTAGTTAGTAGAATAGAGCAAATTAATGTGAAACGAAATATCATAGTATGTAGGAACAGGTCATTACAATGTCTAAAGTTAAGGTTTATTCATAATGTACAGTAATTAAACATCAGTACAGAATTAATAGTGTTCGAGTGATAAAACGCGATGTAGGACACAAACAATATTAGTCAAAGTGTATAATTGCCGATTTTGGTAAACAGACGACAGTGCGAAATAGTGTACCTGAACATTGTTTATGTAGCAATGTCAGTAAAAGTGAAACTAACTCGGTATCAAACTATATCAAATTAAAGAGGACAAAATATTCTTTAATTTGATGGCGATACAGCCCCAATCGCAACTGTATTAAGTGCGTGAAAGGCGTTAGCATCATTTACAAAATATGTTTAAGAAATTTGGTCGTAAATACCAACAACATCGGTAGCTGTCAATCACTTTAGCTTTTGGCGGTTATAAAAACCGTTTTGACGGTTGGAAAAAACATACGTCACATTCATCACACCTGTCTAAGCCAATGACAAAATTTCTTAGTAATTAACAATATTGCCTAGAGCCGATCAAGGTATCGACTATAAAAGGAGCCGGAACGAATTTTCAGCAGACACTTCTTAACGGCATTCGGTGTGACAGGTACGCCGATCTCATCTCAACATTTTTAATAACTGATAGCGTCATCGCCAGAACACATCAAAGGAAACAGTTCGACAACAACCTACAACTACTTCAAATTATTCTACAAGGAACCATTGTGATTATGTGCAGTATTATTTCATTTTAGTGCGGGAAAAAATAATGAACAGCAGAAAGAATTAAATAGTATTATTTATGATCCTGTAAGTTAGAAGCGGATCGAAATTCTCTGTTCAAGTGCGTGTGTAGTGAATAACGATAATCATTATAATCCGATTATCGAAGTGTTAATTGAAATTTTAATCGTAAGATTAAAATCCCAGGTAACAGTGTAATCATTTTTTCATTTTTTCTACGAGCGCTATAACCTGTACGTTTTAATACACTGATCTGTACTGACGCAAAAACACTGAAACATTTTTTATGTTACACCATGTCTAAATTTATTTTATGAATTTGTCAATAATAGTTAAGCTGAATGTTAGTTATAAGTGTTCTCCAAAATATAACCTTTGTAAATCATAAATCAGGCGTGACGAACGCACAACCTATCAAATAGGTTATTTTTATTTGTTTACTTTATAATAGTAACATCAAAAACAGTACTAGTCAATATTATATCAGAAAATCATTAGCTATTGTGTAGGCATAAACTTTCTTTTTTGTGTCTCAAAGAACTTACACCTGAGATTTAATTAAAATTAATGTTTAAAGTAAAAAGAAATATCTGGACTTAGCCAGATTTACTGCTGATATTCTGAGCAAGCCTTACAGGGTATATAAGAACTTATTTACAATTGTACCTCATTGTATGTTTTTAATTATATTTGTTTGAATTCTCTATCAAGGGTATGAATAAAAACCCATTATTAACAGAATAACTCGACTTAATTTATTTCAAAAAGGTGACTAACTATCTTATTCAGAAAACTCAAACAACCTTCAGTTGTGATTAAATATTTTGAATAGCATTGCCATAAAGGTAATGAACAATTATTTTAATTTCTTTACATCATTAATTGATTCTATTTATGGGTTTTACACGGAATTTTCCCAAAATAAATCCGTGTGGCGCCCACCATCAAACAAGGCAACTTAACCTTGTAGCTAAAGTGAGTTGGTTTTTGTAAACCGTGTTGACAGCTTATTGAACTTCTAGAAAACACGACCAGGTACATGAAAGTATATTATGTTTATTCTATTGTCCAGACATTACTAGACGTAACGTACTTAGACTATTATCGACCTGGAGGAGAAGTTTCACAGCTAGTATCAACAAAACGATCACCATCATCGAGCGACCAACTATTATACTTTACTATTAAACTTAAGCAAAGCTAGTATTTAAATAATATCAACACCATTATTTTGTTTGTTTTATTTAAGGGAATTCTTTTCAGACAATTATAATTCTACAATTGTAAACACACTTTGAGTAAACTCGAATGTTACATTTTAAACCACTTTTGAGAGTTAGTAACCTTCTATTTTCAACCACTACAAATTTTAATATATTCCTAAATAATAATTTAAACGTAATTGAATTTTATTTAAAACAACAATACCAGCATTTGAATTATATTACACTATGAAAAATACACTTGGCACAGAGACGGACATGTTAATAGCTTGATGATTCATCTTTCAACTTGTCTCAACAAACAAGTTGAAAGGTGTTTCGACATGCATTCCTTCTGGTTGAAACTTGTTGAAAATGCACCTACCTCCCCAGTAATTTTTTTTATACAAATGAATTAAACTGATTTTTAAATTAAGAAAATATGTATATATATACTACTGAATTGAACACGATAATTACTAATAGCAAGAATGACTTAAAATCTGTAAAGAAACCCCTATAATGAAATAAGTGGAAATCTATGTTGAATGTTGCATTTGTAATCATGCCAGTCTCTGAGCTGACAATTTTACCAGAAATATAATGAAATTTACAATTAATTTAGCACCCAGTCCACACACTAAACTGTCCTATCAATTGGGGATCTAAATGAATGTTTAAAACTTGAAATGTTGTAGTTGATAGATATATATAACTGGTCACTGGGTATGATTGAGTGCTGACTCTATGTGTAATTAATAATTGGTTTTGTATCACCGTATTTCATCCATGAAGGGTTTTTATTGAGGTGACGATCTCGTGGCCGACATTTTAGGTGTTGGTGTGGTCTTCTAGCCATTCCTCCGGTGCGAGTAGAGCTTAGGATGTTCATAGTTCAGCCATGTAGTAGGTCTTTTTCTCGTCTATATCGGTGAACCCTAATTACACAATTATATTTTTTTTAGTCAGAGTACCCAACACAAATGCCCCACTAAAGTTTGCACCCCCTCCAAAATACATATATATAAAGTCAACACAGCTATTGAGCTACTTAATTAAACTTGATAAAATTTATACGGCCAACATGCCTTATTTGAAAATCTTTATAACAGTAATTCTTCATAATATTAACTTCACCTAATGTGAGTTACCTTGTTTGTAATTTGACAATTAATTATGGCTTTGTACCATTTCATAAACTTAATACTTAGCGTGAATATGTAGATACCACGTGGTTAAGATTTGTTTCAATTACCTAGTTTTTACTACAGAAAATAATATGAATTGGACATTATTTACTTTCAAAACGTGCCTGAGTAAGTTACCAGATATTCATAAAGTTTTACTGTTAATTGTAGTAAAACTGGTATGGTATTTAAACCAACTACGCATTGCAATAAACTAGATTGATGTAACTCGAATCTCGTTACATCGATGTTAGATAAATTCTAAACTTAAATATCTGTATTTAAATTTACTTTACTTTTTAGTGCCTAAATTCTGACACGTGAATGAATATAGTTTTATAAAGTTTTAAAACTTTACCAACAAATTGCGTATTGCACAAGTGCACGAAGTCGTAATAGGTGAATAGAACTCAACTTACTCAGGCTTATTAAAAACAGTTTTCTCCCGTGAATATTATAGTTAATTAATATGAAAGTAATTGAGACTTACCGCAGTCGTTTAGAGAATCTAGCTACTCATAGCTGGAAGACTGGAAGTGTTGAAATCATACTCTTCGATACCGGAGTAAATATGCCACGAGGCCACACTTAATAAGCAGCCGATCTAAGCCACCATTTCAGCGAGACAAAGAAATAGAAACGCAGTCCTGCACATATCGCCCGTTATCAGTATCTAGCGACAGGGTGCAGCACCGATCAACGCTGTCTAAACTAGAAATCGGTAGGGCATATGTTCACGGGTAGGGTGCAGCACTAATTACCGCATTGCAATTCCGTACTGCCTATAACATTTTCCTGACTTATAATTACTGAAGATTTGCCGCTCTATATTAGAACGGCACAGCAGTTTAGCTTATATGATTTCAGTGGTATCCAGTTCACTTGTATGAATACATAAACTAACCTTTTCTATCCGCCTTGTGACTTCTTGTTTACAATTGATGACGCACCTCAAAGCATATGCTTCGTCGTCAGAAATTTAACTAGTAGCGTGCTCACAGCATCTAATCCTGAAGTAGGTCTATTTCTGCTTAGCTAAAAAATTTTTAAGTGTAGGCTGTATTGTGTGTTCAACTATCTTACAATAATCTTTGTGTGTTCGTACATCGGACTCTTTTTAAATATATTTGTCTCATTATGATTAACTAGTAAGCCTATGCTCCCAGAGCTGCAGAACTTGCTCACTATTTTGAACGGAGTACATTTATTATTACATAAATTTCGTTATTAGACAATTTTCCAATTGCAGGAAAAATTACATCCCGATTACTCAAATATTAATTTTAGTAACATAAAAACTGTAGAGCACAGAATCATGAATAAACGCAACAATTAGGATATTCGGATTTGGGTTACAATTCCTTTTAATCTGACACCCACTTGGATTTTCACTTAAAAAAAAAAAATTGTGATCTCTTTATGGGGCTTAGAGTCTAAATATTTTGAAATTTTAAAACTTAACATTACATTCAGATTTTAGTCAAAATTGCTTTAACTTAATATGCCACATGAATTTTTGTGATTTTATCAAAAATTTTGCCAACGTTTTAGGCTCTAACGTCCAAAAACTTTGAGAATTTCAAAAATGAATATTATATTCATATTGTGGTTTAAATTCCCTTTAATTAGGTACCTTACGTGGGATTTTGTGTTTTTTTCACAATTTTGACTCACCATCCTATTTTTGGGGTGATCAATCTAAACAACAACAAGGTTCTGTAGGGCAAAGTGTGTGCCAAGTTTTACGAAAATCGGTTGATGCGTTCAAAAGTTATCGTGAAACATACCCCAGTTAGTTAGACAGACAGGTAAATGGCAAAAGGTCGAGTTAAACCGTAACAACTCGTTCAACAAGAGGCATATGTTATAGAGTGACTTTCTGATGATAATAATTCTGATAATTTTCATTATCTGTGCCAATCAAAAAGACCAAAAAAAGGACTAGTGACCGCTACTAGTATTTCTCGATAGGTGCTCTGAGTACGGGTGATCTGAGCACAGAGCCACAAAAACTTACGTTTTTGACTCTACAACCAAGACATGACAGGTGCAGAATTTTACGTTTGTGTATATAATATATATTTGACAAGAAGCAGAGCTAAATATGGTGACAAAACATCAAATACGCGTAAGTGGATGGTTGAGTTTTGAAGAAATGACGGCTAAAATGGTACCTCCATGTCAGGTGGGTGAATACTATCCCCAACCTTTGTGAGGGAAGGACTCTATTTTGGATAAAATGTTTGTAGGTCGAACGAAGAACTGGCCAAAGGGAGCTGTGATGTCTTCGTCTTCAAGTGTAAGGTAAACTAGAACATTAAATACAAACTTAAGCCTACTCGATATTCGTTCACTAACAAGCGTGGACCACAAAAAAAGGAAAAAAAACATCTTTTACAAAGTTAAATACAACTACATAAAAACTATATAAAAACAACCGTTACTTACCCTCTAAGTCCGCTGGACAGAACCGGGAAGCACCACCACACTGACGCAAGTTTACACAACCAACAACCTTGGGTCAATGGTGGTGCTTTTCGGTTCTGTCCAGTGGGCTTAAAGGGTAAGTAGCGGTATGTAGGTAGGACTTATGTGTGGTCAATTCTAATGATGGTACTTGTCCGACCTAACACTGCTGAGAATGTTCATGTACCACCAAAAGTTAGGTTAGGTTCATTACAGGATTTGATTCCTGTAATGAATTTGGACTCTCGCTGTGAGTTATCGGCCGAGGGTGATGATGTCTGTAGTGTTATCAAAATCTTTCCTGTCAATACCATACTAGTCATTTTTCTTTTTTAAAATCCAGTCTTTCTTTCTTTCCATTCGCCTTCTGATTTCCTGAGCGACGATTCTGTTCATCAGTGTCAGATTTAAGACTTTTGAGGCCCTAGGCCAAGTTGTATTAGTCCCCCCCCCCCGGCTGTGACTTTGAAGTAATATATGTACTGCAGAAGTAATATGATGTCAAATTAATACTTCAAATTTGAAACCAGTAGGCTACTATAAAAAAGCGTGCTTTCATTTAGCAAACCTTTCCAAATATTAAGAACCATGCAAAAGAATTGAGCAAATTAATTTATGTTTTAAGTGGAGTAACTTAACTAAGCTTATTCAGAAATTTAACATAACAAATTTCTTTTTTATTGTTTAGGTATAACACATTACTTTTTTCTTATAATTTTTATAAAATTAAAAAAATAGGAATAGTTTTTTTATTCTTTGACTAAAAATACAACAAGCTAATGGTAAACTAATATTCACTAATATTCAGTGACTATGTAGCTTAATGGAATTAATGCGACGTTCAAAATTCCCATGCGCAGATTAGATTTCAAGGATGCCAACGTCTTAAAAATAAGGGCGCAATATTTAAATAAGAACTGTCTTCCATTTGTAATATTAACAAAAATTGATCATTTAATTTCAAAAAATCATACTTAAATAAATCAAAATGCCTCCTACTTTTATAAAAATACTTCTGTTAAAAAAAAATATCTGTAGTTTGCGACCCCCTCTGAGCCCGGTTAGTCTGCCTAGTGGTAAATCCGCTGTTCATCCCTATAATTATAAATTTTTCAGAAAAAAACATTTGTTTCTTAATACGTTTGTGTATTTATTTGTCTTCAAGGTTATATAAATAACTACAGTAGATAAATGTATTGACTGCTAAGATTTGTTTTTATATTTATATCTGTTTTACTCCTCGCAGCCGATTTCCGAAGATTACGGGATTTTTTCCGGCGGGAAGGTGTTTGTATACAATACGCTTTGATGCCATTGCAGTATTAGTTTTAGTTTTAATGATCACCGAAGTACACTTACTACTCAAGTGCAGCCTCTGTTCACCTAGTTATACAGTTGTATTAAAATTTTATAATTATAAATCGATTTGATTTGAAACAAAATGGCTTCTTTTTCTTATATCTTTAAGTTAAATAGTACATAACTTATCTCTGAGAGGCTGTTTATGTTTATGTTTATGTTTACATACGATTGAAGAATGTTTTTCATACAAAAGTCAATTTAGAAGGGAAGCCTTAATACAGGCGGTTTGTTCTGCAGCGAGTCGAGATCATCTGTGACTAGAAACCAAAGGAACATTTTGATTTGAAAAAACTGATTAGAGACCAAACTTATCTTTATGATACACAAATATATTTATGGGTTTAGTTATTGACAATCAGTTTGTTGTAATTTGCAAACCTGGATTTTTCAAACACTCGTAGTGTTATCTAGGGTCACAAACTGAAACTAACAACTACTGCAGATTCTGACAGAATCCTGTGATTAAGCTAATCAGCGTTCACTATGTATGCATCTACAGAACAACTTCATATCTGATATTTTCAATTTTTAAGACATTAAAATTTCAGTTAAATTTTCATCTACAGGCGTATTTCCTCACTCTTTTATTTTTTTCAAAAGATTCATGGTTGACTGACAGAGTTGCCAGTTTTACTGTTTAACAGAATTAAAATTTCACAATTGTTGATATTCCAAATATATAGAAAATTGGGAATGTTTACTCCAATTTTAAATATATAAGTAGTAACCACTAATTAGTAGTAATCATAATTGTGATTTAAAAAATGAAATAACATAAAAATTGCATCGTAAATCAATATTTCAAAACATCTAAAAACAAATCGTCACATAGGCAAAGTAAGAAAGTGCTGCAATAAGCTAACTCGTATTTACATTATACTATAAAATATGGTGAAGATGTTGCACAGAATATTTTGTCACGCTTTACGCTTTATATATCTATACGTTCGTTTATAGACAGACATGTTAATTCTTGAATATACATCACTGTCTTACTGGATTACCAAAACTTTGTTCGTACCGTCTGTGACTTCCCGCAGTATACTTTGTTTCTGAACAAATTTTACTTAATTGTATTTCAACATAAGAAGATAATTGAAACATATAAAAAATAGAGTTTATTGACGATTTTTGTATGTTATGAAATTTATTAAAACTATCGCATAATTCACTTGTTTACGTAATTAAAAAAAGATGATGCAATATATTTTTTCTAAATGCAGAAATAGTTCTTGCCATGAAGTGTATGCATAAAGAAGATGGGCTGTCAGGGACTGACTTGAGTTGCTTAATTATAGAACTGATTTTTATTTATCATAATTGATATCTATAAATGTAATAAAATATTTCTACATATTTACTGCAAACCACCCAGGCGTCGCTTTAAAATGTCCTACGGCGTTGATCGGCGACCGTTCTCCATCCTCCCATCCTCGTCTGTCCAACCAGTCATTTCCCTATTAACTCGTGGCCTTTCAAAAACCTTTTGTGGCCTAGTTAACACTGATGACGTATTCTTGGATAGGGCCGTATTGATAACATAGGGCCGATCTAGCATTGATGACGTATTCTCTTTGAAACTATTGACTGATAAGAGAAGGGAATTTAATATGGAGACACACCTTGCCTTCATTGACTGTGAGATAGCATTTGATACAGTTAACGGATTCACTATTTGGGACGTTATAGTAAGAGGGGTCATCCTAAACATCTTGTAGATGTTACACTATCGTACAAGGATAGCATTGTCTGTAGGAGACTATTTGACAGAAAAGATTTATATTAATCAGAGAGTGCGCCAAGTCAATGGCGTATCTCCAACACTGTATAATATATATATATATTGTAATATTACTCAAATTAAACAAATAAATGTAGATGTATGATGGATTGTGTTCTCCTGTAAGCCCCACTGTTCGGGCTAGACAATTTTGTAATAAAACACGAAATATTTAAAAGTGTATGTGTGTAGTGACGTTCCGCTCTGGGAAACGTCGATTTGGTAACGTTCCTGGTCTTCTGGGTTATAAAATAAAATCTGTGTGAATTGCTGTGTTAACAATTTGAAAATAAAATATAAATTTTAAATTTATATCTATAAAAAAAATAAATTCTGAAAAAATGTTTTCGGTGTATTTATGTTCTTAAAATTTAGGAACAAATAGAGGTTGTTGATTGTAATTAAAATTATGATGGTATTGTGTTTATTCTGGTAATAATTTTCCTTTCTGTAAATTTGTTAAAAAGACAATCCAGTTAACTTCAAGTTTAGGCGAAAACGGCTCTCTTCTTCTTACTCTTGAAATGTTGTAGTTTCGCATATACTGCTTTTAAACGTTATTTAGTTTTCTTGATTAATTAACTGTTATGTGCTTTTATAATAGAAATCAACTTCAAATTACCAAAAACAAAACGTTTATTAAACAAAAATAATAAATTTGGTCGATTAAATATCGATGTTACAATGCCGTATCGACTCGCTCAGGGCCGGTCGATATAAGAAGTTTACATTCGTATTTAAAAAAATAGGTTCTTTAAACGGTTATTAATATAAAGCCAGAGAAGGTCAGGGGCATGAAAGTATAACACTTACAATTCTGAAATATCTTAAATTTAAACAATACAATGATAGTTATAAATAATAAAAGTTTATATATAATTTTATTCAAACCAATGTTCAGCCAACGGTCGTTTTCTTACAGTAGTGATGAGATTGGATCGAGGCCTGACGCATGCGCGTTGATAGCCTCTAACGTTGATGAAGTACTTGTTGGAATCAAGATGTCCTTTCTTCGTGTAAATGTTCTTCGCAATTGTATATGATCGTCTTGGGTATAGTTTAATGTCACTGGTGTATGGTGGAATAGTTCACTTTGTGTAAAATGTTGTTCTTGGATATATCTCCTGGTGTTTATGTGTGTAGGTTTAACCTCGAAAATTCAGTCTGTATATGGTGTAATATCAGTGTTATTCGGTTTATTTAGTTATATGTGGTTCAGTTTATGGATGTTATGTAGTTCATAGGTCCACTTCATCACTTCACAATAAATAAAATAGTTAAAAAATAATTTTATACAAAATTATTCCGAACTCGGTTATAACGTAACCGCCATTACAGGTTAATTCTATCAAATATTCACATTAAGTGCACTCTTCAACGTATAATAATGAACTGTTCGGATTTCCTTCGTCTCATGAAAATCTTAGCCTATATAATATATCTCATACATTGTTTCAAATTATCCTAACTTCCGACACATTTTAATTTTGTACATTATGCTCAGAAAGTAATTTCGTTATTAGTTAACTGTTCGAAATATTAAATACATATTCAGTTTCTCTATTCTATTCTACTTATTTTGATAGTAATTAAGTTATTGTTACAAAGTTTCATCCGAAAATTGTATTTCTTACATTTTTTGGGAGGTAGGCCTAAAATTATACTTCCTGTCTTCTAAGTAAATAATAGCCATTTTCCCTAATATAATTATTATTCTATTAAATCTGAAATTGATATAATTGTCTATTCTCACTTATTTTATTGCAATTTAGTTTATTATTGATGGTTTTTAAATACAATTCACTTGTATATGATTCCTCCTATGATAATGTCAGCTAGACTATTTCAGTTTTAATGGTATTTTTTATTAGGTACATAAATACTTTTACTTATATAGTGACCATATCTTTAGAAAGCCTCATTTACATAGTATACTATATGTTGAGTTTATTTTGCATAAATATTGTCAGTTTAACTGGCTTATAAGACTAGATTTATTAATTATTTTGCAGTTTAAATTCATTATATGGCCTAGATTTGATGTGTTGCTATTTGCAAAATTTTTACCAATGTATTTATTTTATATCCTTCTCTGACTTCTTATACTTATATACTTTATTGAGAACTAGTTTTTTGACTGGTATAACAGTAATTATTGATTATACAATTAAAATATAACACCTATCTATATCAAAACTGGTACCCTGAATAACACCTTTTAGGGACATTGATTACCTAATAACATAATTAAAAATATTCTATAACATTGGGTATGATATCCATTTTTAGATAGGGTATTCCAAATTCAAAAATGACAATAAAATAACAAATTATAATAATAATATTTCTTATGAATAACTCTTATTTATCTAATTATTATATGGAATAGGAACATAACATCCTGGTTCCATATAATGGTTAACACTTTATAGAATGAATCATTAACAGTCTGTTCTGTAATTCCCCATTTTACAGGATTTATTCCCCCTCTTAAAGTATAACACTGGCTATCTGTTTCATATTCCATTCTATGGAATGTTCATATAGCTTCAGTAGCCTTTTATTAGTAATATTACTATTTCATTATCAAAATAGATACTATTCACAAAACACTCAAAGTTTATTACTTTGTACTACAACTCATGCACCTTTTTAAAGTTTACCAGTTATAATTTGATAACTTACACTTGTCCATGGTGATTTATTAATATTATTACTAGTCCTTTTCTAGTTTTTAACATGAAATATTCAACCATGGGGGGACTGTGAAGATTTGTTCATACAAACTAAACAATAACTTTTTGGATGCACTGTTATTTAATACTACTAACACTTTTAGTTTTTTGTCAGTTTTACATTGTGATATGATTTTTTTTTGGAAACGTCTAGGGTCTGTTTCTCGCAGCGGGTTATGTGATCCTTGAACCGGCCTTCCATACGTGTTACTTGTTCAATAAACGATTTTTGCATAGTGGTCTCAAAAACCTTAAACCGTTCATTGATTTTAGTATCGACCGTATTTACTTTTTCGGCGATTTCCGCGACTTTCACCGTTAACTCGGTTACGCTTTCGTCTATTTTCGCAGTTAATTCTTGACTACTTTCTTTATTACTTTGCTTAATCTCGGCGTTTATGTCAGCGTTACTTTGTTCTAATTTTTCGGTTAGACTAACATTTTGTGCTTCGATTTGGGACTTTATTTCTGCGTTGCTAAGTTCAAATTTCGCGTCTATTTTCTCAAATTTCGCGTTCATATTTTCGTTCATTTGTTGTATTTGTTTAAGTATTTTATCCATATCCATTTTAAATAGACAACAATTTCAAATATAAACAATTTAAAATACACAGAACAGTTTCAAATACACACAATAACTTTACTGCTGTACGAACACCAG
Organism: Magicicada septendecula; assembly: GCA_034769895.1. NCBI lineage: Eukaryota > Metazoa > Arthropoda > Insecta > Hemiptera > Cicadidae > Magicicada > Magicicada septendecula. The sequence goes on along the minus strand of CM068374.1, from coordinate 290,151,764 downwards.
TCACAAAACTCTTTGGGGATTTTTTAGTTGGACGCCAGCTGTTTTACGAATTAAAACAGCAAAGTTTGTTTTACACGTGAAAATTAAATTTGAATTGAATTTAATTTCTGGCCCCACGTACAGGGCGACATTTATAACTTTAGTTATATGTCGTTCTGAACGTGAATTTAATTTGATGTACGTTTGTCGGGCCCCACGTTGGGCGCCATTTATAACTACACGCACTTGTATCTATATGCGTTATTGTTATGTCGTGTAATGTGTGGGTACCCACCTGCTGTCTGATCTTGCAGATTCTTCCGACTAGGGCGTGTGGATTTTGGATTTGAAGTTCGCAAGCTAGTAATCTCAAATTATTACAACAACACACAAAATAAGTTATTTTTAAGGGGGAGAGTTTTGTGAGACTGGTAGGCTTTATCGTACAACAATAAAACACTGTTATATGGGGTAATAAAACGTTGTTTATTACACCAACAACACACAAGAATAGAATGGTTATTATATACGAATTTCTTACTGTCTAAACAATGAATCGATGTTTTTCGATTGATCAATAGTTGAAAGAAACTGAACTCGTTCTTTTGTGAGTTAATAGCAATTTAAATTTTACTTTATTAATTGATTTGAATTTAATTAAATTTATTTAATTAAATTGAATCTAAGTGTTCATGAAACAAAATATAAAACTCTGAAATTAATTAGAATAATTAATTAAAATAAATTAGACGTGACAGTCTAGTTCACGTTATTTCATTTGTAGTGATTCTACTTCTGATATACTGCAGTATGATCTAAGATTAGATTGTCAGTTAAGATTTGTATAGCGCTTTTATACTACTTCTATTTCTTAACTATAACTTACTAAAGCCTTAAACTGCTATACAGATTATCACAACGAATTTACTTTTTAATTACTAGAGTCTTTGTTTTTTTGTTTGGCACCTGAATTATTTGAATTACAATGTTTTAATTGAAAAATTGAAAATTTGATCTGAAAAATAAATAAGTGGATTTTGCTTTCCTGTTACTGAAGAGGATGTCGTCCCGATTTGTCCCTCGTCGATTCGAGTCCTTGGTTAGAGAAAGTAATCTGCTTAGAACTGCTGGATTCGGTCGTGGAGTTCAAAATTCGGCAACACTCTGCTTCCCTGCTGTTTGTGAATATTTTAACGTCTGCTGCTGTCTGCTGGAACTGCTTCCTGTCCCTCGTCGATTCGCACGTTGCACGTCAGCGTGTGTGTGTGTGCTTCGTTCGAGTGGTCGCTCCGCTCGTCAGCTGTTCACCAATAATTTAGACGGCCTCTCTGCTGTATTCTTGAAGTCTGGTCTGGAAGTCCGGTGGATCTCTTGCGTGCTTATGACTAACTGGTAGTACACAATAAGCTTGGTTGATGTCTTGAAGAGTATCTCGCCTTTACGCAACAATTACGAGCTATACAGATGATCTGTACTTAGTGTGTTCGTAATTGCGTGTGTGTTGACCACGTAGAGTCTTCTTGTTGATCTTCACCACTTTGGTTACTAGACGATCGAAGGACTACGTCTTAACTTCGTGAGTAATGACAGAAGAGTGATTTTTCAACCATAAAACACCGCACTAGCCGGGGCTCGCGTGAAATGATTTCATTGGTCGACGCACTCTCCCTACCACATAAAATTTCGAATTCCCTTAGTCCGTGAGAATGAAGTCTGGTTCCCACAGACGGAGAATAGAATATTATTATCTAATATAATTATCCGGCGGAACCAATTTGTCGCTACGGATATCCTGTACTTATTTAATTTTGCAATAACTTGGTTGCAAACCAAGTTGTGTGAAATCTAAAATATACAATCTGTCAGAAATTATTATCTTTATAACATAGTAAAATCTCATTACTGTAACTCTATTTATACAGAAGTTATTCAATTATTTTAATTAACTCTTTCATTTGTTAATTATATTGCATCAAATTTGCACACGTCATTATTAATATCTCGGCAAACATTTTGGCTATATTGGATTTCGCCTTTATTTATTAGTTTCCGAGATATTAATAATTAACAGTTTGGGTGTGGTCGCTTCCTTGTACAGCGAACTGATTACATAATGACCACGTGTGCGTTGCTTTTCAAAGCATTATTTTCAATGCCCTACATTCAAATGGAGTTTTGACTGTTACTTTTATTTAAATATGCTTTCTGTATGCGGTAAACATATAACCCCAAATAGTTAATATTTGGTTCCGTTATATATTCCCACACCCGCTTTAAAAAAAAAATGAATGTAATAATTACAGTTATTTTTTTTTTCTTAATCATTACACACATATTCTGTAATCATTATTCTTATTACCTATACATTGTATTACTTATTCTGAAGACACGTACACAAGTGTTAATGTTATTGCATTATATACAATTTAACTCTAAATACATGTATTAAAATATCATATTTGCAACTTATTATGTATTAATGTTTTTAAAACGACTAGTACCTTTGTTTATAAACAGTAGCACGTGTGCAAAGGAATTTGCTGACAGTATTTACAATCGTTATCGCCGGGCGCGCGGCTAATTGCTTGACCTAGTTTTCAAATGTCGGTCAGGTAGTTGTTATCGCGTGACGTAACTATTTCCTGCCGTGAGCTCGTTCAGTTCTCCACGCACGCTGGTTCTCGCGATAGAAAAATATTATTATTAATACACAAGCTATCTATAATTATTATTAATAATATTAGAAAACACAAATTATTTATTTTAAATTTAATTATTATAATACAATTATTATTAACTCTAAATACTATTTATTTTTTATTTTTTTTTTTAAAGTCTTATTATTTCGTCGCGACGCGCTTTGAAACGCCATGCTACTCAAAGTATTTTCTCAAAGAGCTCGCATGGTATTTACCGATCGTTTTCGTTCGGTCGAGCGTCGTAACAATAAACGTGTGAGGCGCGAGTTGTTGAGCCAACTGATAGGGACCATTATATAAACGAAAAAACTTGGCGGCCACATTTATGTCTCTTCGGCCTACAGGATTCGCCTTGAGCAGTACTTTCTCACCTACTACAAAGTTCGTTAGTTTGTGAGTCGTATTAAATTTGTCTGCCCTTTTTCGCCCTTTTTCAACTATTCTTTCCCTCACAAGTTGATTTTTACATTGCACCGGCAGAGGTAGATTATAAGTCTTTGGCCTAGTTAAATAATTATTCCAAAATCTCTCTGGCGTGGTTCCAGAGTCTAATTCTGCTGGTGTGTATTCCGTGGTATCGTGATAACTCTCATTTATTGCCTTTTCGAAGAATGGTAAGAACTCGGGCCATTTACTTTGTTCCTTATAGCAATAGATACGGAACATTTTACTGATTTCCCGATTCACCCTTTCGGCAAGGTTTCCCTGTGGTCGTCGTATCGAGGTTAGGACTGCTTTGATACCGTTACGTTCCAGGGTGGCTGCCCAGTGTTTGTTTTGGAACTGCTTTCCCTGATCACTAAGTACGTTCCTTATTGGTCCATTTTGCGGGATATACTTATTAAGTATAATATTTAAAACGGACTTTGTGGTGGGCCTAGGGATCGCATAAAGGCTAACTTTTTTAGTAAACACATCGACGCAAACTACCATGTGTTTTAGATTTCTGGTAGCCTTGGGTAATGGTCCCAGAAAGTCGATGGCGATCATCTGTCCCTTACCTTCCGTTATCACATTGGCCATGGGAACGTAAGTGTGCAAGTTTGGTACTTTCGCTGTCTGGCATGGATAACATGTTTTTAGCAATTTCTTTACCCTACGGTACATGTTGGTTATTGTAAAATCCTCCTGCAATATTTTGACACATTTTACAGGAGATGCGTGCGCCATTTTTATATGTAAAGATTGTGTTATACACGGAAGCATCGCTGGAGACAATACCACTTTCCATTCGCCCTGTAACAATTTATACAATATATTGTCTTGTATAAGATAGTGAGGATTTGGGTGAGCTGCTAACATTAGCTTTTTAGCAAGGAGTGCGAGGTTATCGTCCTGCTCGCGTCCTAAGTTCTGTAGCTTCAGGCGCGACAGTGTATTGCATATTTAACACTCTCAACTCGTCGTCAGCTGCTTCATATACCTCCTCCTTTTCTACGGGCGGATATCTACTTAGAGTGTCTGCTGTGGTATTCTCTGATCCTTTGCAATATTTAATAGTGAATGAGTACTCCTGAATAGCTAACACCCATCGTGTTAGTCGGGAATTTGCTAATCGACATTTTAATATAAACGATAACGCCTGATTATCAGTGTGAATCTCGAAATGGGTACCGTATATGTAGTGTCTGAATTTTCTGAGTGCGTTTATTATGGCGAGTATTTCTTTCTCGGAAGTACAATAGTGCAACTCAGCGCCTTTGAGCGTTCTATTGGCGTATGCTACAACATGAAGACTACCTTGTTCGTCTTCTTGGTGCAACACGGCGCCGATAGCGTACTCGCTAGCGTCAGTGTACATTACGTACTTCCTACCCTGCTGTGGATGGAACAATTGTAAATTAGATTGGAACAGGCACTTAACCCTCTCAAACGCATCGTTCTGTTCAGAACCCCATTTCCACTTTATATTTTTGCGTACCAGCTGTAGCAACGGGACTGTATATTCGGCGTATTTGCTGGTAAATTTCCTGTAATATCCCGTGAGTCCAAGGAATGCTCGCAGTGCTTTGAGGTTCTTGGGCACCGGGAATTCCACAATACTCCTAAGCTTCTCTGGGTCCGTACTGATACCTGTAGCTGAGATTATATGTCCCAGGAACTGCATTTGGGACTTTACAAACTCGCACTTGTGTAGCTTGAGCTTGATGTTGGCTAACCTCAGCTTCTGGAAGACGCTCCGCAGGTGCTCGAAGTGTTCCTCCAACGTGCGGGATATGACGAGGATGTCATCCACGAATATTACCGTGTATGGGTCTACCTCAGGTCCTAGAGCTCTCTCGAGGCATCTTACAATCGCAGCGAGACTCGTGCTAAGGCCAAAAGGTACCACCTTGTGTTGATAGCATTTGTTATTGAATATAAATGCTGTATACTTACGATCGTGCTCACACAGCGGGACCTGCCAGAAGCTTGCTGTTAGATCTAACTTTGTGAGGTACCTGGCTCCTTCACATTTAATGAAGAGGTCCTCCGCTGTCGGTGCGCAGTCAAACTCTTTCTCTACTAGACTGTTTAAGTTCCTCATATCCAGGCAGAGTCGGATCTCTCCAGTCTTCTTGCGGACGACCAGCAGTGGGTTGAGGAAGCTGCTATTAGATCTTTCAATAATATCTTCTTCCAACATCCGCTGTATCTCCTGCTGGACCTCAGCCTGGTATTTTATAGGGACCTGGTAGATTCTCCTTATGAACTTCTCCGGCTCTGTGAGATGGATTCTGTGTTCATACACTGACGAGATTGAATGTTCTTCACTGAAGATATCGCTGAATTCTTCTTGCAGCGACGACAATCTCCGTTCAGTTCGGGAATCTAAGGTGGTTTCCCCCTCTTCACATTCTTTATAATGAATTACTTGTTTTGGTGGCCGTGTGATTTTAATTGGGTCACCATGGTTTTGTGTGTGTGTCTGTGTGTTCAATTTAGAAGTGTAACTAACATTGTCAATGGTACATTTTAATAAGTGTTCACTGGTGTTAATTTCCGCACGTATTTGTTCCAATACATCTACCCCCAATAACATATCACATATTAAATTGTTTATAGCTACTACACACACTTCAAATTGCACTTCGTCTAGCATGATAGTTAGATAGTATTGAGTGTCAATTTTTTCTTTTGTATCGGTAGCGGTTCGTATATAAAATTGATTGATTGGGAGTGATGGGGCCGTACGAAAATATTTTTTATTGGTACGCAGGAACCTTTCACTGACGCCGGATACAACGCTACCGGTATCCAACAGAATTCGTGTGGGAACGCTATTGACAAAGGCGTGTAACACCGGACACGCCGCGCTCACAGGCCTTTGTTGCGTGAGACCGGATTCTAGCAACGGATCCCTGATATCCGGTGGGAACACATTATTAACGGGCACACAAGTTACATAATTAAAAGTACACATTTCACACAATATATAATCCTTATAATTAACATGCTTATATTTACACAATTTTGCCGAATTTATAGCGCGTCCTTGCTGGATGCGCATTTTGGCACGTTTTTTGTAGCTTGGTAATTTTTCGATTTATTGTTCGAGTTTTTATTGCCCTGGGAGTCGCTGTCTTTTTCAGTTGTATCAGCTTTGGCTAATTCGACCGTTTGAATCGCTCTAATTTGTGCCCCGTCGTTGCCTTTACCCTGCCCTTTTGGTCTACCAAAATTTTGTTTACCCTTGTACTCAAAGGTTTTATTTGGCTGTTTTGACGGTGTTTGGGGGGAGTAGAACTGGTACTCGGTTTTTGATCCGTTTGCTGATGGTACTGTAGTCGCGTATTCTGCCCTTCATTATTTCGGCGAAAATCGGGATTATACCGCCACCCACCAAAATCAAAAACCGTCTCACTTTGGGACACTAGAATGAGGAGTTCGTCTACCGTGCGAATACCCTGCGTAAATACAGCTACTCTAATATTATGATTAAAATGGTAGGCAAGCTTCGTGACTATGTCAATCTCCGCAAATGCTGGGGTTAAATGCTTCGCGCGTTCGACCTGCTGGATTATATAATTTTCGGCGGTAATACCCATTTTCTTATCAAACCGGCCATATTCCAGTTCATTGCGCAGAAGTCGTTGGGTATGCGAGTTCCAGTACCGGCTTTCAAATTTTTGTTTGAACTCCGCGTATGTGGACACTCTATCGCGTACAATGTTATACCACTTACGCGCCGAATCACACATCGCGTTAACCACCCACTGTATTTTGTCTTGATCTTCTAGTCGGGAACCTACTCTAGCCATTTCACTCTCACACGCTAATAAAAATTCAATGGGGTTTTCGTTATTTTCCCCCGTAAAATACACGCGATTTTTCTCGTCGACAGGACCTTGTACCAAAATATTTGGAGCAGATCTCCTTCGTACCTCCTGTCGTAGTTTCAGAATCTCGTCGTTTAACGTTTGTAAAACACTCTCTTTATTAGAGTCAATGTTAGATCGCGTCTATACAATTGAAGCGTCTAATTTATCTACACGTCGTTGGGTTTCGGTCACGTCCGCGTGAATCTTTACCTCTAGGGATTCCACCTTTTTGGAAACGTCTAGGGTCTGTTTCTCGCAGCGGGTTATGTGATCCTTGAACCGGCCTTCCATACGTGTTACTTGTTCAATAAACGATTTTTGCATAGTGGTCTCAAAAACCTTAAACCGTTCATTGATTTTAGTATCGACCGTATTTACTTTTTCGGCGATTTCCGCGACTTTCACCGTTAACTCGGTTACGCTTTCGTCTATTTTCGCAGTTAATTCTTGACTACTTTCTTTATTACTTTGCTTAATCTCGGCGTTTATGTCAGCGTTACTTTGTTCTAATTTTTCGGTTAGACTAACATTTTGTGCTTCGATTTGGGACTTTATTTCTGCGTTGCTAAGTTCAAATTTCGCGTCTATTTTCTCAAATTTCGCGTTCATATTTTCGTTCATTTGTTGTATTTGTTTAAGTATTTTATCCATATCCATTTTAAATAGACAACAATTTCAAATATAAACAATTTAAAATACACAGAACAGTTTCAAATACACACAATAACTTTACTGCTGTACGAACACCAGTCACAAAACTCTTTGGGGATTTTTTAGTTGGACGCCAGCTGTTTTACGAATTAAAACAGCAAAGTTTGTTTTACACGTGAAAATTAAATTTGAATTGAATTTAATTTCTGGCCCCACGTACAGGGCGACATTTATAACTTTAGTTATATGTCGTTCTGAACGTGAATTTAATTTGATGTACGTTTGTCGGGCCCCACGTTGGGCGCCATTTATAACTACACGCACTTGTATCTATATGCGTTATTGTTATGTCGTGTAATGTGTGGGTACCCACCTGCTGTCTGATCTTGCAGATTCTTCCGACTAGGGCGTGTGGATTTTGGATTTGAAGTTCGCAAGCTAGTAATCTCAAATTATTACAACAACACACAAAATAAGTTATTTTTAAGGGGGAGAGTTTTGTGAGACTGGTAGGCTTTATCGTACAACAATAAAACACTGTTATATGGGGTAATAAAACGTTGTTTATTACACCAACAACACACAAGAATAGAATGGTTATTATATACGAATTTCTTACTGTCTAAACAATGAATCGATGTTTTTCGATTGATCAATAGTTGAAAGAAACTGAACTCGTTCTTTTGTGAGTTAATAGCAATTTAAATTTTACTTTATTAATTGATTTGAATTTAATTAAATTTATTTAATTAAATTGAATCTAAGTGTTCATGAAACAAAATATAAAACTCTGAAATTAATTAGAATAATTAATTAAAATAAATTAGACGTGACAGTCTAGTTCACGTTATTTCATTTGTAGTGATTCTACTTCTGATATACTGCAGTATGATCTAAGATTAGATTGTCAGTTAAGATTTGTATAGCGCTTTTATACTACTTCTATTTCTTAACTATAACTTACTAAAGCCTTAAACTGCTATACAGATTATCACAACGAATTTACTTTTTAATTACTAGAGTCTTTGTTTTTTTGTTTGGCACCTGAATTATTTGAATTACAATGTTTTAATTGAAAAATTGAAAATTTGATCTGAAAAATAAATAAGTGGATTTTGCTTTCCTGTTACTGAAGAGGATGTCGTCCCGATTTGTCCCTCGTCGATTCGAGTCCTTGGTTAGAGAAAGTAATCTGCTTAGAACTGCTGGATTCGGTCGTGGAGTTCAAAATTCGGCAACACTCTGCTTCCCTGCTGTTTGTGAATATTTTAACGTCTGCTGCTGTCTGCTGGAACTGCTTCCTGTCCCTCGTCGATTCGCACGTTGCACGTCAGCGTGTGTGTGTGTGCTTCGTTCGAGTGGTCGCTCCGCTCGTCAGCTGTTCACCAATAATTTAGACGGCCTCTCTGCTGTATTCTTGAAGTCTGGTCTGGAAGTCCGGTGGATCTCTTGCGTGCTTATGACTAACTGGTAGTACACAATAAGCTTGGTTGATGTCTTGAAGAGTATCTCGCCTTTACGCAACAATTACGAGCTATACAGATGATCTGTACTTAGTGTGTTCGTAATTGCGTGTGTGTTGACCACGTAGAGTCTTCTTGTTGATCTTCACCACTTTGGTTACTAGACGATCGAAGGACTACGTCTTAACTTCGTGAGTACTGACAGAAGAGTGATTTTTCAACCATAAAACACCGCACTAGCCGGGGCTCGCGTGAAATGATTTCATTGGTCGACGCACTCTCCCTACCACATAAAATTTCGAATTCCCTTAGTCCGTGAGAATGAAGTCTGGTTCCCACAGACGGAGAATAGAATATTATTATCTAATATAATTATCCGGCGGAACCAATTTGTCGCTACGGATATCCTGTACTTATTTAATTTTGCAATAACTTGGTTGCAAACCAAGTTGTGTGAAATCTAAAATATACAATCTGTCAGAAATTATTATCTTTATAACATAGTAAAATCTCATTACTGTAACTCTATTTATACAGAAGTTATTCAATTATTTTAATTAACTCTTTCATTTGTTAATTATATTGCATCAAATTTGCACACGTCATTATTAATATCTCGGCAAACATTTTGGCTATATTGGATTTCGCCTTTATTTATTAGTTTCCGAGATATTAATAATTAACAGTTTGGGTGTGGTCGCTTCCTTGTACAGCGAACTGATTACATAATGACCACGTGTGCGTTGCTTTTCAAAGCATTATTTTCAATGCCCTACATTCAAATGGAGTTTTGACTGTTACTTTTATTTAAATATGCTTTCAGTATGCGGTAAACATATAACCCCAAATAGTTAATATTTGGTTCCGTTATATATTCCCACACCCGCTTTAAAAAAAAAATGAATGTAATAATTACAGTTATTTTTTTTTTCTTAATCATTACACACATATTCTGTAATCATTATTCTTATTACCTATACATTGTATTACTTATTCTGAAGACACGTACACAAGTGTTAATGTTATTGCATTATATACAATTTAACTCTAAATACATGTATTAAAATATCATATTTGCAACTTATTATGTATTAATGTTTTTAAAACGACTAGTACCTTTGTTTATAAACAGTAGCACGTGTGCAAAGGAATTTGCTGACAGTATTTACAATCGTTATCGCCGGGCGCGCGGCTAATTGCTTGACCTAGTTTTCAAATGTCGGTCAGGTAGTTGTTATCGCGTGACGTAACTATTTCCTGCCGTGAGCTCGTTCAGTTCTCCACGCACGCTGGTTCTCGCGATAGAAAAATATTATTATTAATACACAAGCTATCTATAATTATTATTAATAATATTAGAAAACACAAATTATTTATTTTAAATTTAATTATTATAATACAATTATTATTAACTATAAATACTATTTATTTTTTATTTTTTTTTTTAAAGTCTTATTATTTCGTCGCGACGCGCTTTGAAACGCCATGCTACTCAAAGTATTTTCTCAAAGAGCTCGCATGGTATTTACCGATCGTTTTCGTTCGGTCGAGCGTCGTAACAATAAACGTGTGAGGCGCGAGTTGTTGAGCCAACTGATAGGGACCATTATATAAACGAAAAAACTTGGCGGCCACATTTATGTCTCTTCGGCCTACAGGATTCGCCTTGAGCAGTACTTTCTCACCTACTACAAAGTTCGTTAGTTTGTGAGTCGTATTAAATTTGTCTGCCCTTTTTCGCCCTTTTTCAACTATTCTTTCCCTCACAAGTTGATTTTTACATTGCACCGGCAGAGGTAGATTATAAGTCTTTGGCCTAGTTAAATAATTATTCCAAAATCTCTCTGGCGTGGTTCCAGAGTCTAATTCTGCTGGTGTGTATTCCGTGGTATCGTGATAACTCTCATTTATTGCCTTTTCGAAGAATGGTAAGAACTCGGGCCATTTACTTTGTTCCTTATAGCAATAGATACGGAACATTTTACCGATTTCCCGATTCACCCTTTCGGCAAGGTTTCCCTGTGGTCGTCGTATCGAGGTTAGGACTGCTTTGATACCGTTACGTTCCAGGGTGGCTGCCCAGTGTTTGTTTTGGAACTGCTTTCCCTGATCACTAAGTACGTTCCTTATTGGTCCATTTTGCGGGATATACTTATTAAGTATAATATTTAAAACGGACTTTGTGGTGGGCCTAGGGATCGCATAAAGGCTAACTTTTTTAGTAAACACATCGACGCAAACTACCATGTGTTTTAGATTTCTGGTAGCCTTGGGTAATGGTCCCAGAAAGTCGATGGCGATCATCTGTCCCTTACCTTCCGTTATCACATTGGCCATGGGAACGTAAGTGTGCAAGTTTGGTACTTTCGCTGTCTGGCATGGATAACATGTTTTTAGCAATTTCTTTACCCTACGGTACATGTTGGTTATTGTAAAATCCTCCTGCAATATTTTGACACATTTTACAGGAGATGCGTGCGCCATTTTTATATGTAAAGATTGTGTTATACACGGAAGCATCGCTGGAGACAATACCACTTTCCATTCGCCCTGTAACAATTTATACAATATATTGTCTTGTATAAGATAGTGAGGATTTGGGTGAGCTGCTAACATTAGCTTTTTAGCAAGGAGTGCGAGGTTATCGTCCTGCTCGCGTCCTAAGTTCTGTAGCATATTAGTAGCTTCAGGCGCGACAGTGTATTGCATATTTAACACTCTCAACTCGTCGTCAGCTGCTTCATATACCTCCTCCTTTTCTACGGGCGGATATCTACTTAGAGTGTCTGCTGTGGTATTCTCTGATCCTTTGCAATATTTAATAGTGAATGAGTACTCCTGAATAGCTAACACCCATCGTGTTAGTCGGGAATTTGCTAATCGACATTTTAATATAAACGATAACGCCTGATTATCAGTGTGAATCTCGAAATGGGTACCGTATAGGTAGTGTCTGAATTTTCTGAGTGCGTTTATTATGGCGAGTATTTCTTTCTCGGAAGTACAATAGTGCAACTCAGCGCCTTTGAGCGTTCTATTGGCGTATGCTACAACATGAAGACTACCTTGTTCGTCTTCTTGGTGCAACACGGCGCCGATAGCGTACTCGCTAGCGTCAGTGTACATTACGTACTTCCTACCCTGCTGTGGATGGAACAATTGTAAATTAGATTGGAACAGGCACTTAACCCTCTCAAACGCATCGTTCTGTTCAGAACCCCATTTCCACTTTATATTTTTGCGTACCAGCTGTAGCAACGGGACTGTATATTCGGCGTATTTGCTGGTAAATTTCCTGTAATATCCCGTGAGTCCAAGGAATGCTCGCAGTGCTTTGAGGTTCTTGGGCACCGGGAATTCCACAATACTCCTAAGCTTCTCTGGGTCCGTACTGATACCTGTAGCTGAGATTATATGTCCCAGGAACTGCATTTGGGACTTTACAAACTCGCACTTGTGTAGCTTGAGCTTGATGTTGGCTAACCTCAGCTTCTGGAAGACGCTCCGCAGGTGCTCGAAGTGTTCCTCCAACGTGCGGGATATGACGAGGATGTCATCCACGAATATTACCGTGTATGGGTCTACCTCAGGTCCTAGAGCTCTCTCGAGGCATCTTACAATCGCAGCGAGACTCGTGCTAAGGCCAAAAGGTACCACCTTGTGTTGATAGCATTTGTTATTGAATATAAATGCTGTATACTTACGATCGTGCTCATACAGCGGGACCTGCCAGAAGCTTGCTGTTAGATCTAACTTTGTGAGGTACCTGGCTCCTTCACATTTAATGAAGAGGTCCTCCGCTGTCGGTGCGCAGTCAAACTCTTTCTCTACTAGACTGTTTAAGTTCCTCATATCCAGGCAGAGTCGGATCTCTCCAGTCTTCTTGCGGACGACCAGCAGTGGGTTGAGGAAGCTGCTATTAGATCTTTCAATAATATCTTCTTCCAACATCCGCTGTATCTCCTGCTGGACCTCAGCCTGGTATTTTATAGGGACCTGGTAGATTCTCCTTATGAACTTCTCCGGCTCTGTGAGGTGGATTCTGTGTTCATACACTGACGAGATTGAATGTTCTTCACTGAAGATATCGCTGAATTCTTCTTGCAGCGACGACAATCTCCGTTCAGTTCGGGAATCTAAGGTGGTCTCCCCCTCTTCACATTCTTTATAATGAATTACTTGTTTTGGTGGCCGTGTGATTTTAATTGGGTCACCATGGTTTTGTGTGTGTGTCTGTGTGTTCAATTTAAAAGTGTAACTAACATTGTCAATGGTACATTTTAATAAGTGTTCACTGGTGTTAATTTCCGCACGTATTTGTTCCAATACATCTACCCCCAATAACATATCACATATTAAATTGTTTATAGCCACTACACACACTTCAAAAATTGCACTTCGTCTAGCATGATAGTTAGATAGTATTGAGTGTCAATTTTTTCTTTTGTATCGGTAGCGGTTCGTATATAAAATTGATTGATTGGGAGTGATGGGGCCGTACGAAAATATTTTTTATTGGTACGCAGGAACCTTTCACTGACGCCGGATACAACGCTACCGGTATCCAACAGAATTCGTGTGGGAACGCTATTGACAAAGGCGTGTAACACCGGACACGCCGCGCTCACAGGCCTTTGTTGCGTGAGACCGGATTCTAGCAACGGATCCCTGATATCCGGTGGGAACACATTATTAACGGGCACACAAGTTACATAATTAAAAGTACACATTTCACACAATATATAATCCTTATAATTAACATGCTTATATTTACACAATTTTGCCGAATTTATAGCGCGTCCTTGCTGGATGCGCATTTTGGCACGTTTTTTGTAGCTTGGTAATTTTTCGATTTATTGTTCGAGTTTTTATTGCCCTGGGAGTCGCTGTCTTTTTCAGTTGTATCAGCTTTGGCTAATTCGACCGTTTGAATCGCTCTAATTTGTGCCCCGTCGTTGCCTTTACCCTGCCCTTTTGGTCTACCAAAATTTTGTTTACCCTTGTACTCAAAGGTTTTATTTGGCTGTTTTGACGGTGTTTGGGGTGGAGTAGAACTGGTACTCGGTTTTTGATCCGTTTGCTGATGGTACTGTAGTCGCGTATTCTGCCCTTCATTATTTCGGCGAAAATCGGGATTATACCGCCACCCACCAAAATCAAAAACCGTCTCACTTTGGGACACTAGAATGAGGAGTTCGTCTACCGTGCGAATACCCTGCGTAAATACAGCTACTCTAATATTATGATTAAAATGGTAGGCAAGCTTCGTGACTATGTCAATCTCCGCAAATGCTGGGGTTAAATGCTTCGCGCGTTCGACCTGCTGGATTATATAATTTTCGGCGGTAATACCCATTTTCTTATCAAACCGGCCATATTCCAGTTCATTGCGCAGAAGTCGTTGGGTATGCGAGTTCCAGTACCGGCTTTCAAATTTTTGTTTGAACTCCGCGTATGTGGACACTCTATCGCGTACAATGTTATACCACTTACGCGCCGAATCACGCATCGCGTTAACCACCCACTGTATTTTGTCTTGATCTTCTAGTCGGGAACCTACTCTAGCCATTTCACTCTCACACGCTAATAAAAATTCAATGGGGTTTTCGTTATTTTCCCCCGTAAAATACACGCGATTTTTCTCGTCGACAGGACCTTGTACCAAAATATTTGGAGCAGATCTCCTTCGTACCTCCTGTCGTAGTTTCAGAATCTCGTCGTTTAACGTTTGTAAAACACTCTCTTTATTAGAGTCAATGTTAGATCGCGTCTATACAATTGAAGCGTCTAATTTATCTACACGTCGTTGGGTTTCGGTCACGTCCGCGTGAATCTTTACCTCTAGGGATTCCACCTTTTTGGAAACGTCTAGGGTCTGTTTCTCGCAGCGGGTTATGTGATCCTTGAACCGGCCTTCCATACGTGTTACTTGTTCAATAAACGATTTTTGCATAGTGGTCTCAAAAACCTTAAACCGTTCATTGATTTTAGTATCGACCGTATTTACTTTTTCGGCGATTTCCGCGACTTTCACCGTTAACTCGGTTACGCTTTCGTCTATTTTCGCAGTTAATTCTTTACTACTTTCTTTATTACTTTGCTTAATCTCGGCGTTTATGTCAGCGTTACTTTGTTCTAATTTTTCGGTTAGACTAACATTTTGTGCTTCGATTTGGGACTTTATTTCTGCGTTGCTAAGTTCAAATTTCGCGTCTATTTTCTCAAATTTCGCGTTCATATTTTCGTTCATTTGTTGTATTTGTTTAAGTATTTTATCCATATCCATTTTAAATAGACAACAATTTCAAATATAAACAATTTAAAATACACAGAACAGTTTCAAATACACACAATAACTTTACTGCTGTACGAACACCAGTCACAAAACTCTTTGGGGATTTTTTAGTTGGACGCCAGCTGTTTTACGAATTAAAACAGCAAAGTTTGTTTTACACGTGAAAATTAAATTTGAATTGAATTTAATTTCTGGCCCCACGTACAGGGCGACATTTATAACTTTAGTTATATGTCGTTCTGAACGTGAATTTAATTTGATGTACGTTTGTCGGGCCCCACGTTGGGCGCCATTTATAACTACACGCACTTGTATCTATATGCGTTATTGTTATGTCGTGTAATGTGTGGGTACCCACCTGCTGTCTGATCTTGCAGATTCTTCCGACTAGGGCGTGTGGATTTTGGATTTGAAGTTCGCAAGCTAGTAATCTCAAATTATTACAACAACACACAAAATAAGTTATTTTTAAGGGGGAGAGTTTTGTGAGACTGGTAGGCTTTATCGTACAACAATAAAACACTGTTATATGGGGTAATAAAACGTTGTTTATTACACCAACAACACACAAGAATAGAATGGTTATTATATACGAATTTCTTACTGTCTAAACAATGAATCGATGTTTTTCGATTGATCAATAGTTGAAAGAAACTGAACTCGTTCTTTTGTGAGTTAATAGCAATTTAAATTTTACTTTATTAATTGATTTGAATTTAATTAAATTTATTTAATTAAATTGAATCTAAGTGTTCATGAAACAAAATATAAAACTCTGAAATTAATTAGAATAATTAATTAAAATAAATTAGACGTGACAGTCTAGTTCACGTTATTTCATTTGTAGTGATTCTACTTCTGATATACTGCAGTATGATCTAAGATTAGATTGTCAGTTAAGATTTGTATAGCGCTTTTATACTACTTCTATTTCTTAACTATAACTTACTAAAGCCTTAAACTGCTATACAGATTATCACAACGAATTTACTTTTTAATTACTAGAGTCTTTGTTTTTTTGTTTGGCACCTGAATTATTTGAATTACAATGTTTTAATTGAAAAATTGAAAATTTGATCTGAAAAATAAATAAGTGGATTTTGCTTTCCTGTTACTGAAGAGGATGTCGTCCCGATTTGTCCCTCGTCGATTCGAGTCCTTGGTTAGAGAAAGTAATCTGCTTAGAACTGCTGGATTCGGTCGTGGAGTTCAAAATTCGGCAACACTCTGCTTCCCTGCTGTTTGTGAATATTTTAACGTCTGCTGCTGTCTGCTGGAACTGCTTCCTGTCCCTCGTCGATTCGCACGTTGCACGTCAGCGTGTGTGTGTGTGCTTCGTTCGAGTGGTCGCTCCGCTCGTCAGCTGTTCACCAATAATTTAGACGGCCTCTCTGCTGTATTCTTGAAGTCTGGTCTGGAAGTCCGGTGGATCTCTTGCGTGCTTATGACTAACTGGTAGTACACAATAAGCTTGGTTGATGTCTTGAAGAGTATCTCGCCTTTACGCAACAATTACGAGCTATACAGATGATCTGTACTTAGTGTGTTCGTAATTGCGTGTGTGTTGACCACGTAGAGTCTTCTTGTTGATCTTCACCACTTTGGTTACTAGACGATCGAAGGACTACGTCTTAACTTCGTGAGTACTGACAGAAGAGTGATTTTTCAACCATAAAACACCGCACTAGCCGGGGCTCGCGTGAAATGATTTCATTGGTCGACGCACTCTCCCTACCACATAAAATTTCGAATTCCCTTAGTCCGTGAGAATGAAGTCTGGTTCCCACAGACGGAGAATAGAATATTATTATCTAATATAATTATCCGGCGGAACCAATTTGTCGCTACGGATATCCTGTACTTATTTAATTTTGCAATAACTTGGTTGCAAACCAAGTTGTGTGAAATCTAAAATATACAATCTGTCAGAAATTATTATCTTTATAACATAGTAAAATCTCATTACTGTAACTCTATTTATACAGAAGTTATTCAATTATTTTAATTAACTCTTTCATTTGTTAATTATATTGCATCAAATTTGCACACGTCATTATTAATATCTCGGCAAACATTTTGGCTATATTGGATTTCGCCTTTATTTATTAGTTTCCGAGATATTAATAATTAACAGTTTGGGTGTGGTCGCTTCCTTGTACAGCGAACTGATTACATAATGACCACGTGTGCGTTGCTTTTCAAAGCATTATTTTCAATGCCCTACATTCAAATGGAGTTTTGACTGTTACTTTTATTTAAATATGCTTTCAGTATGCGGTAAACATATAACCCCAAATAGTTAATATTTGGTTCCGTTATATATTCCCACACCCGCTTTAAAAAAAAAATGAATGTAATAATTACAGTTATTTTTTTTTTTCTTAATCATTACACACATATTCTGTAATCATTATTCTTATTACCTATACATTGTATTACTTATTCTGAAGACACGTACACAAGTGTTAATGTTATTGCATTATATACAATTTAACTCTAAATACATGTATTAAAATATCATATTTGCAACTTATTATGTATTAATGTTTTTAAAACGACTAGTACCTTTGTTTATAAACAGTAGCACGTGTGCAAAGGAATTTGCTGACAGTATTTACAATCGTTATCGCCGGGCGCGCGGCTAATTGCTTGACCTAGTTTTCAAATGTCGGTCAGGTAGTTGTTATCGCGTGACGTAACTATTTCCTGCCGTGAGCTCGTTCAGTTCTCCACGCACGCTGGTTCTCGCGATAGAAAAATATTATTATTAATACACAAGCTATCTATAATTATTATTAATAATATTAGAAAACACAAATTATTTATTTTAAATTTAATTATTATAATACAATTATTATTAACTATAAATACTATTTATTTTTTATTTTTTTTTTTAAAGTCTTATTATTTCGTCGCGACGCGCTTTGAAACGCCATGCTACTCAAAGTATTTTCTCAAAGAGCTCGCATGGTATTTACCGATCGTTTTCGTTCGGTCGAGCGTCGTAACAATAAACGTGTGAGGCGCGAGTTGTTGAGCCAACTGATAGGGACCATTATATAAACGAAAAAACTTGGCGGCCACATTTATGTCTCTTCGGCCTACAGGATTCGCCTTGAGCAGTACTTTCTCACCTACTACAAAGTTCGTTAGTTTGTGAGTCGTATTAAATTTGTCTGCCCTTTTTCGCCCTTTTTCAACTATTCTTTCCCTCACAAGTTGATTTTTACATTGCACCGGCAGAGGTAGATTATAAGTCTTTGGCCTAGTTAAATAATTATTCCAAAATCTCTCTGGCGTGGTTCCAGAGTCTAATTCTGCTGGTGTGTATTCCGTGGTATCGTGATAACTCTCATTTATTGCCTTTTCGAAGAATGGTAAGAACTCGGGCCATTTACTTTGTTCCTTATAGCAATAGATACGGAACATTTTACCGATTTCCCGATTCACCCTTTCGGCAAGGTTTCCCTGTGGTCGTCGTATCGAGGTTAGGACTGCTTTGATACCGTTACGTTCCAGGGTGGCTGCCCAGTGTTTGTTTTGGAACTGCTTTCCCTGATCACTAAGTACGTTCCTTATTGGTCCATTTTGCGGGATATACTTATTAAGTATAATATTTAAAACGGACTTTGTGGTGGGCCTAGGGATCGCATAAAGGCTAACTTTTTTAGTAAACACATCGACGCAAACTACCATGTGTTTTAGATTTCTGGTAGCCTTGGGTAATGGTCCCAGAAAGTCGATGGCGATCATCTGTCCCTTACCTTCCGTTATCACATTGGCCATGGGAACGTAAGTGTGCAAGTTTGGTACTTTCGCTGTCTGGCATGGATAACATGTTTTTAGCAATTTCTTTACCCTACGGTACATGTTGGTTATTGTAAAATCCTCCTGCAATATTTTGACACATTTTACAGGAGATGCGTGCGCCATTTTTATATGTAAAGATTGTGTTATACACGGAAGCATCGCTGGAGACAATACCACTTTCCATTCGCCCTGTAACAATTTATACAATATATTGTCTTGTATAAGATAGTGAGGATTTGGGTGAGCTGCTAACATTAGCTTTTTAGCAAGGAGTGCGAGGTTATCGTCCTGCTCGCGTCCTAAGTTCTGTAGCATATTAGTAGCTTCAGGCGCGACAGTGTATTGCATATTTAACACTCTCAACTCGTCGTCAGCTGCTTCATATACCTCCTCCTTTTCTACGGGCGGATATCTACTTAGAGTGTCTGCTGTGGTATTCTCTGATCCTTTGCAATATTTAATAGTGAATGAGTACTCCTGAATAGCTAACACCCATCGTGTTAGTCGGGAATTTGCTAATCGACATTTTAATATAAACGATAACGCCTGATTATCAGTGTGAATCTCGAAATGGGTACCGTATAGGTAGTGTCTGAATTTTCTGAGTGCGTTTATTATGGCGAGTATTTCTTTCTCGGAAGTACAATAGTGCAACTCAGCGCCTTTGAGCGTTCTATTGGCGTATGCTACAACATGAAGACTACCTTGTTCGTCTTCTTGGTGCAACACGGCGCCGATAGCGTACTCGCTAGCGTCAGTGTACATTACGTACTTCCTACCCTGCTGTGGATGGAACAATTGTAAATTAGATTGGAACAGGCACTTAACCCTCTCAAACGCATCGTTCTGTTCAGAACCCCATTTCCACTTTATATTTTTGCGTACCAGCTGTAGCAACGGGACTGTATATTCGGCGTATTTGCTGGTAAATTTCCTGTAATATCCCGTGAGTCCAAGGAATGCTCGCAGTGCTTTGAGGTTCTTGGGCACCGGGAATTCCACAATACTCCTAAGCTTCTCTGGGTCCGTACTGATACCTGTAGCTGAGATTATATGTCCCAGGAACTGCATTTGGGACTTTACAAACTCGCACTTGTGTAGCTTGAGCTTGATGTTGGCTAACCTCAGCTTCTGGAAGACGCTCCGCAGGTGCTCGAAGTGTTCCTCCAACGTGCGGGATATGACGAGGATGTCATCCACGAATATTACCGTGTATGGGTCTACCTCAGGTCCTAGAGCTCTCTCGAGGCATCTTACAATCGCAGCGAGACTCGTGCTAAGGCCAAAAGGTACCACCTTGTGTTGATAGCATTTGTTATTGAATATAAATGCTGTATACTTACGATCGTGCTCACACAGCGGGACCTGCCAGAAGCTTGCTGTTAGATCTAACTTTGTGAGGTACCTGGCTCCTTCACATTTAATGAAGAGGTCCTCCGCTGTCGGTGCGCAGTCAAACTCTTTCTCTACTAGACTGTTTAAGTTCCTCATATCCAGGCAGAGTCGGATCTCTCCAGTCTTCTTGCGGACGACCAGCAGTGGGTTGAGGAAGCTGCTATTAGATCTTTCAATAATATCTTCTTCCAACATCCGCTGTATCTCCTGCTGGACCTCAGCCTGGTATTTTATAGGGACCTGGTAGATTCTCCTTATGAACTTCTCCGGCTCTGTGAGGTGGATTCTGTGTTCATACACTGACGAGATTGAATGTTCTTCACTGAAGATATCGCTGAATTCTTCTTGCAGCGACGACAATCTCCGTTCAGTTCGGGAATCTAAGGTGGTCTCCCCCTCTTCACATTCTTTATAATGAATTACTTGTTTTGGTGGCCGTGTGATTTTAATTGGGTCACCATGGTTTTGTGTGTGTGTCTGTGTGTTCAATTTAAAAGTGTAACTAACATTGTCAATGGTACATTTTAATAAGTGTTCACTGGTGTTAATTTCCGCACGTATTTGTTCCAATACATCTACCCCCAATAACATATCACATATTAAATTGTTTATAGCCACTACACACACTTCAAAAATTGCACTTCGTCTAGCATGATAGTTAGATAGTATTGAGTGTCAATTTTTTCTTTTGTATCGGTAGCGGTTCGTATATAAAATTGATTGATTGGGAGTGATGGGGCCGTACGAAAATATTTTTTATTGGTACGCAGGAACCTTTCACTGACGCCGGATACAACGCTACCGGTATCCAACAGAATTCGTGTGGGAACGCTATTGACAAAGGCGTGTAACACCGGACACGCCGCGCTCACAGGCCTTTGTTGCGTGAGACCGGATTCTAGCAACGGATCCCTGATATCCGGTGGGAACACATTATTAACGGGCACACAAGTTACATAATTAAAAGTACACATTTCACACAATATATAATCCTTATAATTAACATGCTTATATTTACACAATTTTGCCGAATTTATAGCGCGTCCTTGCTGGATGCGCATTTTGGCACGTTTTTTGTAGCTTGGTAATTTTTCGATTTATTGTTCGAGTTTTTATTGCCCTGGGAGTCGCTGTCTTTTTCAGTTGTATCAGCTTTGGCTAATTCGACCGTTTGAATCGCTCTAATTTGTGCCCCGTCGTTGCCTTTACCCTGCCCTTTTGGTCTACCAAAATTTTGTTTACCCTTGTACTCAAAGGTTTTATTTGGCTGTTTTGACGGTGTTTGGGGTGGAGTAGAACTGGTACTCGGTTTTTGATCCGTTTGCTGATGGTACTGTAGTCGCGTATTCTGCCCTTCATTATTTCGGCGAAAATCGGGATTATACCGCCACCCACCAAAATCAAAAACCGTCTCACTTTGGGACACTAGAATGAGGAGTTCGTCTACCGTGCGAATACCCTGCGTAAATACAGCTACTCTAATATTATGATTAAAATGGTAGGCAAGCTTCGTGACTATGTCAATCTCCGCAAATGCTGGGGTTAAATGCTTCGCGCGTTCGACCTGCTGGATTATATAATTTTCGGCGGTAATACCCATTTTCTTATCAAACCGGCCATATTCCAGTTCATTGCGCAGAAGTCGTTGGGTATGCGAGTTCCAGTACCGGCTTTCAAATTTTTGTTTGAACTCCGCGTATGTGGACACTCTATCGCGTACAATGTTATACCACTTACGCGCCGAATCACGCATCGCGTTAACCACCCACTGTATTTTGTCTTGATCTTCTAGTCGGGAACCTACTCTAGCCATTTCACTCTCACACGCTAATAAAAATTCAATGGGGTTTTCGTTATTTTCCCCCGTAAAATACACGCGATTTTTCTCGTCGACAGGACCTTGTACCAAAATATTTGGAGCAGATCTCCTTCGTACCTCCTGTCGTAGTTTCAGAATCTCGTCGTTTAACGTTTGTAAAACACTCTCTTTATTAGAGTCAATGTTAGATCGCGTCTATACAATTGAAGCGTCTAATTTATCTACACGTCGTTGGGTTTCGGTCACGTCCGCGTGAATCTTTACCTCTAGGGATTCCACCTTTTTGGAAACGTCTAGGGTCTGTTTCTCGCAGCGGGTTATGTGATCCTTGAACCGGCCTTCCATACGTGTTACTTGTTCAATAAACGATTTTTGCATAGTGGTCTCAAAAACCTTAAACCGTTCATTGATTTTAGTATCGACCGTATTTACTTTTTCGGCGATTTCCGCGACTTTCACCGTTAACTCGGTTACGCTTTCGTCTATTTTCGCAGTTAATTCTTTACTACTTTCTTTATTACTTTGCTTAATCTCGGCGTTTATGTCAGCGTTACTTTGTTCTAATTTTTCGGTTAGACTAACATTTTGTGCTTCGATTTGGGACTTTATTTCTGCGTTGCTAAGTTCAAATTTCGCGTCTATTTTCTCAAATTTCGCGTTCATATTTTCGTTCATTTGTTGTATTTGTTTAAGTATTTTATCCATATCCATTTTAAATAGACAACAATTTCAAATATAAACAATTTAAAATACACAGAACAGTTTCAAATACACACAATAACTTTACTGCTGTACGAACACCAGTCACAAAACTCTTTGGGGATTTTTTAGTTGGACGCCAGCTGTTTTACGAATTAAAACAGCAAAGTTTGTTTTACACGTGAAAATTAAATTTGAATTGAATTTAATTTCTGGCCCCACGTACAGGGCGACATTTATAACTTTAGTTATATGTCGTTCTGAACGTGAATTTAATTTGATGTACGTTTGTCGGGCCCCACGTTGGGCGCCATTTATAACTACACGCACTTGTATCTATATGCGTTATTGTTATGTCGTGTAATGTGTGGGTACCCACCTGCTGTCTGATCTTGCAGATTCTTCCGACTAGGGCGTGTGGATTTTGGATTTGAAGTTCGCAAGCTAGTAATCTCAAATTATTACAACAACACACAAAATAAGTTATTTTTAAGGGGGAGAGTTTTGTGAGACTGGTAGGCTTTATCGTACAACAATAAAACACTGTTATATGGGGTAATAAAACGTTGTTTATTACACCAACAACACACAAGAATAGAATGGTTATTATATACGAATTTCTTACTGTCTAAACAATGAATCGATGTTTTTCGATTGATCAATAGTTGAAAGAAACTGAACTCGTTCTTTTGTGAGTTAATAGCAATTTAAATTTTACTTTATTAATTGATTTGAATTTAATTAAATTTATTTAATTAAATTGAATCTAAGTGTTCATGAAACAAAATATAAAACTCTGAAATTAATTAGAATAATTAATTAAAATAAATTAGACGTGACAGTCTAGTTCACGTTATTTCATTTGTAGTGATTCTACTTCTGATATACTGCAGTATGATCTAAGATTAGATTGTCAGTTAAGATTTGTATAGCGCTTTTATACTACTTCTATTTCTTAACTATAACTTACTAAAGCCTTAAACTGCTATACAGATTATCACAACGAATTTACTTTTTAATTACTAGAGTCTTTGTTTTTTTGTTTGGCACCTGAATTATTTGAATTACAATGTTTTAATTGAAAAATTGAAAATTTGATCTGAAAAATAAATAAGTGGATTTTGCTTTCCTGTTACTGAAGAGGATGTCGTCCCGATTTGTCCCTCGTCGATTCGAGTCCTTGGTTAGAGAAAGTAATCTGCTTAGAACTGCTGGATTCGGTCGTGGAGTTCAAAATTCGGCAACACTCTGCTTCCCTGCTGTTTGTGAATATTTTAACGTCTGCTGCTGTCTGCTGGAACTGCTTCCTGTCCCTCGTCGATTCGCACGTTGCACGTCAGCGTGTGTGTGTGTGCTTCGTTCGAGTGGTCGCTCCGCTCGTCAGCTGTTCACCAATAATTTAGACGGCCTCTCTGCTGTATTCTTGAAGTCTGGTCTGGAAGTCCGGTGGATCTCTTGCGTGCTTATGACTAACTGGTAGTACACAATAAGCTTGGTTGATGTCTTGAAGAGTATCTCGCCTTTACGCAACAATTACGAGCTATACAGATGATCTGTACTTAGTGTGTTCGTAATTGCGTGTGTGTTGACCACGTAGAGTCTTCTTGTTGATCTTCACCACTTTGGTTACTAGACGATCGAAGGACTACGTCTTAACTTCGTGAGTACTGACAGAAGAGTGATTTTTCAACCATAAAACACCGCACTAGCCGGGGCTCGCGTGAAATGATTTCATTGGTCCACGCACTCTCCCTACCACATAAAATTTCGAATTCCCTTAGTCCGTGAGAATGAAGTCTGGTTCCCACAGACGGAGAATAGAATATTATTATCTAATATAATTATCCGGCGGAACCAATTTGTCGCTACGGATATCCTGTACTTATTTAATTTTGCAATAACTTGGTTGCAAACCAAGTGGTGTGAAATCTAGAATATACAATCTGTCAGAAATTATTATCTTTATAACATAGTAAAATCTCATTACTGTAACTCTATTTATACAGAAGTTATTCAATTATTTTAATTAACTCTTTCATTTGTTAATTATATTGCATCAAATTTGCACACGTCATTATTAATATCTCGGCAAACATTTTGGCTATATTGGATTTCGCCTTTATTTATTAGTTTCCGAGATATTAATAATTAACAGTTTGGGTGTGGTCGCTTCCTTGTACAGCGAACTGATTACATAATGACCACGTGTGCGTTGCTTTTCAAAGCATTATTTTCAATGCCCTACATTCAAATGGAGTTTTGACTGTTACTTTTATTTAAATATGCTTTCAGTATGCGGTAAACATATAACCCCAAATAGATAATATTTGGTTCCGTTATATATTCCCACACCCGCTTTAAAAAAAAAATGAATGTAATAATTACAGTTATTTTTTTTTTTCTTAATCATTACACACATATTCTGTAATCATTATTCTTATTACCTATACATTGTATTACTTATTCTGAAGACACGTACACAAGTGTTAATGTTATTGCATTATATACAATTTAACTCTAAATACATGTATTAAAATATCATATTTGCAACTTATTATGTATTAATGTTTTTAAAACGACTAGTACCTTTGTTTATAAACAGTAGCACGTGTGCAAAGGAATTTGCTGACAGTATTTACAATCGTTATCGCCGGGCGCGCGGCTAATTGCTTGACCTAGTTTTCAAATGTCGGTCAGGTAGTTGTTATCGCGTGACGTAACTATTTCCTGCCGTGAGCTCGTTCAGTTCTCCACGCACGCTGGTTCTCGCGATAGAAAAATATTATTATTAATACACAAGCTATCTATAATTATTATTAATAATATTAGAAAACACAAATTATTTATTTTAAATTTAATTATTATAATACAATTATTATTAACTCTAAATACTATTTATTTTTTATTTTTTTTTTTTAAGTCTTATTATTTCGTCGCGACGCGCTTTGAAACGCCTTGCTACTCAAAGTATTTTCTCAAAGAGCTCGCATGGTATTTACCGATCGTTTTCGTTCGGTCGAGCGTCGTAACAATAAACGTGTGAGGCGCGAGTTGTTGAGCCAACTGATAGGGACCATTATATAAACGAAAAAACTTGGCGGCCACATTTATGTCTCTTCGGCCTACAGGATTCGCCTTGAGCAGTACTTTCTCACCTACTACAAAGTTCGTTAGTTTGTGAGTCGTATTAAATTTGTCTGCCCTTTTTCGCCCTTTTTCAACTATTCTTTCCCTCACAAGTTGATTTTTACATTGCACCGGCAGAGGTAGATTATAAGTCTTTGGCCTAGTTAAATAATTATTCCAAAATCTCTTTGGCGTGGTTCCAGAGTCTAATTCTGCTGGTGTGTATTCCGTGGTATCGTGATAACTCTCATTTATTGCCTTTTCGAAGAATGGTAAGAACTCGGGCCATTTACTTTGTTCCTTATAGCAATAGATACGGAACATTTTACCGATTTTCCGATTCACCCTTTCGGCAAGGTTTCCCTGTGGTCGTCGTATCGAGGTTAGGACTGCTTTGATACCGTTACGTTCCAGGGTGGCTGCCCAGTGTTTGTTTTGGAACTGCTTTCCCTGATCACTAAGTACGTTCCTTATTGGTCCATGTTGCGGGATATACTTATTAAGTATAATATTTAAAACGGACTTTGTGGTGGGCCTAGGGATCGCATAAAGGCTAACTTTTTTAGTAAACACATCGACGCAAACTACCATGTGTTTTAGATTTCTGGTAGCCTTGGGTAATGGTCCCAGAAAGTCGATGGCGATCATCTGTCCCTTACCTTCCGTTATCACATTGGCCATGGGAACGTAAGTGTGCAAGTTTGGTACTTTCGCTGTCTGGCATGGATAACATGTTTTTAGCAATTTCTTTACCCTACGGTACATGTTGGTTATTGTAAAATCCTCCTGCAATATTTTGACACATTTTACAGGAGATGCGTGCGCCATTTTTATATGTAAAGATTGTGTTATACACGGAAGCATCGCTGGAGACAATACCACTTTCCATTCGCCCTGTAACAATTTATACAATATATTGTCTTGTATAAGATAGTGAGGATTTGGGTGAGCTGCTAACATTAGCTTTTTAGCAAGGAGTGCGAGGTTATCGTCCTGCTCGCGTCCTAAGTTCTGTAGCTTCAGGCGCGACAGTGTATTGCATATTTAACACTCTCAACTCGTCGTCAGCTGCTTCATATACCTCCTCCTTTTCTACGGGCGGATATCTACTTAGAGTGTCTGCTGTGGTATTCTCTGATCCTTTGCAATATTTAATAGTGAATGAGTACTCCTGAATAGCTAACACCCATCGTGTTAGTCGGGAATTTGCTAATCGACATTTTAATATAAACGATAACGCCTGATTATCAGTGTGAATCTCGAAATGGGTACCGTATATGTAGTGTCTGAATTTTCTGAGTGCGTTTATTATGGCGAGTATTTCTTTCTCGGAAGTACAATAGTGCAACTCAGCGCCTTTGAGCGTTCTATTGGCGTATGCTACAACATGAAGACTACCTTGTTCGTCTTCTTGGTGCAACACGGCGCCGATAGCGTACTCGCTAGCGTCAGTGTACATTACGTACTTCCTACCCTGCTGTGGATGGAACAATTGTAAATTAGATTGGAACAGGCATACTGTAACGTGTTTTACAACGCTGCCGTGCAAAACACATTAAAAACTGCAGTTTTAAAAGTTTCTTAAGGGTACCTTGAATAATTAAATGGTTTTCTTAACAAACTATCAGTTGTATTTATAAACTACCCCCACGATTTAGGAAAAAGGAACAGTAGGATCAGTTACGTTTTCCGTTAGACACTGTGACGACAGATTAGAGACGTTTAACCACCACCCATGATATTATTTCTTTTATGAATTTGCTAACTGCTATAATTTTTATTGTTCGACTAAGCTTTTCGTCATCACTGACATCTTCAGGTCTTAAACAACGAAATTATGACGAAAAGCTTAGTCGAACAATAAAAATTATAGCAGTTAGCAAATTCATAAAAGAAATAGTAAGGATGGCTGCTAATTTAAACAATACGAAGAACACCACCCATGATGACGGAATAGAGACGTCATTGTATTTAACGACATAATAGAAGAAAACTAGGGTAAACAGGTAAATAATACGTGCCAAGAGGAAACAATTGGAAAGGAGACTTGGAACTGCAAGAGGTTATGAGGTTATACCGATCGAATAGCGAGCGCACACACACACAATTAATACAATTTTATATATGACTTGTAAAAGCGTGAAATAGAATTATAAGATGTATCGAAACATCGTATCAAAATGAGACAAGATAAATCAAATGTAAATTTCCGATTTATTATGGCGTCAGTCCTTTATATAATTTATATAGGCCCTAATTGCATATTTCAGTCTTTTTCAGACACGCATTTTACTGTTTTTTACATTTTTACTAGGAACTGTGCCGACTTTTTCCTCGGCTGCATCGAACTTGTTAGTCTCTTGTTACACTGTCCAGAGTGTCCCATAGGCAGTGATAGGAACTAAAACTTATGCAAGTGCATTGTCTTTTGTGCTGAACATGCAAGAACTTTCTCAGGCACAATGTTTAACAAAAATTCGAGTCGGTTGTTTTGTGAAGCCCACGTTCCCGTTTACGCCCCCATTATTGGTTCGATATGCGCAAATGGCCACATAACATAATTTTGTATCGGTAGTTCTTTTGGTTTCGAGCATTATATTAAAGTGGTATTTAATTGCCTTATCAAAAAACATTAGTATTGAAGAGTATCGTATGATTTTCTAATTTCTAAAATATGTTGTAGTTGTAGTTCTGCTTTTCTCCTGACTAATTATATATTCTTCCCCCTTGGAGTCATAATCATACAAGGGGTTTGATCTCCTGAACTACAGGCATCTACGGCAAGTTTTCTCTAGTTACAAATTCCCACTGTCTTTAAATACTCATTTGTATCCATTACCCACCTCTTTGTCTATCTTTCTCTTTTTTTTTAACTTTGAAAAGTCTCCACTCGATTATACTTCTGATATCTCTAGCCGTTTCAACTACGTGAATTTGACCTATTTGTAGCATGAACTTTGGAAGTTTATACATCTGACCATTGGAGGTTAAATTTATTATACCAAACAGTGACAATTATTGTTATAACAAAGCAAAACGTGTCATTAGAAGTCAGCATTACACGAAAATACAAGTCTGAGTCTGCATTAGGATTTACTGCGAACGACAAACAGGAAAGTCTGTGTACATTTAACGCCTTCACAGATGAAACACCCTCCGGTTGGTTGTTCAAAGCACGGGTAAAGAGACCAAGAAACGCCTACGCAAAGCAGGAACTGCGCCACTCTGTCTCGCATCTCGATATATGGTTTATTCGATTTATTATATCGTACGCCATACGGCGTAGTGTTAAGGAAAGTGTTAGGATTCTTTGAATACTTTTTTTAACTTTACTGACCGTTTTGACGTTTGTTTCCAGTTAGACTAGAATTTCTATAATTGTTTAAATCAGACAAAATTTCGATAATACCATGTTTTCTTGTAAATATTTATTATTATTTATCAATTCGTTTAACCCGTCTTCCCTGCGGATGTAAGCCTTTTTGTAACATTCAGTATACCATGCGCATGACACAATACAACGGTAATAGGCTAATAACATTCACAATACAGTAATACTACATACATAGTACATAGAGTTCATCTACTGCATTACGCTTTTGTCTGACACATACCTTTCCAGCTCACTCTATCCTTTACCGTATACCTTACTCCCACCCATACAACGCCTTTTTATCCGTTTCGTTGTTCGTGTAAACTTCCCACGATTCATTCGGTCTTCCTGCTTTGTTCTTTCCTCAAGGTTTCGTCTCAGATACTCTCCTCGTAAGTTAAGTTATCCTCATGTAGACGTAATACATGTCGCAGGCATTTCATCAGGCCTTCGAAGATCCTTCCTCGTAAAGTTCTATTTCTAGAAGTTGTCGGTACAGCTCATTCCTTATCCCATCCTTCAAGGAGTCTAAAGAATCTCATTTCAATGGCTTTCACCCATCATTTAGGTGTTTCTACCATGGTCCGAGCTTCACTGCTGTAAAGAAGAGAGGTTTAACTACAATCTTGAGTACTTGAAATTTTATGGACCTCGGAATTTCTCTTTTTGCAAAAAAAGGATTTTTCGTTACATTAAATAATCCGCCAGTGACGCCAATTCTTTCACAGTTTCTTGGTAAGTTGTCCTACTCTTTGGAATGATCGAGTATAGGTACCTGAATGCCTTTAGTTGTATCTTTACCTTTTAATTTTATATTGTGTACGATCCTTAAAAGTGATATTCGATATGGTGAAATCATCGCCAAGGATATTATTTTGGTCTTGAGCCGTAGTTACAATTTAATTAATACGTTTCCACGCTATAAATCAGTGGTTGAAACATTGTGTAACTACAGCTCAAGTCCAAAATAATATATTAGTAGTTTAATATCGTATGTTCTATTTACTGTTACTATCGACTTTGTTTTGGTCACATTTGTTATCACATTATGTTTTCCAGTTCTTTCCCAAAGTCATTAAAATTAAACTGAAGCGACTCTTCGGAATCCTCCACGATCGCCATGTCATCAGAAAGCGCAAATTCGATCAGCTGGGTTCCTTCCAATCTCCAGAAACCTAATCTTAGTTTTTCACGCTTGTTTTCGCTTTTTTCAGACCTTTATCTAATACCACGAAGAATAGTGCTGACTTGGAGCACAGAATAATGCTTAATTTTTACATAGAATTTTCTTGACTCTTCCGTTATTCACTTTCATTACAATTTTATTTTTTCTGTATAGAACTTCAACTGTCTCAATTCCTGTATTGTGTAAAATTCTCTATACATCCTCTCTACGCACCCTGCAAACTCTGTCAAGATCTACAAATCAGACATGGAATTCTCTGCTTTTCTATAGAAATGTTAGTTGTTTCTTCGTAATGTAAAACTTGAGTATACTGTACTTCTACCTCTCGGAATTCCATACTGCATATCTTCGAACGTTCCCTCTAATTTGTGTTTTAATCTTTTCTGAAATGTTTTAGTCAGGATTTTTCCAGGAATCCTTATTACTGTAACCCCTTTGACAATTTTTGCAGTCTCTTTTATTTTATTTTTTAAAAACTGTAATATAATATCCTTGGTCGAATCCGATGGAATCTCTTTCATCTTTGACAATTCATTTAAAGTACGTATTATTTAACTCCTTTGTTGCTCCTACACCTATATACCTTAAAGTTTTGGTAATCACATTGTCGTCGCTTCCTCAGCCTTGTTAATTTACGGATAGTCACCACAATTTCAGCCTCCGGCGTAAACAAACTTATTCTCGTTTCTCACCTCCCTTATAACAACCTCTGACCGACCTTAGAAGTATTACCTCAATATTTCCATAATACTGACCTCACCCGTCTTAAATGAACCTTTCCTGTATTTGATGTTTAACGTGTCCATCATTGTTTCTTCTGTCTTATGTGTTCCATAGTTCCATGAAATAATTTCTAATTATCAATAAAGTTGTTTTTGGACATTTATATAGAATGGACGACAATAGGTTAACAAAGCAGATCTTCAAATATCTGTGGGGGAAGAAGTCAACATCAAGTTGGATTAAAGAAGTCCAAAAGGATTTAGAAAAAGTAATAAAAGGGCAGAAGAAGCAACTAAAAGAAAGGTTTTTCGAGCATAAGTGTTAAAAATGGAAGGATGAAAGAATATTGGAGAAAAAGAAAGGAACAAATAATTAAGAATTGAAATTGGCATGTGGTACTTAGATGGCCGATACAAAAAAAAGTTCTCCTTCATAGAATGGCAGCAACTACCCTTTTTAGTGTTATTCCTTTCTTCTTATAAACTTTATAATCTACCGTCTGCTTGGAGAACAAGTACTTTGTCCACGCCTGCTTCTTCTCCTTGAGCACCATTTGTATCTTCTTTGTCCACGAAGAAGTTCTTTTTGTCTTCAGGTTTATTATGTTCAAAATTCCATGGCATTCAGTATCTGCTCGCTGCTCCTAATAAAATTCTCTTAAATCTGCACCACATATATTCCACTTTTTTAGCTCAGTACGCCTTACTTTTGTATACTTCGTTGGTACCTAATTCTACATTTAGTCTCTTTAAGAATGTAGATTCATATTTTTTGGTTTAATTTATTCCTTTTGCTGTCCACCTTGCTCTCTTATATCCATTCTTAATAAACAATGGTCTTTTACAACTTCTGCCCTCCTTAACACTTTCACATGAGTGGTCGTTCTCCAAGTTCGTTTGGAAATTAAGAAATGATCACTAATAGATTTTTCACTTCTGTTGACTTATTTTCTAGTAAATATTTATATTCATACGTCTAAAGTTTGTTCTTGCTACAACTAGATCAATGGTTAGTCTGGGTAAAATATATAATGCTTAATCTTTCCCAATCTAATTTCATGTTAGTCGTGTACGGAAAAGCAGTCGTATTAAACAAAGTTTGAAGGAATAAACAGTCTGGCGACAATATTATGCGCTCCTAGCCCGAAACTCTTTGCAGACCCACTATTTTCACGACTAACGTCACCCTAGTGTTATGGAAAAAGTAGCAGGAGAGAGTAAAAGACATGTTGTTCACGTTTGTGTGGACAAATTGTGCTTGTCTGTTTTCTAAAACTTTTCCTTCATTGTCATTGCTAAACAAACTTGAACTTAGGCTGCCGGTACCAGTGAATACATTATCCCGGATAACTCGATAAATCCATTGCTTACTACCGTCTGAACAAACGTCGCTGGCAGTAAACATTTGCTTACTACAAAAATTAGTTGTATTTTCCAGTAAACATTTGAATTACATCATAAAGCAAGACGTTATTGGATAAAGTCAAAACAATGCATGTCAGAGCAATTGTTTTAAAATAATAATATACAAATTGAACAAAATTAACAATAAAATGTCCAAATTATAATCAAATAAAAAACAATGAAATAAAGATAAAAGACAAATAAGTTTTATAATTATTAAAATCAAATAAAGCACCAATAACTATAAAATAAATTAAAAAATAATGTGGTATAGGCCTACACTACAAGGGAAATAGAAAAAACAAAAAAAATGACATGGTAACATCTTTATAAGCATCCACATTTATGATGTAGTTGGCCACTATTTATATATATAAAACTCAAAGTCTGAGGAGTTATGTGTACCGAATACAAATCCACACCGTTACACCGATTGGCACCAAATTTTGCTCGGGTAACCTTTGACACAAGGCAAAAAATAGTGTCTAACATGAAATTTGATATTTTTCCCCGTTCACACGATTTAGGCCCTTTTAATTATGCCTTTTCGTTGACGCGTATAAAGATGTCAACAACACAATGGAGACCAGAATTAATTACCATAGTAACAAGTAAATAAACAAATGATATTTAACGGCATCGGAACTGTACCTTCATCCGTCCTGCAGTTTTTAATATGCAATTGTATCGATATATTTTGTAATTTTGTATACAGATACGTCTGTATATTTTGTAATAGTCTTAACGATTACAAAATTTATGTTTATAAGTATTTCTGATGATGCAATGAATATATAATGAAATATATTAAATACTACTACTAAAGATGTCAACAAAACCATGGAGACTAGAATTAATTACCATAGTAACAAGTAAATAAACAAAAGCTACTTAGCGGCATCGGAACTATACATTTATTCATTCCTGCAGTACATTTTCGATGTTTTATATAATATGCGATTGTATCGATATATTACGATTGGAAAAGAAGAAGTGTACTAATTGTAAATTGTCCTATTACTTAATGCAAAGCGAAAATACGTGTTGTTTTCATTTGTGAGGTTAGGTGACAAGGTTTTTGGTTTTTAGTTTACTGCTGAAATAAGTAAAACCCATGGATGAGAAAACATAACGTTTGATGTGTTATACAATGCTTCTAACACAGTAACACTTAAAATAAAGAATTTAGCGTTTTTGATTTAATAGGTAGGCCTACTT
This sequence comes from Magicicada septendecula, assembly GCA_034769895.1. NCBI lineage: Eukaryota > Metazoa > Arthropoda > Insecta > Hemiptera > Cicadidae > Magicicada > Magicicada septendecula. Next base: position 290,117,624 of record CM068374.1, on the reverse strand, counting down.
TATAAATATCTCCAAAGGCTTTATAAATGGGTACTTGTAAATCTACAAAGGCTGTTGCAACAACATAATAATTTAGTACAAGTTAAAATAGTTCAAGTGTTGAAAACAGCTTTGGAGAGAATTTGACTAGCTGAAAATTGTTATACGAGCTGACAGAACGCCATATAGACATAGACAATAAAAATTATATTAAAAAACTTATTAAAAGTCAAATATTTGCGTGCGAAGCCGCGGGTAACAGCTAGTTACTTATATAGCATGAATAACAAGCTTCAGTACTCAATAATTTAATTAAATGCCACAGAAATGTTATTAACACGTATCTAAAATCTCCTTCCTAATGCGATATTTTTCCTAAGTACTATTCAAGGTGCGAAGAAACAAATTCAGTTGCCTATATTTCAAAGAAAATTAACTTCAAGTTACAACAAATCTTTTCTTCATTTCTGTAGCAAAGCGAGTAGACCGATTTGGTGCAAATTGACGTACGAATTAAGACGAAGTTTTAAAAATGGACATATCGGCATCTACAGGAGATGGGAAAAAATTTGTGCCGGTTGGCCGTTATAATTTTTTAAAATCTATATCGTAATGCTAGATGCCATCTTTATTGCTCCACGACTTTATATTAAATTGGAGACATCCAGGGGAATACTGAACAATACAGGATAAAAAAAAAGTGTTAGGCATATTGTTCTGTGGTCCAAAACTGCCTTGTCGTGATCAGACATATTTTTCAATAAACTAGAGGCTTTTATTGATTTATATTCAACAAACATGTTGAAGCTTTTTATAGAATCTACAATTACAAAACTTAATTTAAAAATTTGTCAATTTATCATCTCAGAAATAATGACAATCTGCATCATTGGGAACTTTAAGGCTTCCCATTCACCTTCTGTATTCCTTTTGTATTTTTTCTTGTCTGTTGGCATTTCTTTGCTGTTTCGGGAGCCGTTCTTTTGCAAAGTAAAGATTTCTTGTAAAGTTAGTGTTAAAAAAAGAAGACAACATAACTCTCATAAAACACTCCATAGGAAGACGACATACATGACAAACATGAAAATTTTAGCAAGAATAAACAACAGGAAAATCAGACAATACAGAGAGGAAATTAAAATAGAACAGAAGGGCACGCAGCGGTTAACAGGAGAGACAAGTTTACAAAGTTAGCGACAATTTGGTAATCCGTAATTGACATTTCACTGAACAACTAAACAACAAACAACAAAATTCCCAAAACAGTTACCCTCACCTCCGTCTTCTCCCACGGTAACAATTCCAAGAAAAGTCATGTACATAACCCGCTCCGTAGCAAAATTAAACCTTGAAAAAGTCTAAAAGTACATGACGCCAGCTCAGGGAACGAAACGTTGGCATTTTATTCGTAAGAACTACACGCACGACTGTATCCCAAAACCTAACACACACACACACACACACACACACACACACACACACACACACACACACACACACACACACACACACACACACACACACACACACACACACACACACACACACACACACACACACACACACACACACACACACACACACACACACACACACACACACACACACACACACACACACACACACACACACACACACAAGCTCACACGTTCCAGCGTATTTCCCCCATCAAGGATTGTTCTTATCCATGTGATCTTAGCTCGTTTTCTTTTGAGACGACCTTGTAATTTAAACTAATAAAATTTAAACTAATTTACACTAATTCTTGAGATATCGTCGGACGATTTTCCAAGAGCATGGGCCAGACAACTCCATTTTCTTTTAATTTCTTTATAAACTGGTTACTGGTTCGTCTTACTGGTGACCTGTTCTGGCAAGAAAAGGCATAGTATTCCAGTGCAACATCTATTTGCATATATTTGAATTTTCCTGACAATAGCTTTGATAACTTTTCAGCTTTCACAGCCAGGTTTTGACAATTTCAAGAGAAGTCAGGTAGATAACCCGCTCCGTAGCAAAATTAAATATATTATACCTTGAAAACGTCAACCGTTTTGCTTACTTGAATGTAAGTGAATTTTACTTTTATCGGAATATAAGGTACTTCCAGAGTCTTATCAAATTCTACTTATTCTATGGCGTTCGTGTCCTTTCCTCGACATCAGCGATCGGTGCCCTCAGCTTTATCTGTGACAGAAACAAGATAAACAAACTCTGTGACTGTCATAATGCTTGTGTAGATTGGTTCACTGTTTTGGATGTTTAGGCAAAGTTACACGACGTACTCATACTTTTCACAATGTAATAGCAACTTCGTGATTTCTCAAGAGTTCGTCATTTTAAAAGTAATTGTTAAACTTTGTATTTTTCTGTTGTTTTCTATTCTGTTACACTCACAATGTGATGTCTTTTTACCGTATTACGTATTACTAAAACTGGCTGAAGATTACGGAACTATCTCTGTGCACCAGGCGGATTGCACCGTTGGCAGGATAAGATTACTGTTTTGTGTCCCACATTGCCACAGTTAGTATTCATAAACAGCAGCTTATCACCTTTCTATGGCACCGACTCATTTATGTGCAGAAACATGTCAACGACATATTTTCTAAATAATTATACTGATGAAAGAATATATTAATTGCCAGGATAACAGTTAGTTTGAATCTCTGCTGTGCTTCAATTAGTGGGGCGTCTTTGCGCCCGTAGCTTGACTGAAGCGTTCGGGACGTGCCCGATGAAAACACTGCTGGTCTTTCTGACTGGGTACCTAGAAATGGGAAGGGACACGCCAACACGGTTAACCGCTAGATGGCGCCGGACTTTGTAAATGACTAAATCGATGCTTTTGTAGCACTGGCCCTGGTGGCGATTCGGACGGCAGATGCCGCCTGTCTCGGACACAGTAGGCAGACGCCGTTCTCCGCGAGGCCGGTGCCGGTGGCAAAAGGTAACAGGGCCAAGCAGTGTGCTATGCTTGGGAAATCCCTGAGTAGCGTAGATTAGACAGAGAGGATAATAAGTTACTCGGGGCTATCAGAAATAGATTGGCGAGGCTGACTTTACATCATCAAAAATCGCCGCCCGTGCGCGTTTGATCGTGATTGGTGGCGGTGCAGACTTACTAGTGGTTCTGAGGTAGGGGAAGGAAGACGTCACTGCTGAAGCAAAGAGAGTTTCAGCAAGCGACCTACTTTGAGCCTGACGGGTAACGTTTTAATTGAGAGAGTAATACTCCGTTACTTGATCTTTTTTCCTTTAATTCCTATAAATAGTATTTTCACTTACTTTACACTTAATCTTATCTTGTCTGTCCAACCAATGTGACATAAGTAAACGGTTAAACGTATAGAACAAAACAGTATACTAACTGGTACAGTTTTTTTATTTTATTTAAACGTGTTCTATGCACCAACAATAAGGAAGGAGTCTTGTTCGATGCAGTATACCACGTTGTAAAAACAATTTATTCAAAATCCATGTAGTGTAGGTTAACCGGTATTTATCAATATATTGACAATAATTATTTTATAAATAAGTTCCACACAAATATTCTGTACAATTTGAGCCTTCTCTTTCTCCTGAAAAAATATCAAATTAATTCTGTTGCCATGGGAACCATACCGTCAGCTGACTGTATAACATATGAGTGTCTTGTTGTGAGCGGCTTTGGTTTTATAGTCAAATTGTTCTCAAACACACACAAACAAAGCTGTCATGTCGTCAGGCTTATACACTATTTTAGCCACAACAATATTCAGCGTTTTCCCTCCAAATTCACATTTCGTAAATCTCATTATTCTACCCACTTACATATCAGGCTGATAGCCGTTCATTAATAATTTTAATAATTAATAATCTGAAAAGGCACGTTTTTAACGGGCAAGCAGGATTTCCAGACATTAAATTGACGTTTTATCACACTACAGACTTAATACAGCAAGTCATGTTTATTACTCATAAACTGGCAGTGAATTAATTTCTTTCATAACGGATTTTAAATTTAACAATCCGTGATCTGTCCGCGATAAAAGTATTAAGAAGTCAGGTATTCACGATTTCTTTTCTCGGGATAGTAATTTTACGAATCCCTTATGTTTTAAATAGCCAATACGTGCCAACGTGTTCTATTTAGAATAATTTAAATGTTTAACAATAGTGGACTGGTGCACACGTTGAATTCACAATGGTAGTTGGTGGTAGACTGCTGTCTGTTATTTGGTACATTAACTGAACAATTTCTGTACATTAGTATTTTTCCCATTCTGTGCTTCGCTCAGTGTGTTTGTCAGACTATAGTCAGTATATGTGCTCCTGGCATGAGTGGTTTTCAATTAAGACACACGTAGGCCTACACCCGGACTACAATCCGTATTAACATTACATGTACGTGGAAGTTGATACATAGCGCTAACATTCAATATCGTTCCTGTCGCCTCTCCTTGCGCTTCGTCTACGTCTTTGTGCTGAACTCCATTCCAACGTTGTGCAGTCATGTACACGTTGTAAGGGTACATATCTTCAACATACATTTATGAAGCAACATGATAAGAATAAAATACTAAATGATTAACACTATGAATTAAAAGGGATGAGTCAGAGATAAAGGAATGGGTAGTTAACATAATTATGCGATCAAACAGATAAAGGTAATGATAAAAGTAACCTCTGATAAGAGAAATGTAGCAAGCAACGAAACAAACTTTGAAAACAATAGTACAATGCGATTTAACCAAAATAACCCAATAGATATGGTAAGTGAGTAGGTAGAACAAGCCCCAACACCAGTGATAGGACAAACAAAGACAAATAAAATAATCAAAGGTAGACAAACAATACCAGAACACAAATAATAAAGCAAAAAATAGTAATAAGTATTATACAGAGTATGTAAACAAAAAGTGCACTACCAATAGTAATTAAGGGAAAACATTTGTTAATAGAATGTATGTATTATTAATAACCCTATAGTGAGAGAAAAAGTAGAACATAAAATAAAAAAAAGTGACTATAAAACTGTGTTTTAAAACCCGATCCAAGAGTGAGAGATAGGTAGGAAGTGGTAACAATAAACAGTGAAGTGGTGGTAATATTAAAATAAACAACTTATAATTTTAAGGAAAAAAATAGTGACCCAGTGTAACAAACCAAAACCATAACCAAATGGTGAATAAGAAAATAAGTGAATTGTGTTAAACTGTAAGAAACAGCGTAGGTGTGAGGGTATGAAAATATAAAAACATATTCTATTACCAAAAGAATGACTAGAAAGTTTATCTATATAGAATAGAGGGTATCAATACAATACTCAAAAAATTGTTATGTTATTAAGTAAATGAAAAGTAATTTGTTTGTTTGATGTTTAAAGGAGTGTAAACCTAGAAGGCAGAAGTTTACAATAATATGTTTGTATTTATATATAAGTAAGGAAGGTATAAGGAGATGAATAGTATGAACATTTTAATTAATGACATAGAAGATAATAATTGTATTTTTTTAATAAGAAGGAGTTATTTCTATGTTATGAAGAGTATGAACATTTTGAGTAATGACATACAATATAATAATTGTATGTAATAAGAAAGAGTATGGCTGAACAATATACAGACCATCAAGTTATTTATATGTTATGTTTTGTTAATAGATTTAAGTTAAATAGATATGTGAGAAATGGGAGTAGGAGTAAAACTAATAATGACATAAAAAGTAACAAACAACAAATTAATGTATATAATATAAATAGAAAGTAAAATATCAGATAGGAAAGAATTTGGTAAAAGTATAATAACATGAATAAATTGTAAAACAGTTCAAAGTAATTCAAAAGGCAATAAGCACGAATGCAAATAAGAAAACCATATGTGATTAGTAAATAATGTTTAAATAGAGCAAATTAAGAAATTCCAAGATGTTACAGTTTAGGCCTATCAATGACGTAGCTGTATAAGTTCAGAAAACCAATAATAAACAACTGAATACTATACTTGAATGATATGACCAAATAAATTATGTAATTACAATTAAATAACCAGAATAACATGTCAGAATTGTGATAAATGGTATAAATAAGTAAAATATGTAGTAAAATAGAATTATCAATTTTGTACAAAAACATTAGTACAGGGCCAGCTAGACCAGCTTTATGAGATGTCAAATTGATCATTGAAAGAAAATAGGGACATCTATATTAATATTTCAAGCATTGGAAATATCCCCAAGGAAAAATAACATTTATAAAATATTTATTTATTTTGAACAGAAAACCAGGATTTATAACAATAGTTTCAAATGTACTTAACCAATCAGAGTCAAGCCGGTTACCATAGAAACAGAACGTTATTATAATTTTGACCGTTATGTAACGAGGATTCCATTATTAACAATTCAGAGGTATAGACGCTATACTGATGCGGACCTTTTAAAAAGCAAATAAGTAAGAAGATCAAAAAGAAATGAAACCAAATTGAATACCCGAAGTAAACAAGAGTTCCAGCAACACCAGAAGGAAGAATAAATGTAGTTACAAAATTAATAAATAACTAAAAAGTGTAATAAAAGAAACAGACGCCAACGAAGGCGACAACCCTATCTTTGAGATTAGATGAATGCATTAACAACAGCGAAGAAACCATTGATGATCGATAACACTAACACCGTGATTGTGTTAAGTATAAATTAAATTATAATTAATTAAAAAAAAAAAACTAAAACTGATCCACTTTTCTCACAATAGAAAACTCTCACTATGAACTTGGAACACCTATTTCTTTCAAAGATTAATAAAAAATATTTATGAACACCTGAAGTAACTATAAGATAACCTATGTATAAAACGATAACACTGACCCACACTTTTAACACCGCAGAGTTGAATTTAATGTAAACCTCTTTCATATCTAAGTACCACAGTTGTAAGGTGGTGTACTTTATTTAAACATCTTGTTCTAAACTTTTTTTTCGTACTCAAAAGAATTCATTGGCAATTTAATTTGTATAAATAAGAAGATACGGCGACCATCATGTCGTCAAACTAACTTTGTGCTGCCACCCTGCTCTCTGTTGAGTAGAAAATTAATTTATTGCCGACGCTAAAAGTTATTATAATGATCTCAATTGTACAATAATTATTGAAAATTAATGAGCTATCAAGCCAAATAAATAAGTATGAATCTTTACTAGCTGTCCTGTAATTATTTCAAATGTATTATGTATGTTGTGTTCTGTAGCAGTGAATAGAATTATTTGACCAAATTTTATGTTGGCAACACGTCCCCCCAGACAAGCGAAATTCGAGTTCCCGCCAGTCTGCGAGTAATTCGAATTATTCATCACAGTACCATAAACAAACTGATATTGAAACTTTTATATGTTTTTCTGGAAAACAATTTGGCGCCTATCGGAAAGAAAAAACCAGTGAGTAAGGACAGGTAAGGACTAACAGACAACAACAAGATTCGGGACGGTTTATTAGAGCGTTCGCGATCATGATCTTCAGCGACAGCTTTATTACAAATTGACACCTACAATAGTGTGGCTGTTAAACCATACTACAAGAAGAATAATAACAAATTGACGCATTCAACGTGTGACTTAATACACGCACAGATCTAATTTTAATATAACAACGTTCATGCATCTCTCTCTCTCTCGCTCTCGCGCGCACACACACACACACGCTCGCACGCACGCATGCAATACACCACTTCCTCCTCTTCCTATGGCGCTACAGCCCAAGTCAGGCCCTGGCCTCCACCAATCTCCGCCTCCAATCCACTCTATCCACTGCAACCCTCCTCCAGTTTCTTATCCCCATGTCTCTCGCGTCCTCTGCAACGCCATCTTCCCACCTCTTCCTCGGTCTACCTCTAGGTCTCGTTCCCTCCCATGTACCCAGCAAAGCCCTCTTGGGGTTCCTGCCATCCTCCATTCTCATAACATGTCCGGCCCAACGCAATCTTTGTATTCTTATAAATTTTGAGACTGGTATCTCTTTATATATTTGATACAGTTCGTTGTTGTATCTCAGTCTCCATGAGCCATTTTCTTGTATTGGGCTTATAATGCGTCTGAGGATTTTCCTTTCAAAGGTGTCTACTATGTCGACTGTTTTCTCTGTGTGATTGTCCATGCCTCACACCCGTAGCATAGCACCGGTCTGATGACAGTCCTATATATTTTCATTTTTGTTTCCCTGTGCACATCCCCAGACCTAAATGATGGCAGCAATGCGAAGTATGCCTTGTTAGCCATGGTGGTCCGTCTTTGGATCTCCGGCTCCTCTGATCCAGTCTTTGCTAGATTCACTCCGAGATACGTGAAATTGTCCACCACTTCAATTGTGTCCTCCTCTATCTCAATGTTGTTATGAACCTGGTCCCTTCTTGTTTGGATAAGCATTTTTGTTTTATCCGTATTTATGGCTAGCCCAACTTCCTTGGCTTTGTTTTTAAGCTCTATAAATATTTCTTTAGCTGCCGTGATCCGTCTTGACATGATGTTAATGTCATCTGCATATGCGGCTATCTGTACAGTTTTATTTGTTAACAGATTGGAGCTATTTATTGATAAGCCTCTAATTACATATTCCAATGCAATATTAAATAGTCTTGGGGCTAACCCATCTCCTTGCTTTAGTCCTCGTGTGATGTTTATGGGTTCAGTTAGTTGGCTATCCACCTTTACTTGGGCTTCAGTCTGCTGCATGGTCACTTGCGTTAATCTTACCAGCTTGCCTGGTATTCCAAATTCATGCATTATGGTGTAGAGTTTGTCTCTATTAATAGAGTCATACGCTTGCCTAAGTCCACAAAGATTTGGTACACATCAATATCACGTTCCCATCCGCATCTTAATATCTGTTTTACCGAGAAGAGTTGGTCGATTGTAGACCTTCCAGGTCGGAATCCAGCTTGGTATTCCCGTATTATATTTTCTGTGAGGGGTCTCAGCCTTTGGTTCAAGATGTACGTAAAAACCTTGTAGGAGGTGCACAGCAACGAAATGCCTCTGTAATTTCTACATTGAAGTTTGTCGCCTATTTTATAAATGGGGCATATAATGCACTTATTCCATTCCATGGGGATTCGTTCCGTTTGCCATATGTCCACGATTAAGGAGTGCAGTGCGACTGCCACATCAGTACCTCCAGCTTTAAGCAGTTCTGCAGGAATTAAGTCTGTACCTGGTGCCTTGTTGTTCCTGAGGGCACTAATAGCTTCTTCTATTTCCTGAATTGAAGGTGCGTCAGATTTCATCTCCCCAATGTTTGCATTCCGCGGAGTGTGAACAACAATTTCTCCTCCCTGTATCATACCATCAAGGAGGCCATCGAAGTACTCTCGCCAGATAGTTTTAATTTTCTCTGGATCACTGACAATTCTATTCTCTTTGTATCTACATAGTGTTGTAGATGGTTTATAACCTTCCCTGAGATGCTTAAGATATTTATAAGAATTCCTTATTCTTCCATCTGCAAAGTTCTGCTCCATTTTAAGAAGCAGCCCGTTTTCAAAAGTTCTTTTTTTTTCTACATACTTTATTTGCCAGTCTTCTATTCTCTTCATATCTTACTTCCTTTCTCTAGTCCTACACTGAGAATACTTTCTGTGAGCCTCATTCCTCCGTGCAATACTCTCCCTGCATTCATCATCAAACCAGTCCTCCTGCCTCCGTCTCTCCTCTATTCCTAGCATCTCTCTGGCGGTTTCCAGGAGTTCCCACTTAAGGCTCTGCCATTTCTCTTCCACTGTTCCTGCGACTGACCCGTTAAATTTATTCCTCACTTTCCCAGCATATTCCTGTACCTTTTCTGGGTCCTTTAAACTCGCTGTGTTAACCTTTTCCTGTCTTCTGAGTCTGTCCTTCCTATATACGACCACCCTGCATCTAAACTTTATCTGCACCATATAGTGATCAGAACCAACTGACGCTCCTCTCCGGGTTTTGACATCAGTGATACTTGTAGCTGCTCTTTTATCTATGATCACATGATCTATCTGGTTGACTGTTTTCCCAACTGGGGCTACCCACGTTCTCTTATGGATATCACGGTGTGGGAATTGAGTTGAGCTGATAACCATATTCCTGCTTGTAGCGAAGTCGATCAGCAGTTCCCCATTTGTGTTGGATTCATTGTGTAAACTGTGCCTACCTATGGTGCCAAGGTATGCATCTTCTTTCCCAATTTTCGCATTCATGTCCCCCATGATTAGTTTAATGTCATTCTTAGGGGCGGTGTCATATATTTTTTCCAGCAGTTGGTAAAATTCTGCTTTTATGTCTTCATCCTTCTCATCAGTCGGGCAGTGTAAGTTTATGATTGACAGATTGAAGAATTTAGTAGCCAATCTTATTCTACATATTCTCTCGTTGACTGGGTGGAAGTCTACTATAAGGTGTTTTAAGTTTCTGTCAACTACAAATACCACTCCCAGTTCTCTTTTCCCCTTCTCTCTTTCGCTGTATAATACCGTATGCGTTTTAGTATCTCTTACTCCATTTCCCACCCATCTTGTTTCCTGTACTGCTGCTACACAAATTTTATATCTTTTTAGCTCTTCAAATAGTTTCCTTTGTGCCCCTGGCCTGTACAAAGTCCTAACATTCCACGTTCCAAAAGACAAGTCCATATTCCGTTGCCTGAGTCGTTTCCGAAAATACCGTCCTTTCGAGGCTTATTTGATAGTTTCGTAACATCCGGTTTTCCGGGAATGGGTTGTTAGCCCGTAGCCCAACCTCCAACCTGGAGGGCCAGGATTGTGATCGAGTTTTTCTCCTCTAGGTAGGTTGCTTTCACTACAGCTATGGAGTCCCACCTACCCCCTCAGTCGCAGTACTACAGCCGGATGGGTCAAATTTTGACTACCGCCTGCAATAATCCAAGACATAGGCCGGTCCAGGATCATTTCCTATACGCCCTACCTCGGTACTGATGGATACTGCTGCCCTCCACCAGGAATGTTTATCGACCTTCCGTACTGTTCTGCGCCAACGGGGTCACCTCTAGTAGGATGTGGCTCTTCACCACGCAGTACGGTCTTGGCTGGAGAGAGGTTCATGGCTCCATTGGGAGCTACCATCACATCATCCAACCCTGGGAACTTGTGAGGGCCAGTGCCCAGTCAACCGAACCAAAGGTGCTACCTCTCCAAGTTCCCTCGACTCCCAATACACCACTTATAATCCCTTAAGTACGTTGAGAACTAAGAATGTTGCTAATGTTCAGTCCTCCTTATCTAGGCCACAGCCCAACTGATACTGGCGGTTATCTCCACTCCGCTGTTACGAACAGAAACATTTCAATTTAAGTAGTTTACCAAATTTTTACAGGGTTAAATCCGAAAGCAAGGCTTGATGGGATATTAAAGAATATCTCGTTCAAACGTAATAATTTTTTAACATAGTTTCCACTATTGTAAAGGCGTTATTCGTAGTGTAAAACAAGCTTTTTATATTTTCTTGAAAGACGTGTACCGCCAGTTTTTCAAATCATACGTCTGCCACCCTTTGGTTTCATCGTTTATCGTTAACATTTGAAGCCAAAGAATTCTTCAGATGCCAAAAAAGGTGAAAGTCGTTAGAGGCTAATTACACGGGATAGAAAAAAATATTGCACGAACAACGATGATGGTGATGTGTGGCCGTGGTTTATCACGAAGCAGGTCACTTCAGAAGACGAGGGGCCGCGTCGACGATTGTGTATCGCGCTCCACAACTTCAACTAACGTTTGACAGTACACATAACAGGTTATCGTTGTAACACTTTTAAAGCTGCAGAAACCCAGTAGCTACAAGCTTCTTGCGAGAAAACTCTTGTTTAAAATTTTTGTTTGTTTTTGCGACGAATTATGCTTTGACTGCTACTTTGTTTCTGGGTTTATATTCGAGATCCATGTTTCATTTCCAGTGACAATCCATTTAAGGACTCAGTCACTTTCCTCACGTAACGGTCGTCCAAAAATTTCTTCTCCTAAGCGGTTTTCTGATTTCTGTGGTGTGAGCTATCTAACGCAGAATTTAATGGTAAAGAAGGTGCCTCTTTATTGTTTTATAAAAAAACGTTTGTGAATGACATTTATAAAAAACTGTCTCAGCTCACTCATTGTGAAGCTATCATTTTGCGAACTATTTTACCGACACACTGCAGAAGATCGTCTTGACAGTTTTGGACGGCAGATACAGTCTTCTTAATTAACATCTATACGGCCACTATTGAACATTGAACACAATTTTTGCTCTTCGTATTGTTTGAATTAGCAGCCATCCTTACTATTTCTTTTATGAATTTGCTAACTGCTATAATTTTATTGTTCGACTAAGCTTTTCGTCATCACTGACTTCATCAGATCTTAAACAATCTTAAGACCTGATGATGTTGTTTAAGACCTGATGATGTCAGTGATGACGTTGTTTAAACGTTGTTTAAGACCTGATGATGTCAGTGATGACGAAAAGCTTAGTCGAACAATAAAAATTATAGCAGTTAACAATTTTTGCTGTTTACTGTCACTAATAATGTTTTCGTCATATATCTGAGTTATTTCCGATAAATTTTTGGTGAGCAGAGATTTTGTACAAACAGAAAACGTACCTAGAGCAAACTTAACAATAGACGGGATTTTAAATAATATTACTGACTTTTAATAAGCGTACATTCGCTATGTATGGAACAGTAGTTTTACACTGAAACTAGTAAACTTACGTTAAACCAAACTAACATACTACTCACGCGAGAATAAGCTACACGGACAAAACTAAAGTGTTATCGGAATTGACTTTCCGAATAACTCTCTTAATATTTCTTGGCTCTTCAATAAATAGAGTCTCTTATGTTCGTGAGCAACTCGTCTGGTAGACTTTTAAGACCAACGTCTTGTTTTTCCTTCTAACTTCTCTATATTATGTAGTCCAGCGGTCGCTTTGAAAATCTCACCGCGTATTGTAAGACTGTGAGAAAATTCTAGAACAAAGAAACTATCAAGCCGTAGTTTAAAACCATCCGCTAATACAGTTGATTTGCAAAACTACGGAATGTAGTATTAGAGGGAAAAATAAAAAAAACTGGAATATTCTATCAGCGAGAACAGTCAGAGACCTACGTGTCAACAACTTTGGTTTTACACGCGTGGAGATCTTGGACGGAAACACGTATCTCTTCTCACCTTTCTACCTAGCAATCAACACCAAATGCAAAATGGAGGGAAAACCAAAAGAGGGAAAGGAGATAACAAATAAGAGTTACAGAAGGAAGGTATGAAAGAATTCCTTCCTGAGTTCTTCAAGAGAATTCAACGGTATCGGAAGAAGAAGGTACATGTTAAATTTGAGAGTGCCAACAGCTCGGACGCCACAACAAAGTGTAAGAAAAAATAACTTAAATATTTAAACATTTTAAAAAGGGGTTATTCTGTTGTCTGTTGTATAAATACAAGTAAATGTAGGTTAATGTAGTATAAATATCGTACAATTTGTATATCATAAAATACAATCCTTGTAAGATAATAATGTAATAAAAATATAAATAAGGCGTAAATTATAAAAACAATATTTAAAACTGTTTTATGTATTTGAAAACTGTATACTAAAATTACATAGAAGTAAAAAAGTTAAGTATTAAAAAAATGGAGAGTAGATCTAGGTTTAAGAAGTTTAAAAATATTTTTGAAATTTCACTTATTCTGTAATTAATAATATCATACCATTTCTCTTTCTAATAAAATGGATCATTATTAATTTCTGTTAAATTTACAATCAGTTTAGTAACTAAACGCTCTTGTAAGCCGAGCGAAATTATTTTTCACCATCTCAAACCATCGTCCTCTTACAGTGTACACGGTTACAAGTGTGTAAGGGAGGTGAAAGAATAAACGTATTACGTACTTAAAAAGTAATGTTTCACAATAATTTCCATGCGGTCTGAAGGCAATACATTATATAATTCTAAATATAGAATTATATATTCTACCACTATATATAGCTGTTACCACGAACGTAATTCTATAACACAATTTTAAAAATGTTTTATCAAGAAATTTCCTTTAAAATAAATTCTGAGTCCTAATCAAAACTTCTATGTAATAGTTTATAATCAATACTTTCATTTCTATTCATACTGATAAATGCTGTTGTAATGATGGATTTCGGAAGTGTTTTTGCAGGTACTTTCCATGTTATAATTTTTCAAGCTTTTGTGTCCTAAAAATTGTAGACCGACATTGACCTTGGGTTTTCAGTGTGTTAAGCAGTCACGAATGTAAAAGTCTTACGGCTGTATTAGACATTCATAATATTACGGTATCTGGGGAACAGAGGAGGGGATTGTGAAGAGTCGTCTTGACAAACTTAGTGTCAACGGCTTGTGAGTGAGTGAGTAAAGCGAGCAAGATTGATGGCAGTGTTTAGTTTTGATGGCGACAGTTATTCAATATATTATCCGTTACTACTGGGAATTCCCGCTCTGTAGTTGAGTTTTGATTTCCATCGTCTGGGGCGTGAGAAGATGTGAAATCTCGCAGCATACCCTCCCACATTGTGGGAACGAGTAAAGGAAGTCTAAGGCTTTGAGAACACACACACACACACACACACACACACACACACACACACACACACACACACACACACACACACACACACACACACACACACACACACACACACACACACACACACACACACACACACACACACACACACACACACACACACACACACACACACACACACACACACACACCACCACCACCACCACCACCACCACCACCACCACCACCACCAAGGTATGTATACCATAACGAAATGTAGATAACGAAATCAAGACCGGTGTTATTAGTAGATAAAACGGGTTGTGGACCCGTGATCCGTGTCTTAAAATTCCAGATGTTTCGATTCCAACTGCGGGAGTCATCCTCAGTGGCATTCCTCTTCTGGATCGACTGCTGTTTCATTGGCAGGCTGAGTTGCGTCATATATCGGGGCGTCTTTGCTCTCGTGTTCCGGATTCAACGAACAGGTCGAGTCCCATGACTGTTACGGGATATCAAGTGTTGATCAATTTGATTCGTGTCCCATTGTACGGAAGAATACAGCCAACACGATTTTTCGCTAGGTGACCGAGGATGATGTTTTAGTGACGAGGTACCGCCTCTCTTGTCGATTCAGGCAGCAGGTGCCTTCCGTCTCAATTACAATTGGCAGATCTTGTGGCGTCGGTTGCTTCCCGTGAGGCAGTGAGTCACTGGGCCAGTATCGATGGTAATAGTGGGAACAATGCGTCTCAGTGTGACATGCTGGAGTATGCGAACTGTGATCCCTAAAGTGCGAGAAGGGGGGTCTTCTTATGTTGTTTGTCAAACTCCAGGAGGTTCTTATAGAAATGTTCTAGGAGGACGAGTTTATAATGTGTCATCTAGAATCATCCGAGGGCGTTTGACCCGAACGAGGTTTTGAGGTATGGAAAAAACAATACTGAGGCTGCAGCAAAGAGTTCAGCCAGCGACGGACAAAGGCAGATAGGGCGGGAACTGGAATACCTCCTCAAACTATCTCATTTGTGACAAACCATGGAGAGCTCGACAATTAACGGAACGTTTTGGACTGGAATTATTATAGCTTATATTCGTTGGAGGCCGACAATAGCGTACATGTCAATACTGCCTTAGAAACAAGAGGCGATTGTGACTTTTGTGCCCAGCGCGAGGCGGTTGCGAAATGAGTACAGTTTGGCGCAGACAGAAATTGCGCAGATCACAAGTACTAACTTCATTAGCTTTGAGACAAATTTCCGTATCGTAAATGGGAATAAATATTTTTACTATCTGTACGAAAAGCATCTCAGAAATACTAAATAAACAAGTAAAGGTGAAAATATATTCATCTTTAGTCTAATTACACCAGTCTAATGAGCCATATTAGACCAGTAGCGACAAATGGAAGAGAGGACTGAATACTACGTAAGATTTCGAGAAACTTAATTAAGAAAGTTGTGTTAGTGGTTATAATCACAAACGGAATAATCACTGTTGCACTGTCGCCACTATAAAAAATTATTCCGATGATCTGTGAAGCTTGAAAGCGCTAATCGGAATAATTTTTTACCAGTAAACCCGTGCGAAACTTTCGCACATTGAACTTCCCCCCCCCCCCCCAATGATTTAGTCTTTTGTTGGGTTGTTGAAATTAAATACTCAGCGAAGTGTATACACAAAATAGCAAAGAGAGTTTATTAATGTGAACGTATTTACAATTTACAATACCTCTTTGTATACAATATTTGATGTTAGAATGCAATCATCTTGATTTTTTTGCTTGTCATTTTCGGTAATTGATACAAAAATATTGTTAGATTTAGTGACTCTTGAAAAGGCTACATAGAGTTGTCCACGAGTGAATACAGCATTTGGCAAGTATAATCCAGCTCTTTGAAACGTTTGTCCCTGAGACTTTTTGATAGTCATTGCAAAGGCAACTTTCAGTGGGAACTGTCTTCTGGTCATTTGGAAAGGCATGGTTGGGTCGGATGGGGTGAGGTTAATTCGTGGTATGACAACAGTTTTTCCAGAGTCAATTAACCGAGCAGTGACAGTGTATTCATGGAGGTGCGTGACGACCATTCTTGCCCCATTGATTAAGCCCTGTTTAGCATTTAAATTTCTGATCAACATGACAATAGTGTTTTTCTTCAAAATTAATTTATGTGTTGGCAAGCCTGATTGGTTTAAACTATTTAAGAATTCTAGAGGATACAATTGGTTGTCAGTCCCCTCGTCGGATTGTACGGAATCACAACTGTAGTAAACTTTGCAATCTCCTTCTACAATGTTTTGCACAATGTGTTCGTTGATTTTTGTACAGTCTTCATTTTTCGGGTATGGTTTGTTCCGGTCTCAAACAGGCAAAGATTAGAGCTGGTCATTCCAGCGCAAAGATGTTCCTACCAATTCAGCCGATACAGAGCAATCCTGTCGAGTATACTTATAATATTCAGTTCCTGCCGTATATCTGTGTTTCTTGATAAAGTCGTTGACATTGTTGGCATTAATGCTGCCAGTTGGGAACACTTTCGCAATTATCTCGTTTTCGTCGCAGTAGAAAGTCTTGGGAATGTTGACTGTGTTTGGTGAAACGCCGTGTCTTTAACTTAAATTTTAAACAAACAATGTGTTTTAACGTAAACTGAGTATGCTATGTCAGAAGTCGGTAAAAAATCCTATCCACTGATAACTTATTCATCGCTGTAGGCTTTGTATTAGTTGAGAAAAAGGGATGTTGACAACAGAAATAATATATATGAATGATGATGAAAGCGGTGTGCAACAGTGATTATTCTATTTCGAGAAACGTTTTTGAGTCTGCACGAAATAATGGTGGAGCTTGAGAATTTTTATGAATTGATAATGTGATGTAAGGAGTTGATATAGTATGGTTTGAGAAAACTTGAAGATAAGACTGACTGGTGTAACTTGAGGGATGGATAGATAACCTGAGAACGACTAAGACAGTATCGGGCTGAAAACCAACGGAAACGCAGGAAAGACCGTGGAAATGGTTGGAACACGTGGACGATTATTTGACATACACGAGGAGTGAGAGGGTAGAGAAAGCTTTTTAGGAACAATACAGAACGAAGGAAAATGATTGAGAAGGCTAAAAATCTAATTAAAAAATAGGCAGAAATATAGATAGAAAATTACAGGGTATGAAAACAACAAAAGAACAAGATTTAGTGTGACATTTACTTAGAGAAAGCACATTGTCTTACGACTTTACTGGCGTCTTTTTTGACGTTCACTGTTCTATGACCATGAAACGTAAGCAGTACTTGAAAGAATCAGAACAGATGCAACTACGTCTTTGAAGTGATTTGTTGGACTGGTTTCAAAGAGCATTTAGAGTTAAAATGACGCTTTCTTTGATTCTACACACGAAAAGTACATCCGTGCGCGATGAAAAACAGTGTTTACTCTGGTATGTTGATTATGTGTGGCGTTCTCGTCTTCCTGCAAGCTACGGTTTGCTCTGAACACTGATCGCTTGGCTGTAAAGGTTTTTCAGAACGCTTAGGGGTACCGTGTAGCAAATCATTTTCTGGTTAATGAACTTTTCTTTTACGTGAGCAAATAGACGCGTATAAGACCAAAAACAGTGTTTACTCTGGAATGTTAATTACGACTTAGTCAAGGATGACGAACCTAGGAGGTATATGGTTTGCTCTGAATACCTTTAACAGTCGACGTGACCTCAATTTTGTTCTTACGAATCGACAACGGCAACGGGTTTCGTGTGTGTGTTGTGTCTCATAACAATCCTTTTTACACTAGCATCACTAGTGTAGCATCACTTAACACAGTGGAGCTTACTGTAGTGATTGATGCAATCAAACATCTCATAATCTACAGTTACTTTCGTGGCCTCTGATCCTGATTTATTTGGTTAACAATATCCCTAATTTACAACAACAAAAATCGTTCGGCTACACCAGAAATCGTTACATGTCCAACCAAATTATTCTAATACTAATTTTCAATTCAGTGACAGCAAGTCAGATAAACAACAGTTACACGAGCTACTAGATACAACATATGTGTGAGTAAGCAAAATGACTTCCCTTGCAGAGTCAATTTGACTAAGAAATAAGCAGAATGTTTTCATTGCAAAGCACAAAACAAATTAGTAACGTTTTAATTATTGATATTACATTTGTGTCTCACTCTTTACATATTTCACACGTCTTTGGAACAAGTCATATTTCCAATTGGTATTCTAAAGCCTCAATATTTTATTTGGAATATTCTGTCTCTAATGAGCTCTCACTGTTTTTGCATCCTTTAAGAGAAGGTTCCTTCAATAATACAGGTGCAGCTAAAAACCTGAGCATTACAACGAAATCGGATTAACATGCATAAACAATGGATTAGTATTTTTATTTACCTACTTACTATCTGTTTTAAAATAAGTTACAATTTTAAATCAAAATACTGTCATTAAATTTTTATAGCGTTTTAAGGACATTTAAACACTGTATTTATGAAAGTACTTGACTTACCATTGAAAGATCTTGGGAAGTGTATAAATGAGGAGGCGATTGTCCTAGTTACCTTGTCGTTTTCTCTTCTTTTGTGACCAGAGATGAAATCCTTTTGAGACGGCCTTCTTGGTAAGTAAAACATTTTTTGTTTTTAATACTTCATCATCATTGTCATTATCTGCAAGGATTAAACCAAGAATGGTTTGTTCCGGTCTCAAACAGGCAAAGATTAGAGCTGGTCATTCCAGCGCAAAGATGTTCCTACCAATTCAGCCGATACAGAGCAATCCTGTCGAATATACTCATAATATTCAGTTCCTGCCGTATATCTGTGTTCCTTCTGTGATCATGGAGAGTATACCCTGCCACGTGCCTGAGAAATCTCATTTCAGCCGCTTGGATGCGACTGGCCTGGCCTTTCGTTAAAGTCCAATTCTCAGACCCATAAAGACGTGTGGAAAGGGCCATCACTTTACAGAATTTTAGGTGTGTTTCTTTACTTGCTGACTTAAGAGTTTGCCTGATGATCCTGCACATAAGGTTGAACTTATACAACTTCACAGCGTCGTCGCTTGTATTATAAGACACATCATAGCCCAGGTATTGAAAATTGCTGACTCGTTCCAGGACAGTACCATCTATCACAATTTTTGCCCGTACGGGATCAGTTTCATGAAAAGCCGTCACCATAACTTACCTAAGACATTTCTAATACTTAATAATCTTTTTGTTGGCATGTTGTGACGATATCTCTTGATAGTTTGACGTAAACATTTTTTTACACTTTAAGACGACCTCAGATTTTTTGAGGTCGAAACGTTAGGATTCTGTCCATTCCAAAACGCTGGCTAATGTCTGAAGATTATATTATGAAGGCCTACGAATTTCTTGTATTTTCACGTATGTTTTAACTACTATATAAACTGCTATCTTCTTTAAGTCTATTTGTGCCTTTTAAGAAATTAATTTATAGAATTGTGCTTTCTATGCTCAAGACTTTACTACCACGCTTGAAGTCCCATACTCAAGGAAACTATATTCAAGGAAACCCTTTTTTTTTACTAATACTGAATAATTTGGTTATCGGACTCTAAGTACGTAATATTTATTCTCATTAACACCTTGGAAATTGTCCTGAAACCTTAATATATCATTATATGGATATCACGATTAAGCGATGTTGAATTTTTATTAAAATAGACGCTATTTAATTACAAAGACATTTCAACATTGTCAGGCGAAATTAACAGTAACAGGTGTACAAAAATATGCCACTCAGAGCAGGAAAAAGTTAAGTAGACTTTACCCACAAGAAAAATACTGAGTCCTACTTTAAGTTTACTAATAATTAATTATGAAAAATTAAAAAGTTAATACATTATCATAAATTATCTTGAAACATTTCAATTTCCATTCTGAAAAGTGATAAAGCGATTACTTTATCGCTTTCCATTCACTTGCGAAATTCAAAAACATCGGAGCAGACCTGGACAAACTAATGAACTCTAAAAAAGGTAACAAACAAACATTTTTGAAATTATAAGTAAAATAAAGTTGCAAGGAGCTGTCACTAACATTATGTAGGGAAGTTCGTCTGGGAGTTTCTCACCAACTTCCTGGCTCTGTCCATACACTGAGACGACAAACGCTCAAGACGTCGGAGTATTGTATGTAATGAAGAGTTTGTTTTCAACAACCGATCACAAGCCTGGAAGTATTAGTAAATAACATGTGAGAGACAGACCACATGACGCCACCACTAGACAAAGAATCAATTTCATAAGCAGTTTCTATTATAACTAAGTTGACGCGGAACTGGGGCAGTCGTGTTGCAAGATTATATCAACAAAGACAACTGAAAGTTAAACAAGATGCTTATAGAAATACAGGAAGTCTTCTAGTAAGGTAGTCCTATGACACATAGAATTGTAATAAATTGGATTAGCGTACAATACCTGATTGGGTGAACAAAACTGTATGAGACTTATGATTAGCAGTGGAGATGTTAAGCTGGGATTAATGATGATGACGAGCGATTCAGAGAATTCACATTTGTGGCAAATAGTAGCAACATTATTGACTACATAGGCAGCTTTTGTTAAACACCAACTATATTAGAAAGTAGATGAAATTAAAATTAAGATAATAGCATAACGATTGTTTTTAAATTAGAAAAATAGAACAGCGACGGCCAAATAACCACAGGATGATGATGTTCGTAATCTATTAATCTAATTCTCAAGGGGGACAGATTTCCAGCCAAAACTGCAGATAATTACTTTTGTTGTTGTAAAGAAAACCTCAGAACTCTAACAATAAGATCACAGATTTTAATAAATTACCATATTAGCAGACCGAATGGCTAGGAGCCAGCGTAGTCGCTTTCCAAACGTGGCATTGTGGCTTTGAATCCCAGCCAGACTCTGGATTCATTCATTCGACTTTACAATGTGGTTAAAGATAATTATCCGTAGTATTGGCTACATTGCTACTATATTAGCTACTTGTTTATTATATACAATATTTGACGTAAAAATATCAATAAATACGGAAAACATAAGGTCTTCCTTCACGTTTCCTTGAAAGGAAGTAGAAACCAGTCCGGACGAGTAAATTTATACTGTGTCTTTTGTATGGATTTAACATATGTAATTGATTATTTAACTACATACGGAAGTAACACACAGGAATATCATTGGACCGAAGGGGATATACCACATAATTTTCGGTCGATTAGCTAACTATTCGATGAATAGTTAGTTACATGATTAATATAATATAATAATTAATATAATAATAATTAATATAATAACTATTCATCTTGATATTAACTATAAGGTGGATTACAATACTCAGTCTGCAAACTGCGTAAGTATGTGAAGGATAAGACTTTAAAATATCCACAAATAGAACCAAAATTATTACTTTCAGAGAATAGAAATCTAACCTCTGATAAAAATACAAAATAGTTATTATCAAATGATAAATATATTGAATGGACTGGATAATAATTATTCAAAATAATAATACCTAAATTATTGATTAAAAACCAAACATTGGATCAAGTAAATCACTTTAACTACTTGGGAAATATTACAAATTCTGGCAGAAAGAGAAAAGTATGTAGGTAGTAGATGTATCAGAGCTGACAGAATTACAAATGTAGAGATCTGCGTTAAACTGAATATACGCATCGTTAAGTAAAAAATGAAGAGTCACAGGAAAAAAGGAAAGAGCATTTAAAAAGGGTAGTTTTGTGGAAAATTGTTAAACAGCATTTCAAGTATAAACCATAAGAAAGACGCACTGAAGATGAGCAAAGAAAAAACGATCACATATTTGAGGGCAGAACAAGCAAATGCCTAAATCATATAGCGAAGATGATGACGATGATAATAATATTCTAGTACTATGATCATAAGTAGAACAACAAATACAGTATCCCAGAACAGTATCAGCAAGTGAGTTTATTTGACACCAAACCAAGAGGTTTATGAAATGTTTAAACTTATCTCGGCCATGATAAAGAAAAGTCAGTGGCTTTCTATGGGCAGATTAGAAGAAAGGATATTAACCAAGAACGTCACTTTTGAAAAGATTAGGAAGATACAAGTATCGATGTTGAAATAATTTCAACAGGATCTAGAAAACGTGGAGTCAGGGAACAAGATACAGGAGACAGAAAAGTGTTCAGAAGAACATTTGCGGAGATGAAGGGTCTATCCAAATATAAACCATCTACTTGAATATAAACCAAGGAGACTCAAATGGTGGACAACGGAATTTTAGAAAGTGAAGAACTGTACTGCATTGTCTCTAATCTCAACCCAAATATGGTTGAAATCAAAATGAGAGAAGTAAGGAATTATAAGTCCGTAATGTGCGTGAAAGCAACGTAAATTTACATTGAAGATATTTCAATATAATACATTACAAAAAAAAAAAATATATTTCAAAAAGTATATGACAGTGTACCACTGATGAAAGTCTGGTATCTCCTAAAATCAAAGGCCTACCATTTGAGTGCGTTAACACTGCGAGGGAGTTGTACGAGAACATGGCAACTCAGTAAAGTTTGCGCAACGGGTGTCACAGGAGGTAATAGTTACAAAAGCGCTTAAACGGAGTTGTTGTATCGCACCAACACTATGATCTGTTTAGAGCGAATCTTAGAAAAGTGGAAGAGAAAATGTGGGCCAATGGGTATAGCGGTTGGAGAAGATAGACTTCATAGTTTACATTTTACAGATAACCAAGTGCTTTCAGCGGAGGATGAAAGTGATATACACTATATGCTACGAAAAACAGATGAAGGAAATAAGGACTGGGGATTGATCATAAATCTATCCAAGACGCAATACTTAGTAGTAGGAAACTCATGGAAAACTTAATGCTTGGAAACACTAAGATTAAACGTAGAAATTATTGTAGATATCATAGTGTAAAGGTAACAAATAACTGTCGCAGTACGAAGGAAGTCGCTATTGGAGTTAATCAAGAAAATGCTCTGGAGGAACAATATCTCTCGGAACATCAAAACAAGGATCTACGAATCATTGTAGAAAGAATTACATCATACGGTGCTGAATTATGGGCAATTAATAAAAAAGATGCAGCTAAAATACAAGATATGGAAATTGACGAAGATGATGCCAGTTGATGAGGAGTGACAGAATAAGGAATTCAGAAATAAGAAGGCGTCATGGGAGTCAAGAAATCATGGGAATCAACACTGATATTCTTGAAACCATCGAGTGCAAGAGATTGAAGTGGTATGGCCGTGTGCAAAGGATGGACGACGAGACGTGGCCTAAACGAATAATCGACTAGACTCCTCGACGCAGAAGAAAAAGAGGCAGACCAAGAAAGATTTTGAACACAACTGAACATCGAAGCTTTAGAAAATAGAGGATTGGAATATGGCAAATGGACGGACCACAGACGTTGGAAGCTGCGATGCGAGAGGCGGCGACAGCGAAATGTTACATACATACGGACATGTTTTTCTTCATTACTTATTTATTACTTAGCCTTTTGTATGTGACATGTCGAGGCGAGGGTTCTTCTTCTTCATCCTTTCCTATTACTCGCTTTTCTCATGACCTCGCTTTACAGTTGAGTTCGTTCTTTAATGTCTCATTGTTCCACGTTTTCCTAAATTACTCGGGATGAATTTCGTTTCATTTCTGACATCATCCTTAAAATTCCTTCTTCTCCTATTTTCACCACATACGCGAACTATTTCAGTTGTTGTAGACCTATACGTTAGGAAAAAACGGTTATATTTAAAAATTTTCGCGATCTACCAAAATTCTGTTCACGATTCGCGTCCAAATATTCCTTCGACACTCTTATAGGCTATAGTCCTGCTGTTTTCTCAATTACAACGTGTTTGAAGTAGTCATAGGCCTATGTTAAAACAGTTATTGTTTGTTTTCGCATACTAGGTTCGGTTTACAAGTATAGTCTTTATGATCCAATTCCGTTCAGAAGTTTAATGAAAAACGTTTAACCTTAAATAATTCACATTATGAAATACTTCATATTTGTATCCGAGCCACAATAGAATAAACTAAATGAATAAAATTACCTTCTTAGTCCGTCCTGTGGCTTCCTTATAGCCTATAAAATTTAAAGATGTAAAAACAACGCGTTTCAGAACGTATGTTCCATCATCAGGTGCCTTTCATTAGTTGGAGGTCGTCACCACATTAAGACACAACACATATTTAAACACAAAAAAACTAATTAACAATAGCGCGCGAAGTTCACGGTGCGCACCGTACGGTGTAATATCGATACTGCCATCTGTTGTCATTGTAGTCTGTGCGCTATCTGTGACGCGGGCTTCAGGCGTTCTGAGACTTGCAATGCTGTATCATACAATGTGTTGGAACGAAAATTCAGCTGGTCGTTTAACAAATGCTCTACATAAAATTTATACGCTTTATACACTTCAAATTCTTCGGCAGCACTCATGTATCGGCCTTTCTTGCAAACATGTATGGGTATAAGATTTGTAGCAAAATCAGTGTAATTGTGGTTCATCAAATGTCGGCCAAAATTGGATTTTGTTTTTCTAAATCTTTTTTCGGTAAATGTTCTTTAAATCTTTGGAAAAAAGACATCCCTGTTTGGCCTATATAAAAAAAATTTACAGTCACTACATTTAATTTTGTAGACGCCCGTTTTTTCTTCCAGTGGTTAAGTAATTTTAGGGCGAAGCAATTTATGTATGTTATTGTTCGTGCGGAATGCCATGACTATGTTCATTTTCTTAAGTGTATTGGTGACGATTTGAGGAAGGATGGTGCCATATTCGTTTACTATATATGTTAATTTTGTTTTATCTTCTGGGGTCTTTTTTGTTTGTTATAATGTTTTATAAGGAACCTGTCTATCAAAGAACTTTTGTACCCGTTGCGTGTTGCTATATATTTTATTGTATTCAATTCCCTATGGATTCAACATTGGCTTCAAGAGGTACCGTTATTAACCTATGGATAAAACTATTGTAAGCAGCCATTTTTTGTGAAGTAGGGTGGTATGAGTCCGCATGTATGGAGATATCTGTCGTAGTAGGCTTCCTGTAGATTTGATATTTAAATCCATTATTTTTATCACCGTTAAGTCCAGAAAATTTAGTTTACTGTCAGTTTCAGTTTCACCCGTAAATTGTATGTGTTTATTTACATATTCAAATATTGTTTTGAATATGTGAATTGAATATGTGTGTTTTGAACGCAAAGGGTGAAGGAACTCTGAAAACGACACCGCACAGAAAACAGTAAGCACACACACACACACACACACACACACACACACACACACACACACACACACACACACACACACACACACACACACACACACACACACACACACACACACACACACACAGGTGAATATTGTTAGATTTGTACTTATTGCAAATGAGTATAAATGCTCAATTAGTCTCAGCAATATTCTGTATTGTATGTTTAATACTATTTATTTATAAATGAGAACACACTTCTGTTGCTGCTCTGAATCATTCAATTTTTATTCCTTAATTCTCTTATTATAATAATTTTCTTTTCTTCTATTAATTAATAACAAATTTTTGTTTTTTAAGGTTCCTGCTCCATCTAGCTCTCGGATGCATGAAAACATTTTTTATCTCAGGGTTATAAACAAATTAAAAATCGTCTTTAGTACAATTACAAATTCATACAAGTTTTACGTTAATAACATACATGAAGGAAAAAATTTTAATGTGTGGTAATTAATTGTTGTTTGTGTATGATTGTTTGGATGTGAGTTCTTGTGATTATACAAAAAGAAATCAATTCAGATAATTTTACAAACTTAGTATTACACATTACAAATATAAAAGTAATAAAACTATTAAAATAATTAATAATTAGACATTAGTAATACAATTGACAAGAGAAAAAAATAAAAAAATAATTGTCTATTACATAGCTCATAGTTCATGAATTCTCAACATGTCGCGCTGCTGTCCCCTTTCAGTAACAGTTAAATAAAGCAAGGGACGCCATGTTAATTGAGTTGTATACACACTACTGAATGTTTAATAAAAATTATATGAGTTCTACACTTTTATTTGTTCAAAATAAGTTTGTGTCACTCATTCTGTATATCATAGATTATGTTTATAAATGTAGTCGCACTAAATGTGTTCGTTATTTAGTTTGTATTGAAGTGTTGTGTAAAACGTTGATAGTTGTCAAGATGGCTTTAGTATTAAAACGACGGTCTCACCAAATTCATAGATGTAGTACTTCATTTTAGGATATTATTTTCAGCTTTCCTTCTTCAGGTTGGTCGAATATATATTGTTGTTAGATTACTGATATCTCCTATAACTTTACTTGTCTTTTTACTATAATTATCTTCTCTAATATTGTTTGGATTGGCAACTGATTTAGTTTGTTCTTTTTGCATTTAACCCCGCACTAGATAAAAAACCTTTCTTCCTTGTAAAAACCAGCTTTAGATTCATTTATAAGAGGTCTTGGTTTGTTTGGTGTATTTTTTCGGACTCACGGCTGTTTTAGCCACCTCCAGTAAATATAAGTTTTTAATATAACCTTACTTTTCCTGATTATTTTTACATAATCCCGTTTATGTTTTTATTTCACTTAATTTTATATTGTCACTCACACTAATGAAGTTGATTTTATTGTTATATGGTCACTTTATATACAATACATGCCATTCCTACCTTTTGGCCATACTAGGTTCATAACACTTTATATTTTTATCATTGTTTACTCTGTGTCATTCGCACTGTTTCATTATTATTATTTATCACTTTTATATTCACTTATCTCACCTTGTATGTTTTTCGAATAAACACAATTATGAAAATAATTACCTTGTGTTTACCATAACACTATATATGAGCTAATTACAAATCCAGTCTTAGGTTAAAGACCTAGCTTGACTTTTAGGCTTGTGTTATACAAATGATTTTGCTTAACTCTAAATACATTTTTTACTTACACACTACAACATTATTATTTACAAAATTATAATAAAATATACAAAATCACTTCCCTAATCTATTGGGTATTTAGTATGTCAAAGTCACAGTCCAGTCTAGTCCTTTATTATATCTGTTTGTAAAGTAATTCACTGTTTGTTTACAAAGCTAATTCCTGTTTTTAATTTATTCATGCATCTGTAAAATACTTAGTTTTTATTCATGGTTTATTGTTTTAGTTATTATAATTCTCCCTTATATACTTATTTTTGGTTGTTCTCATTTGATTACTTATTCTTTATTGCATTCCTCATTCAGTTACATAGTATTTATCTATTTGATTAGTCTTACTATAAATTTTGACGATTAAATTGAGTTTCCTTTTTTGTATTATCTCGTGATGATACAGTGTGTGTGTGTGTGTGTGTGTGTGTGTGTGTGCGTGTGTGTGTGCGCGCGCTGATATTAAATCACTATTTCAAGAGAACTTACTTTTTATTTTTGCAGAGCACTTTCGGCTACTGGGTAGCGGTTAATTGTCGGGTACACCCTTGATCAATGCTTGGAAAACTCTGCTTGTTTAGCTTCTCTGGTCCACTTCTGTGTTTCTGTGTGTGTGTGTGTGTGTGTGTGTGTGTGTGTGTGTGTGTGTGTGTGTGTGTGTGTGGTATTGTTTTTTATGATTGTTAAATTATTAATTTACTATTGCACCAAATATAATGTTGTGTTTTGTGTTTGTATCTGTTCAGGTATTAATCTACGTTTTACTGTTTTTGTATATATGAAAATCTGCTTTTAAATCAAAATATATTTAAACTTTGTCAAACAATGATAATTGTTAAAAATAAAATAATTTCGTTACCAGGCAATAAAATTATAATTTTTATCATTTTAATTTAATTCGTCGACGCGTGAAGATGTAGATACTGTTTCTGTACTGCAAGTATATCATCTCCATTTTGTGATGATTACGTTTCCAAAGTTTGATTAATTATGATTACCGGTATCAAAAGGCAGGCAGGACACACACACACACACACACACCGCGTTATTTCTGACCTCACTCGTGATTATTTGTTTAAGTTTGCACTAATTTTAAATGAAAAGTTCCGTCATCCACACAAACATACAACAATTATCCAGCGTGCAAACGGAAAAGGTGTCCAGCGTGGACAGAGATTTGCTTCCTGTGGATCGTTGGCCAGTGTAACTGCACGTGTTACAGAGGAACGGTTCACAGACGGACATTTTGTCTTTAGGGAGTGAACCCTCTGCAAGTGCTCAGGGTTCATGTGAGCGACTCTGGAGCGCTCCATCCTTTTCCGCGTGTTGTCTGTTCTGTGAAACGTACTATGTAGATTCGCAGCTTTACTCTGATCAGCGCTCCATACTGAATTCTGAAAATTTCTGCCCACGTTGGACCCTCTTATACACATAATAACCTGCACTGATGTTTTGGTTATGGCGATCATAATATTAGAACTTTGGAAACTTAAGCACTACTTAATGGAGATCAAAACGTTACATTTGACCGGCATTTATACAATTCAATGTTATTGTGAGTGGGAGACAATAATTTAATGCAATATATATCTTAGTAAATGAATGCAACCTGTGTGTTTACTTCTGTTATGAAAGAATAATTACAAACTAATGTACCGTATGTATATATTCGTACGTATGTATTGTGTGTGTGAAATGAAAAATATATAAACGTTTGTCCCTCTGGAAAATATTTTGCCTCTATTAGAAGGCATTTATAAATAAATAAATTATTTATCGTAACCTTAAAACCGTTGTGGACTTTAGCAACTGAAACATTTGAACCGCTTTGATTTTTAAACCTTCCAGGATGGGCAGATTCCGAAACAATGTAAAACCGCACACATTGGTAACACATCATTTCCTACTTTTAATAAACGTATTGTAGTCGTAGTGATGGGACCGCGACGCTTCATTTCGTGTTACCGGTGCCAAAAAATAACGAACAAAATGCAAAGCATTGTTGAATTGCGAGTTTTTTTATAAAAGAGATATGGAACGAATAAAAATAAAACAACGTGCCTGTCAAATTCAGTCCCAATCGATTTTGTCTGGTCATAATTCATTATTGAAATGTACATGTCAAATTCAGTGCAATTCTGTCCGCTCGATCGACATATAGGCCTGTTATAATCCTTTCTATCCTTTTTTATATGATTATTTAACTTTTAGATATATAAGCGTTATTTTTAATTTGTATTTTACATAATGTAGAGTTTTGTAATGTACATAATGTTGAATTATGTTTAGTTGGAACGTGGTGAAATTCTAAGTAGGCCACAGATGGTATCTATAATCCAATGTTCATTCAATCTAATCTACTATTTTCAGTTATCTAATGGCAACTGTGTTTTGTATAAATATTAACTCGATCATTTAGAGGAAAAACAGTTTTGTACACAACATTTGTAACTCGTCACCTACAGTTAATAGATTATTATTATTATTATTGTTAATTATATCCCATATCTTACGAGGTGTAGAATGTTAGGATATGAACTCGGATCTCAAACTGTAACTATTCACTTTTTACTTGGAAACCCGTGATTTCAGATAATTATAGTTAGCTTCTGTGTTCTTTTCTTTTTACCAGACTGTACACAGGCAAGGGGGACAATGTTTTTGCCTTGGAAGTGTTCATTTCAACTACATATCTTTTAATGACAGAACGCCAAAATTTTTGTGTTTATTTAGAGATTGCTGCTTTGTATATTATAACTTGAAAATAAAAACAAATGGCGGATGAAGGGCACTAACTTTATAGTCTCCAATGTATGATGGCTAACCAAAAGTGTTATAAACAATATATTTTTAGTTTTTTTTTTTAATATGATGTATGCCAGGATAGTCTTCAAATTAAGACTGTCGTTTGATTTTTGTTTCGTCTACACTGATCAGTTATCGTTTTTGCCGTTATTCACATCTCATCAGCCAAAGATTTTTACCATAATGTGAATAGGCATTATTAGTGGCATAAATTAATCTGATATGAAAACACATGAATACATATAATGAATAAAAATAATTGAAATAATTAGAAACGTATTACAGTGAAGCTAACAAACAATAAAAACAACACTACTACAAATTTTGCTTACATGAGACAGATTATCGATGATATAGATTGTTGGAGTTATGTTGGAAGTTAGTTGATGTATGTGGAAGTTATGTTGAGAAAACCTGCCCCAGATTGGCTGGAGGGTCGTATCGAACCAGCCAGAAGATTAACCACAGGAAGAGAGGTATTAATTAACAAAATGCGCGTACAGTAACTTCTGTTCTAGTGTAGTGTTCTTTAGCAAGAAATGAAAATGGCAAAGCACGTACTATTTAGATATAACTTCAAAAGACAGAAACCAAAAATATTTATAAATAGTAACCCAAAAATATTTATAAATAGAGATGAGGCCATTTTTGTTTACTTCCATAAATTTGTGATTCTTAATAGCTGATGTTCGTGTGCAGAGAGGAGCTAGGTGTATGACGTTTTATCTGGGAGCCATCATCAGTTGTCGCCTTAGAGGTTTCTTGTTCTTATCTATTTACTGCAATTCATTTTCTGTGGGTAGAAAACCTCAGTTGAAAAGAAGTCGATTAACTATTTAGTATTGTGGCCTTGTGTGCTAATACGGACGTCCGGTTTGTAGACTCGTGCAGGCCAAGACTGACTTGTTGCTTTCCGAATCACGTACTCTGCGTGACACAGTACAACAATCTGGTTGAAAAATGCATCTGCCGAATATGTGTGGGTATCTGGTTTTTAATAACAAAATACTCAGTTAAATATATTATTTAAGAAGTTGACAGCATAGAATTTTGTTTCAAAAATATTTGTCTCCTATACACGTCATGATAAATAATTGTTAATGAGAGCATAATGTGTTTGAAATTTAGTATAAATATTTTTTTATTGGAGACAACAAGATGAATTAAAAAAACTTTCCTTAACAATGTATTTCGATTTACATAGTTTTTGTAGAACAGAGGTTGTGTCAATTGTTTCTTCGTGTAAATGGTAAATGAATTTTTTATTTTTAGTAAAAATATTTCGTAACATAGCTTTTAACACATTTTATGATACTCTTTGAAAAAGTAAATTCCATTATATTCACCTGTAACTCATAGTGTACGTCTATGTACCAAAGAATTAAATTTAGAGATGTTAACGAAGCGCTGTTTGTGTTCACTTGTATTTAAAAGAGTACGAGTAAATCATAATTATTGTTGCCGTATTTTGTTGTGCAGTTTTTCTCAATGACCGTATGATTTCCTATATCACTGTACTTACCATTATTGTCACGGTTTTGGCTTCTCAAGATTTATGTTTGTCGGGAATTTGACAGAAATTAAGCTACGAGCGAATTTTCCCCTCTTTTTTTCTGTACAAATGCTACATGGCTTCGGAAACGGATAGCTGCTGCTACTATCGGATGCTATAAGCTTGTTTATGTGTATATGTCTGTTCCCTATGGAATTCTAGAATAAGCTGTTTTTTACGTTATACTTTTCTCCATGTCAGAGACGTCTCACGGTTATTAGACGTTAAATTTTATGACATTCAGGGGAAGGAGGAGAGTTGTGAAGAAGAGATCGTCTTGTCAAACTCGGCGTGCTTAAATGAGCCAACAGCCTGGTAAGCGAGCGAGTGAAGCGAGGAAGATTGATGGCTGTGTTTATTTTTGTAGGTGACAGTTATTCAATATATCCCGGACTACTGGGAATTCCCGGTCTGTTATGCTTGAGCTGTGATTGTGGCTGCTGAAGAGCGCGTATGCCTGCGATGCCACGCAGTATTGTGGGAAGAGGTGAAGGAACTGTTCCAGACACCACCCAGAAGTCGTTTGTAATTCTCTCTCACCTTCTCACCTCTCTCTCCCCCCCCACACACACACAACATAGATTTTATATATTATTTTCCTTGTTTTATAAGAAAACAGAAATAATGTGTTCTGGTGAAAAGTGTAAATCAAGTTTTCGCTAGAAATAAACGCTTTGAAACCCCTTGCGACAGGATATACTATTTTTAAAAATAATGGTCTACTAATAATGCAATATATTTACAACAGTATTTAATCTAATTCTGTTACATTTTATATTTAATGTAACGTATTTGCAACGGTAATGGTACTATTGTAAATAATTTTACGTTACATTTCAACTTCTTAACATAATTTCAACTTGTTAACATAACTTCTTAACATATTATGTTGTATTTAACATTTTACTATTTGCGTATTTATAGCAATGCATATTCTACCAGAGAGCAACTTTAACAATTTAGAGCAATATTTTTTCTTACACATTTCGTTAGTGTTCCCGTTGCAAACACAATAAATCTCACGCACATGCCCCTTCCTTCACCTTTGTACACTCTTCAGAATCACCCCCCGTCTCACTCTCTCTCTCTCTCTCTATATATATATATATATATATATATCTTTCAGTTCTCCTGTAACTCATATTTATTAACCTCCTGTCTCTTGCCTTTTGGTTTTTCTCTCCATTTGTCTTTTAGTTGTTGATTGGTTGTTAGGACGATAAGGGTGTTTTGGGTTCAAGATTTCCACGCATGTTAAACAGATTTGCTGATACGTAGGTTCCCATGAGAAGTTTTCTGGTTATTCTCGCTGATGGAAGATTCCTGTAATTTTATTTTTTTTTCTGCTAATGTTACATTGCGGAGTTTAACGAGGTTATGTGTACTAGCGCCTGATTTTGAATTTCAGACGCTTGCAAGTTTTTTTGTTCAAAATTTTCCCACCGTCTTACTCCGTGTCTATGTGGAGGGAGGGGGAAAATATGTGAAAACTAAAAGTAGGAAAACATTTCAATTCGGAAAATGAAAGTATCATGTCTTTTAAAATTTATAGCAAGGTTCTTATCGCTGTCGATCATCCCGAAACAGTACTTCATACTCTTGTAATTTTACAGTTTTCGTGACTTTGGAAGTGTGTGAAAACAGAAGACAGCGTTTACAATCGCTTTATTGAATACAATTTAGTAATTTTAGGCTTGATTAATGACGGCACAGAATGGGTAGTTAGAGGTGTGGCGCCATATACAAAGGGAGTAAATAATTAAATGAATCCAATAAATCATTTATGTCTCAGCGGGATGTATTTGAGTGTCACATTCCCTATACATGAAATAATTACAGCCAAATACACCCTAGTTTGGTATTAATTATCCGTGTTCAGTTGTATGGAGTTAAACAGTAGTTATATCCTCTAATACGCTTCTCAAATTCTCCGAACAACTTATTTTGGTTAGTTTCTAATTAAACCGCATAGATTATTGATTTTTTATTGTTGTGTGTTCTAAATTGTTTATGATTTTAGAAACAATATTTATGAAAAGAACAAAACAGCCGAAAAACTGTACGACTATTTAAATTGGAATATTGTGAGTTACTTATAAATTTACTAGCAAAATACCGGTGCTTCGCTACGGAGTTTCACGTTGTACGTAATTGTACAATTATTGCTCGCTTAATAGTATAGGATTAGATAGATTGTACAAATTCTCAACTCTTAGTTTGTTTATTTACATTCATAGCAACAGCTATTTATTATTTATTTCGAGAAAATCGTTAGAGCCGTTTCCGAGAAAAAAAGGACATACATTTATTAATTAATTGAACTTCGAAATTTTCTCGACTATAAGAACCTGCAAACAACAAAGTTTTTCAATTTAAAACAATGATTAAAAACTCAGAACTAAATGTATTCGGGGTTTCCAATAAACTGAGATGTCAACCACTTCATTTACAAAGTATGCAATTCCCGCGATAAATTTCATTATTTGGTTTTTTGCCCCTTAGGAGTGAAAGTTTTTAAAACCGTTTCTTAGTGAGCACCTAAGACCTATGATGAAGCTACGTTCAAAGTTTCATTGATATCCATTCAGTGGTTTCAGTGATCAGTGAGTCAGTCAGTGGTATTTGGCTTATATAGATATCTATATCTAGCCGATTTACCCAGCGTTGCTCGGGTTCATAATTTATTCATAGGCTCATAGGTACCTATTCTTGTTCTAACGTTATATTACTTGTATACTGTATAATCTTCCTTATATTGTTACGTTCGCATTCTCACTGCAGGAATACTCTGTAGCGCACCTGTTTAAGAACATGTCATAAACTGTATTCTTATATCTGGAGAAGAATTCTGTTGCGCGTGATGCTCCTGCTCGATTTCTAACTCTGGGAGAGGGCGAACAGCTAAATTAGTTTTCAATAAAATGTCTACAGTACTTGCACGCGCTGCGTATTTACTGCTTTTATAATTCATTGTGTTAATGTTGAAATAAGGCATTTGTTAAATTAGTGTCTCCTAAACTTATTCTAACAATACAATACCTCTATAGATTCCAGCTTATCAATTTTTAAATTCAAACTGAAGCAAGTGCATTTATATTGTCTGAACAGTATGATCTGAATACATTTGCTATCAAAACTTTGTTTTTTATACTCGCTTATAACTTACTTCGATCTTAACTTATCCACTTTTAAATTCAAACTGAAACAACTCTGAATTCACACACTATTAAGAAGTTTCTTAAGATGCATACATCACCTTTGATATCATAACCTATATCTTTATTTATAAGAACCGTGGACTCTGGCCCCGCCGTCTTTCGCGGGATCCGACCTAAGACTCCCCGGGTTCCGTGGATGAATTCCGGGGAAGGCCCGTCAGACGACTCCCGCGCTATTTCCTACGCGGGAGACTTCCACCGATGCTATGGTAACCAGAATCTATTCTATTGGGTTGCCATAGTAATAGATTTTAAGATCCAAAGGACCCCCCCAAAGGATCGTATCGAAAAAACACTTATCCTATGTTGGTTCTCCCGTTGCGTAAAATATTTGTGCCAAGTTTGGTTGAAATCGGTCCAGTGGTTTAGGAGGAGATGTGGAAGACCCCAAAGAACCCCCCAAAGGACCCCATCGAAAAAAACACCTATCCTATGTTGGTTCTCCCGTCGCGTAAAATATTTGTGCCAAGTTTGGTAGAAATCGGTCCAGTGGTTTAGGAGGAGATGTGGAAGACCCCAAAGGACCCCATCGAAAAAACACCTATCCTATGTTGGTTCTCCCGTTGCGTAAAATATTTGTGCCAAGTTTGGTTGAAATCGGTCCAGTGGTTTAGGAGGAGATGTGGAAGACCCCAAAGGACCCCATCGAAAAAAGCACCTCACCTATGTTGGTTCTCCCGTCGCGTAAAATATTTGTGCCAAGTTTGGTTGAAATCGGTCCAGTGGTTTAGGAGGAGATGTGGAACATACATACATAGATACATACATACAATAGGGGGGGGTTTGCCCCTTAGGAGTGAAAGTTTTTAAAACCGTTTCTTAGTGAGCACCTAAGACCTATGATGAAGCTATGTTCAAAGTTTCATTGATATCCATTCAGTAGTTTTTGCTCTACGTTGATTCTATGTCAGTTAGTCAGGCAAACATTCCCCCCCTTTTTCCCCCTTTAAAGGTCGAATTTCCAAAAATCCCTTCTTAGCGGATACCTACATCACATAAGGAACCTACATGCAAAATTTCAAGTTTCTAGGTGTTGGAGATTTCGTGATGAATCAGTGAGTCAGTGAGTCAGTGGTATTTCTCTTTTATATATATAGATTTGTACATATTATTTATTAATCGTTTGTTATTTATCTCAATTAAAAAGCACGTTTTACATGTAATATGAACCAGAATATCCGAACGGTGTCATATGTCGTTAGATTATGGGTTAAAAAGTTGTACCTTTGATTACATAATTAGCCTTTCAACCTATAAAATTCGTATAAACACACCCTGATGAAACAATAGTTATCGCTTACAACTGTTGTTATCTAACTGCAACAGACACTATTTATCTAAAGCGAAATTTTGGCAGTAAGTAATCTGTAGCGGTTTATTGCAAGTCACATTGCTTATTTTAAACCATCGTATAACTGTGCCGTATGAAAGCATCGTATATCTGTACCGTACTTTGTGTATAATGCGAAAGAAAGGAATACATACACAGGAGGTCTAACTGCACACAACAATCACAGATTTTGTACTTTTATGTCTAATATTTAATAATAAAATTAATTTGTTATAATTATTACTTCATAAAATTAATTTATTCTTAACTAGAGCTCTGTAATGGTAAAACTGAACTTAATAAAAAATACATGCACAAACATCATGAGGAGACACAAGTCAGTAATGATGGTTTACATAAACTGTTCATACAACTGTAGACATCGTCGAGTAATCTTTCCAAACAATATCCTATGTTGACATCGAGTATTGCTTACAGGAATCAGAGGAAACCATACGATACAGATATACGATGCAATACACAATTGGCTGATAAACCTTTCAGAGCATTTTATGATTTGTAACTCTGGAGCTGACACGTTGCTGTCTGCTGATGACCCTGATGATCCTGTCGAACTCGGAAAGCGGCTTGCAGATTGAGTCAAGTCTGCAAGGATATCGAAGGATTTACAGACCTCCACATTGAAGACCAAGATGATGGCTTTTCTTGGAGCTGATCCCATATGAGCAAACATTTTTGTAGTGGTATTGTTCTGGGGCAGGTCAGCGATTTTAAATGTCTGGGCTATAATGCGACTTGCATATAATGACGTTGTGAATAAGGTATAAAAGTTCAACCATTGGTGCGGAGCATCAGGCGAGTAAATAAACACGCCTGAAGTTCTACAGGGTAATGACCCTCCTCCCCACACTTCTCTATGAGTCTGAGAATTGGACTTTAACGAAATCCCAGGGCAGTCGTAGTCATCAATATCTCTAAGTTGCAAACTTAGCAACCATCCAGTGTTATTAGGCTACGTAAAACATTATTTGATTCTGTCGGAAAATTACTTTTCTTCATGTTTTGAGGGTAGTAGGCCTACATCAGAATCAGCCCTTATAACACAATTTTTCGCGATCACCATACTTCCATTTCCTTACGGAACAGGAAGTAAACATGAATCTGATTCGTTGCACTGGACTTTTAAACACAAAAGCTCTGCTGCATCCCTTGGTCATTTACGGACTGTTGAACATAGGTTTATTGTAATCTTTAACAAAGAATTTATCTGTAACAAGTAACGCGGTGAATTTGTATCATTCAAATATCCCTGCGCGATTTCTGGGTAAAATCGTCAACACACGTCCCGAGCAAACTACTAATGATCCTGTATAACTCGTTTAAAATGTCCATTACTTTTTAGTGCATTCGATTTCAAACTTTTACTGCATTTTCTGTGTCTTCCTCTAAAAACATTTTACAAATAAAGTGGTAGATTTTCATTGTTCAACCGCTTTCAATATGACATAGTCCAAAAGCTCTGTTAAGTTTTGCGTGATTCAGCTACATTTCCATAATCATAAACCAGCAGTCATTTACTAATTAAATAGGCACGAGAGCAATGGCTGTAACCATCCTGCATATAAAAACTATTTCTTCACTTTTTACTTCCATGTTCCGTAAGGAAATAGAAGTATGGTGATCGCGAAAAAAAACGTGTTTGAGATAAGGGCTGATTCTGATTGTACTACCCTCACATCGTGAAAGAAAGTCATTTTCTGAAAAGTATCTGTGTGTAGAATTTTTTCTATGGCAAACGATAACTGCCACAAATTTAAACAGAATCAAATAATTTTTTATATATGTGCCGTAGTTGTAGAGGACTCGATGCCCGAGTTGTAGTTGATTTTGGTGAAGATCGGTAAAGGGGGAGGGGTAGTTTACCTGCAACGTTTTACATTTTAACAAGAGTAAAGTACTTAAAAGTTTATTTAAACTTTTTCAAAAAATAGTAATTGTTAAAATAAAATGATTTTGTTGCAAGGCAACCAAGTTTTTCGGTTAGGAGGGAGGAGTAGTTTAGTTTACCTGCCTTGTTTTGTGTTTTAACAAGGGAAAAGTACTTAATTTTAATAAATAAATGCCCCGAAAATAAAGTCATGTTAATCCACTGTAAAATGGTAAATGAGATTATTATAAATAGAGTGGGTAGTTGAAGGGGGAGGGAGTGATTTTTTGAAAATTGCTGTGCTGAAATCAAATAAAGTACGAATATTTAATTTTGAAGGGTGACACCTTAGATATTAATGATAAAACTATTACTCTATGAAAGTGTAAATATCATTAATGGTGGGGATCGGTTGAGGAGGAGGGATGATTATCTACGTAGTTCAGTTTCTTTATAAGAATAAAGTACCTAATTTTTATAGATAAAGTGACACGAAAATAATATTATATTAAACGACTACCCCATAATAACAAAAATATCTATAAATAGTGAAAATAGTTTGAGGGCGAGCGATATTTTTTTTTTAGAAATTATCGAACCGATTTCAAGTAAATGATTTTAAATATACATCTTAGAACATCGAAGTAATGTATGGTTCTCCATACCGATATTTTATAAATGCTAACGAGGCCTACATTTTGAATTCTGCGGCGTCAAACATTATGTAAAACGCAAATAAATAACACCAAGAGACGTTCACATCTGGAAAGACAGTTGAAATTTGTCTGGTATTACAGTTGAAATTACACCCGTTTCATAGTCCGTCTTCACTTTTTCAGAAAACAGTCGTCTTTTTCAGAAGAACAGTGAATAGTTGACGATATGTTCGTATTTTTTATTTTCCAAGAGAACGCACTACGAGGTAAATATTCATTTTACTAGTGTCTCTTCCAATAACCGTGTATACAGCTGAGTGAAATGTTTCGAAATACATTTCGCATTTAAGAAACGAATCGCGCACCTAATTTCCCACCCGGTGGGCGTCGCGATTTTCTTCGACATTATACGTAAACACGTGCAACGAAGCTTACTCAGTGTATGATTGTTTACAAACGGTGTTATTGCCTTACCAATGAATCAGTGATCTCGCCGCGCATAAACATCGTGACCGTATTGATACCGCGGCAATATTTAAAAACGGAATTTTCAGGATATTCTCATATTAAAGAGTACCATTCGCATTAAGACAAGTTCGGTAGCACTGCTATTGGATTATGTTGTTATTTACGTGAGTGACATTTCTTCTAATAAACGGAACAGAAATACCTTATTTGTTTTCGTAAAATCATCTAAAGATTTTTAATTATTAATGTGAGTATAATATCGTATAATATAGTTGACAGAGTAATTATCAAACTGGATGTTTACATCCTGTGATAACCACCGTAGCGAGAAAAATAAAAAACGTAATTTATAAGCGTCACAGGTTCGATAAACTTGGCAAATGCAAAGATTTGTCTAATCTTTGTGTTCGTCTTACAGCGTGATTCATACTTTAAATGTGTGTGTGATGCTTTTGCTTTTATTGTGTCATCAGTACCGGTGCGGATGACAGATTATGGAAAGCTGTATCAAACTTATGATGATGAAGGTTATTATCTCAAAGGGAGATGCATTTCTTCGTTTACGGAACAGCGCATAGAGATTATCTTAACTGCACGACCCACTTATTCCGGCGTCGCAGCCTCGATTTCATCCCGCTTCTGCTGTATCTTAACTACCTCATCTTAACAGAGTTTAGATTATCTTCTTTAGAGTATATACAATACGAACTGTTTAATGGATTTCCTTTACGTTTCAGCAATACTGTAACATTGTAAGTTAAATATAGAAACATGTAACAGACCAAGTTACACAAATTTTGCATGTGGGCGTCCAATAATGTGACAACGCGGGTAAAGCTTGGTTTGATGTAAACTAATGTGTTTGGTGTTCGATAGCCTATATGAACGGAAGGGAGCGATCCAGATTTTAAGCTTACAACATCTGTGATGAAATAAGCAGCACTGTTTTAAAATATTCATTTACATCCTTATAGACCTGAAACTGCACTAAACATGAAACGTAATCATTAAATTAAAGTAATAATACGATTTGTATCTCTAACCTCTTCGTATAAACACGATGTTCCATACGGTATTATTCAAGGATGGTATTAACAATAAATAAGGGGTTAACATTTTTTTGAAGCCAATAATGTGACACAGTAATGTGGTAGAAGGAAACAAAATATTGTTACGACGGTCTCACTGATCGTCATATGGTACAGTGGAAAACAAAATACAATACACCAATGAAGTCACTAATATACTATACAATAATCCGAGCAAAATTTGTCCACACGCAATAATAATGTCAGCTAATAGAGTCCCGCACGATTATAACAATTCGCCACAATACTTTGAACCTCACTTGAACAAGTCGCCACTTAAACTGACTTCTAAGCGGCAGCTGTCGTTTAATTAGATAGCACAAGTGTTCCAGAATAATCCATAATACCCGTCAAGACTACTCGAAAACACTAGAGCGTAATTGATTGCGGCCTTGACACAGTGCGCGCGGCCGGCGAAGTCTGGAAGAGTGTGGCTAACGCATGTTGAGAATCACGTACGCACACCACATTACAGCCGGATTCCACTGGAATAGCACGTACAGAAACACGTAGTGTTCTGTAATGGCGTAACACTTTCCCGCATTAGCCTACGTAACAACACATACACACGTTTTCTTGTTTCATATTGTACTGATATGTTTTCTTATTATATTTGTTTCTGTCTGCTGTAGTAATTGCCCCTTTATCTGGGCGATCAGTACGCGTTGTCTATATTATTTTAGTATTTGAATAATTTTTTAAGTGTTGTTTATGTTAACATATGATCATGAAAAACTCTTATGATCATAATAACTCCCGATGTTCATTCAATTTTTCCATGGTTTTCTGGTTATTTTCTTTTAATTCCTCTTTTAATGTTCTATTATTTTCGTCTATTTTCTCCTCCATTTCCTACTGTTCTCCTTGAACTCTTCCTTTAACTGTTGATTGTCACTTTTTAATTCTTCCATTTTCTCCTCCATTTTCTTACTGTTCCCTTCCATTTTCTTACTGTTCTTATTATTATTCTCATTTATTTGTTTCAATAATGTTTCTCTGGTTTTGTTGTTCTCTTCCATTATAATTCTCATCATTTCCTGAAAATTTGCATCCATTGGTTGGGTTGGTTTCTTTGGTCGGTCCCCTGGTGTATCCCTTACCACCGTTTCCATTTCTTCATTTGCTGCTACTGGGGTATCCCTTACCATTACTTCCACTTCTTCAACTGTTGTTACTTCCTTGTCTTCCATATTTAATTCTCTTTCTTTCTCGGTCTCTGCCGCCCGTTTACGTGAAAGTTCTCTTTCCTTCATTTTCGCTTATTTTCTGTAGCCGCTATTAGAAATTAGTTAGTCCAATAATGTATTTTCTTCTACTAATTAATGCCCTACTACGTTGGTGCGCCAATTTTGTTACAATAAAATAAATAATTGTCCCGTAATGCTAACAACTACTACTGTGGAACTCACCTTTTTTCCGCCGTTCGTTTCAAAAATTCTGCGTTGCCAACTTCTTTTCGTAACTCGAAGAAGATTATATTTATTATATCAAAAGCAAACTCTGTTTTAAGAACTGTCAGAAACCAAACAAGGTTACTTTTTTAGTTCATAAATAATGATTTTACATTTTTACCACTTAATTTTCTTAATAATTAATGTTATACTACTTATTTCGAATACATTTTTGTTGTGCAGACTAATATCATTAAACCTATTCATATTACATTCATTATTTCAATAAACCTTGCTGTTATACTTTAAAATTTACAATTTTCTGGTTTTTATATATAGGCCTAGCAGCTAACATGTCTGAAATTCTATGCCTGCACTTATTCTAACAAATGATCTTTATGTTGTTATTTTAACACCTTCTACATAAACAAATTAACATAATTATTTAAAATACAACATTTGTTGGTTGATAAACCTTACAAAAACAATACAATCTTTTACTTATAGACAAAATACATAATTTCTTTGGTCTACCTTTAATACAACAGATTATGTATTGTCTATTAGTCTTAACTTTTACAAATAACTTTATGAACATAAATAATTAAATATTACAACATAACTGAGCAGTTTTAAACAATAATAATAAACATAGTACTTGTAAATGACCTATGATTATTTTTAAATCATCACATACTAATGCAATTTAACATTTTACATTTATCAGCATTCTCCCCTTGACCTACTGATAATAAACATTTTATCTTTATTTATTTGTCACTTTATCACTTCTTATTTTATTATTATTATATTGGTTCATTTATCCTTTCTATCATTTCATTACATTTTATTTACTACTTATTATATAATTCCATACTCTTTAGTTTGTACTTTTATATTGTCATTACAAATTATAATTTACTGGGAATAGGGTATTTGGTCTCGTATATTCCTGCATAGTTCATTATATGTTGTTTTTTTTTCTTTCCCCATTACCTTACCTAAACATTTGGGTATAGTCAGTCATAGTCAGAGTCTGTCAAATATAGTCTTTAGTGCTATGCTATCATTCTTTTATTTATTACTTGTTTTTTTATTGTACAGCTTCTCATTCATTTATTCTTGCAAATCTTACATGGTTTTATGTCATACCATTTGTCATGTTACAATATTACTCTTAAAAACATATATAAGTTTACTAATTATTATTAAATACATTTATCTGATTTTTACATTTTCATTCTAATTTGTATCTATTATATTATAATCTTATTACCCTTTAGTTTTATTTTAATGTTTATTTTAATTTTATTATAATAATTGTCAACATGTATTTTCTTCATGCTGTTCTGTATCATACAGTTCCAATACTTGAGTTTACCTCTATGTTTGTCATGAATAATTAATCAGTTTTTGGTTAGAATACTACCATATGTTCAAAATATTATTAAATTTATACCTCTGATTTTTCTGAAATTATTATTTTATTCTTATGTACTGTTGTTCATTTTTACAGCAGTACAGTATATATCTATATATATAATTTTAATATTATAAACAATATTAAAAATTAATTATATCAAATTAATATATTACGTTGTTACTATACTTACACTATATTTATAAATTTTATTTCTAATTCATCAGAATATCGTCAATAGTAAATAAATATTAAATGTTCTGTTAATAAAATAAAACGATTACGAAGAGAATGTAATTCTGCATCGTGTGGAGGTTGTTTATATTAATAAAAGCCGAATCCGATATTTCACAAAATTTGATGTTTTCGGAAAACAAATTTAATATTTTTAAACATAATTTGAGGAGACCCGTAGCTGAGTAAACCTTAACTTAAAAATTTTAGTCTATTACTTTTATTTTTCAAAGGATGGAAACGATTGACGTGAT
The DNA here is from genome assembly GCA_034769895.1 of Magicicada septendecula. Classification (NCBI taxonomy): domain Eukaryota; kingdom Metazoa; phylum Arthropoda; class Insecta; order Hemiptera; family Cicadidae; genus Magicicada; species Magicicada septendecula. Next base: position 290,073,826 of record CM068374.1, on the reverse strand, counting down.
GTGAGATTGTGTAGGCCTAGGCCTGTGTTTTGCTTCCCTTCTTACCTTTCTTCTCGTCGCCCTTGTCAAGTGGATCTGCCAGTTTATTTATAGTAACGGCGTACAAAGGCTTTTTAATGGATTTTCTCAGAAATTGCGTCTAAAATGGAAATGAGACGGAGGTGGTCAGACAAAAGTTGGGCGTATTAATACCTGTACAGAAATATTGAATATAACGTCCACAGACACTCAGTGTAGTTTACACAATACGGACATAACATGTCTTACTAATTTAATGTGTGTATGTGAGGGTCTGTGTAAATACATATATCATAATTGTATATTTTTTGTTTTGGTTTTATTTACTTTTTATTTATTATTTTTTATGTATTGTTACGTGCTATGTGTATTAAATTGTATGATGAGCTGCTGGGCGCAAACAGACGTAACACAAAAATTACTTCGACACCAATGACTGTAATGTTACATTGAATGCAACGAATAAGGCATAATAGAAAATTATTAGTACCAAGTTTTAGTGACCAGAATCAGCATTGCTTTATTTTAGTAGGATCAAGATTTGCCTTTTTATGTGTAAAAAAATTAAGCCACCCAACGGACTAAAATTATGTCGGTGCATCAATTAATGTCAGCTTACAACGGTAGCTATTACGTACACGCTACCGTGAACTCATTAATTATAACAAAGTTTTTTTTTGTGTCACATAAACGAATAAACTTGGTTCATTTTCTTTTCTGTCTGAAGTGTTACAGAATTGTGCTTTAATTAATAATTAATTAGTTTACTTGAAAGAACAAAAGGGCTCGTCCTCTGGAAGCATGACGTCGCCGACGATACTGTGCGGGGGCCTGTCGTGGACACGTATTTCTTGGGTACCTTCACGAAGTGTCAGCCTCCGTCTCTTTAAGTATGTGCAGGTTACATCAGCGAACGATAACTTTCTGAAGAAAATCAAAAACTGCCGGTTCTCTTCGACCAAGCCGATGCTGAATGTACCAGATGAGTTTTAGCACAAAACAGACTAGTTACAATGCATTCACTTTCACAGCACATAATTACAAACGTTACAAAATTACTGTATCGAATTAACAATACATAGCTTATATTAAAGATTAAATATTTTTTCTGACTGACTGCAAAGCAATTTAACTTAAGAGGCCTTACGCTACAAACAAGTTACGTCTATTAACTTATGAACGAGTTACAGCATTATACATCAAAAGATACACACTTTTCATTACATACATACAATTGACAAATATGAATTCGGCACTGCCATTGATTCATGCAGGTTAAGTATTCATAGTTACCTTGGTATGTCAAGTTCCCAGCACAAAGGGCAGATTTGAAGAAAATTGGGTTCCTGACTCTGCTCACCCAATCGCAAGGTTTGACTCCAGCAGCTGACTGAGCAAGAAAGGTCGACCGGCTGAGTACTGAATTAGTTTTGTAAAGAAAAGGTGTTGGGGGGGGGGTATGACGTCGAACAACAACAAACAAACCTCCGAAGATTGCACTACCAACCCGATGCGATACGTCACGGACACATCAATGTTTGGATTAATAATAATAACGACATACGCGGTGGGGATGCCGAATAACTGCAACAGTATTTATTTTATTGAAAAAATACACAACCACTTTTATTTTGCGCACCTTTTATCACCATCCTTTAATTATCTTTTCTAAATTAATAATGAAACGTGTTTTTGTGTTTTTACAATAAATTTTCCCCATCTCAGGGTCGGGTAGTGAATGCACGGTTTATAAAACAGCTCTTTCGATATACATATTTGTAACAATACAATGCATTCAGTATAAATATACGGGGTTATATAAAAACAAATTCTTTTAACCATAAAATATTTATAACAATAAATTTTACACTGACACTAATTTTTAAAAGTATTCAATACACATTTCAAACGATGTCAGTATTAAAAAGTACGAAAATTTGTTCACAATTATTGTAGCAAAGTAGATGTATTGCTTTACTTTACTTTGAATAAAAGATTAAATGCAATGCCAGTCTGAATAACGATTTTTTTATGTAAATTATTACAGCTTTTGATAGTTTATTATTTTATTATTATGAAGAAGATAATTTATGTATAAGGTATTAGTACACCCATTAACACTGTTTAGCTTAACTGTTCCAGACTTTGTATGCTGTTTGCAGTTATTTTAGAATATGCTATTATCTATTTTTCTTTTAATTTTTTCAAAGTAAAATAAAAAGCATATATTTTAATTAAGTGTAATTTATAAATGACACTATAGGCATACATCTTACAGAGGCTTTGTTATGCTTTAATAATTATCACTTCTTTTTTCAAATTAGTTTCATCTTAATTCATTATATTTTGCTGTAATAAACATTTACAATAATTGATTTAATTTATTATTTCATGTTCTAAATACACACTTTGTACGTCTAAAATTTATGTTTTCATTCTATTATATTTTAGCTGATGTAAATGTACATAGTACCGAGTTTAATACTACGTTATATGCGTACTTTTTATTATTCAGAGTAGTTTCTTCACTTGCAAATATTCAGTGATGTAGTTTTAGTTAATTATTTTTTTAGCTACACTATTAATATGGTATTTACAGTTCTTTTCTAATATTTTAACCTAGCCAAACGCGAACAACAATAAGAGAACAAGGAAAAATACAAGTACAAGAGATGGAGTTTCAAAGAAGAACAAAGGATACACAGAAATTGGCCGTATAGGAAACGAAGTAATCGTAGATAAATTATAATACTAAATGCTAACGGTGAAGTAAAGAAATCGAAGCAAAGTGAAAGGTCGTGTAAACAGTATGGACAGGTAAAGGCCACTTGCAAAAGTGTTAAACCGAACGAAAGAGCGTGGGAAGGTCACGAAAGAGATGAGTGCCGTACAGGCAAATATGATGTTACATGTGAGATGGACGAGGAGGATGAGTAGGTGGGAAAGAGTAGGAGAAGAAGCAGGGGAGGAGGAATAAGAAAACAAAGAAGAAGAAAAGGATATATTATTTACTGCTGTAAATACAACAATAATAAACGAGGGTCTTTATAGAATATTTTAATATGTGTGTGTGTAATAGAATATAGCATTGATTAAAAAACTCGTCAAATTATGTGTAGGACAAATTATTAAGTAGAAGACTGACATTTTAAATTAGAAGCGGTAAGTTAAAAAGATAAGAAAAATGATTAAATACGGATCAAAAAATAATCAACAATAAGCACATCTATAAGCGATTTGAGTAGCAAGCAAAAAGCAATATAACAATTTTTTAAATTTATTGCTATGGAATAAATTACTGCCAATATCGTAAAAAAGTAGCATACATTTCTGGCTGATAGACATTGGAATGCTTATTACCACTTGTTAAGAGGATGTAACATCCGAAACTAGAATAAAAATTTGACCCATCCTTTAACATCACACAACTAGCAAATATTTATACCAAGAGATTTCGTGCTTGCAAGATTACCGCAGATAAAAATGTTCTTATTCATAATTAGAATTAACATATTTATTTAATTCAGCTGTCTACATTTTCATCTACGCATTAAATTTTTGTTTTTAATTTCATTTTTTTGTTTATTTATCTGGGAGGGTTTTAAGAGCCCTCGCGACACACGATACAGTATCAGAAAGGCTAATTAGTCAGATTCAAAATTGTAAATAAAAATGATTTTTCGTTAAAATATCGCTTGCGAATGACGGGTACTGCTGTCGCCAAATTCTTCTGATGGGAAGAGTTTATAAAGGGATGTAATCCATCGCTGTGAAACCAGGCAGACGTTACGAATGAAACCATGTGATCGAATTACATGGTGCGGTTGAGGGTGTATCAGCTGGCACACGTCCTACTCCAAACACCTACACACGGGATAGATTGGTTCTTCGATCCTTATTAAGTTGAGCGCGCTGAAACGTCACATTATAGCTGGCTTCTTACATAACGACAAAATTTATATTTTTCGAAGGGCGTGTCGCTATGTTAGTTTCTTTAATACTATCACCCAACGGTACATTCTCGAACAATGGAGTGTATCGTTCTACGTGTTCCTCGGCTATCCCAACAGATCCCAGCTGTAATGTTTGTGTGCGTACATAATTGCTGCTACTTTGAGATGAAAGACAATTATCAGTCGGCGCACTGTGTTCAAGGCCTGACAGTTTCCACGGTTTCTAGTGAATTCTAGAGGGCCTGTAATACGCAGTTTGCTCGACACGTCATCCAGAAAATGACCGATTATTCTGGCATCTCAGCGGGGTATAAATATAAACATCCAACGACGGTCAGTTTAGTTTACGTCGAGCGATTACTCAGTGCGTTTAAGTGGCGATTTATTCAAGTGAAGTTCAAAGTATTGTGGCGAAGTGTCATTGTGTTATAATTGTTCGGGACTCTATTAGTTGACATTATTATTGCGTGTGGACAAATTTAACTGAATTATTGCACGAGTATAATCTTGTTGAATAACTTGTTGATTTCAAACTGTAAATTGTGATTATTGAAACTGGTGATTAGTGACTTAATTGGTGTCTTTATTTCGTTTTCCACTGTGCCGTACGACGATCAGTGAGACCGTCCAAACAATACTGCAGATTGTGAAGCACAGTCAGATTAGTACGAGCTTTTTGTCGACTGTTGACAATGTTATTCCGTCACGAGTTTATACATAGGTGCAGATATCTTCGTCTTACCTGGATAAATATTATATATAATATAATATAAATATATATAAATATTATATATATCTTTGAGCAGGTTACGTTTCAAGTAATGAGCGTCAACGACTGTCGTAGCAAACCTCGGCGCGATTGTTGCAACTTATCGGCGTCGCTAATCGGGCAATGTTTAGACTGTCAATTGGCAGTAGAACCAGTGGACAGAGTGGAGAATGCTCAAATTATTTACCTAGATTGCAGACCGCGCCATGATTTGTGCGTAGTTTTCCTGTATCTCATTTGTAATTATATCCGTGCAGTCATAATTGCCGTTCAGTTTGCATTTCGTTTGTCTGCCGGGTGTTACGTTAAGGCGTACAGCAACTATTTGTATCAACAACATGATAAATGACGCAGTGTAATGAATAATGTCCACCAAGTATGCGAACGTAATAAGAGAGGCTATTTGTGCGTTCCTAGAACTTTGGAAAACGTGTGAAAAGAAAATTTCAAGACCGAAGGAAATACTTGTAGAAAACCGCTGCTATTTAAAAAAGTTAACTCAAGAGGCCAAGTAGATTTAACCGACACACAAACCTTCAGTGGGAGAGATTAAAAACATGTATACAACTAACAAGATCCCTCGACCATGTTTCTTGTATTACGCACTTAGAAAACAAAACGTGCAGATGAAATCACACATTGTTACATGTATTTTGCACAATATAGCTTGTGTATCCTCTCTTTTGCAACCTGAGATTTTACTAACCACGTGGTCGATGCAGTAATAGAGGTTTGCACGATATAGAGGTTTCCAAGTATCGTTGGATACTTGATGAAACATATTACTTAAACATATAAACACAAACAATTGATGGTAGTTTCACAATTTAATCTTAAACTGTGACAATTGTTTCAGGCGATTAGTCTATTGTCAAAGAGCTGGTAAAAATAACTCATTCACTCACTCAGCTCACAGTTATTCTTTTTGTGTTGTGACTTGGTAACTAACTTTTGTGCGTGCGCGTGGGTGACACGAGTACGTATCTTAATCGTCGTAATTTAAGCATATGGTTTGGTTACGTTTTCAGTTAGGAAGCTCAATTCTGGTGTGGGTGCTCTGGAAGTAAGCGGACAGATAGACGAGTTGCCCTACACTAGTCCTGTATATTATGCCAAATGTGCAAATGTTGCGTACAACATGGGCAAACAAATTAATTCAGTTTAAAGTTTCTAACATTTAATTTGACTTTTGTGACGAGACACGGTAAGAGGAAGACGCTGAACCATTATAATCGGCCTTCTACGTATCTACCACACAACTGGGGGTTGCGCGGCCCGCGCGAAGCGCGGGTCGTGAGTAGTGCAGTGTCCCGAGTCTCAGAAAGGACTCCTGCCACTGGGTCTGGTTGAGTTCAATATATACTTTTTATCTACTTATGGGGGGGGGGGTCTGAAGCGACCTGCGATTGGTGGATTATACCACCGGGACTAGCAAACGAGGTCGCTTCCAGGACTCACCTGGTCGCGGGGTGTATTTACCAAGTCCGGCAATGAGGGAATTGTGGGTCACTCTGTCGGATAGAATCGTCGCGCCAGGCGTCTCACGGTGTCATCAAGAGAGCGGACACCGAGTCCTCTCCTCAAAAGACGAGAAGAGTACCTCCGGGGGACTTTGCACGCGAGCTTCAGTCCCCGGTCGAGTACGCGCTGGAGCGTGATTCTATGACCACGAGCCAGGTATCCCCAAACAGGACAGGCGTAGATAATCACCGGCAACACGTACGTGTTGACTATGAGCTTACCTAGCCGGGGGGTCATTGCCGGATTAGATAGCACGGGCCAGAGTCTATTGAGTTGCGCCGAAGCGCGTTGTCTGATGTAGTTTGCATGGGTTCGCCAGGTGAGTCGGGAATCCACGTGGAGCCCGAGGTACTTGACGCTGTTGGTCCAGGGCACCTCGACGGGGCCTACTTTAAGCGGCCGAGGCCGCTTGCGTTTTCGCGATAATATTACCGCGGCGCTCTTGGAAGCGTTAACGGCAACTCTCCAGTCGTCGGTCCACCCGACATACGCGTCGAGTTGGCGCTGGAGCTTAACTGCCGCATAACTCGCGTTCGGCTCTGAGGCAAAAGCCGCAGTGTCGTCCGCGAACAGCGACAACTTCACTCCAGGAACTCGGGGCGTGTCGTTGACAAACAACGAGAACAGGAGAGGCCCAAGGACGCTTCCCTGAGGGACGCCAGCGGTAATACGCCTCTCCGAAGAGAGAGCGTGGTCTACTCTCACTCGGAAGCTACGGTCTCGCAGAAAGCTGCCGATCAAATGAACGTAGCAGTCTGGGAGAAGGACCTCCGTGAGTTTGTACAGGACACCCTCGTGCCACACGCGGTCAAAGGCTTTCTCTACGTCTAGGAAGATCGCAGCCGTCTGTTTGCCCTGGCAGCCAGCCTCGGTTATGCATTCCACGAGTCTCATCAGCTGATGAGTCGAGGAGTGCAGCTCACGAAAGCCGAACTGTTCGGGGATCAGCACGTCTAGTCTTTCTAGATGGTCGCGGATCCTACGCTGGATCAGACGCTCAAAAACCTTGGACGTCGCGGACAAGAGGCTGATGGGCCTGAGGTTCTCCACTCGAGAAGAATTCTTTCCCGGCTTGGGTATCACAATGACGGTAGCCGTTTTCCATTTCACCGGAAAATAGGCCAGTCTGAGGCATGAATTGAACAGGTCAGTGAGGAACTGGGTTCCTCGCTCCGGAAGGCGATGGAGGGCGGAATTCATGACTCCGTCCGGGCCAGGCACCTTCCGGGGCTTGAGCTGAACAATCCTCTCAGAGACCTCCTCCGGGGAGATGGGCTCCGTCTGGACTGTGATATCGGCCGAAAGAAAGCGCTCTACCTCGCGGCAGATTTGCTCAGTGAAGGCCGGGTTCTTGGATGGGTTGGGAGCGAACTGACGCTCTAAACTGTCAGCCAAGAACTCTGCCTTTTCGAGGGGGCGACCAAGGGGTTGACCGCCGGGTCCGGCCAGTGCGGGGAGAGGCGCGCGTTTGCGCTTTCCCGTTAGGGTACTAGGAATCCGCCAGACATTACGGTCCTCGGCAGGGCCATCCATCTGTGTTACGGCTAGCTCCCAGTTGCGTCTACGGAACGCCAGCATGTCGCGACGCAACTTGCCGGACGCTCTGTTGAACGCAGCCTTGTCGGCCGGGTCACGAGTCCTCTGCCAGCGTCTCCGGAGGCGATTCCTCTCGCAAGCGAGCTGAGACACCTCTTCGGGGATCCGCTGATAGTCAGGCGTGAGCCCCGGCTTCATCCGGGAGGACACGTCAACCGCCGAGACTACGGCTGTGTCGAATACGGCAACTGCCTCATCGACATGCTGGGTAGTGTCGAGCGGGATATGCTCTGGTAGGCGGCGACTGAACGCCGGGCCAAAGCGGTCCCACTCGATTACCCGCCGCTCGTCGCGGACGGTGGCGTGCTGGGTAGCTAGATGCACACTGATAGGGCAATGGTCCGAGGACAGTTCCGAAATGACGGAGACGTGGACCGGGCAATAAACGCCCCTGACCGCGGCAATGTCCAGTACGTCAGGGCGGGAGTTAGCCCTCGAGGGATAGTATGTAGGCCCGGTAGGACCCATGACTGTGACCCGAGCCGCATCAGCATACCTGCGTAAGCGGGTCCCGTTTGGGGTCGCCAAGCGGCTCCCCCAATCGGGGTGCTTACAGTTCAGGTCGCCCGCCAGGACTACCCTCCTCTGTGCTCCAAAGACGGCCTCCAGATCGTTCGACAGGAGCTCCGTGTGTGGAGGCTTGTAAGCGGAAACCACGAGTAGACCGCCGAGAGCACCATGGAGCTCGACCGCGGTGCACTCGAGGTTCCGCCGCTGAGGCAGGACAACGCGGTGATGGCGAAGACTCGCCTTCACCGCGATGGCTGTGCCCCCTCCTGCGCGACCCGACCGGTCGTCCCGGTGGCACACGTAGTTGGGTAGTCGGAAACGACGATGCGGGGTCAGGTGCGTCTCGCCAAGAAGAAGCACGTCAAGCTTGTGACGGGCAACGAACTCTAAAAGCTCAGAATGCCGGGAAGCGAGGCCGTTGGCGTTCCACGCCACGAGCTCGAGGTCTCGCTTGAGGGATTGCCGTGGTTGTCCGTTCATAACAGACCTGTTACACGGCAGGCTTCCACCAAGAGGAGGAACTTGTCCTGGGGCGAGGCTGTTGCCAAGCGTTCCTTGATTTTAAGGAAAGTCTGGGCTACTTTCTGCAAGTCGTAGCTTGCCAGAAAGTCTGAAACGACGGCGAGATCATCGGAAGATGAGGCCGGGGGAGAACGCTTGGCGGCAGCTGCATAGCTGCGGCGGGGCGAGACGGTGGAAGCCTTGGGGGCTGGTACTGGAGCGGGTGGCCGCTCTGGCTTTTGGTGGACGGGCTTGGGTCCAGTGGCAGGTGGTTTAGGCTGGCCCGTGTTCTTGGCCTGGTTCCTAGCTTTCTTGCCCGATCTGGGGAATCTAGGCTTGGGTGGCGGCGGCAATGGAGGATCAATTTCCTCGTCGTCCGGCAGCGGGACTTGTGTATAGTGGGGTGCTTCGCGTTCCGGTTCCGGGGGCGCGATGGTTGGTTTGCCCTTTGGAGCTTCGCTCGGGCTCACTGCACTGCTGGGTTTTGGAACCGGAGCAGACCTAGAGGCTGGTTTCCGGACCACAGGTTCAGCGGCTTTGGCCGGTTTTACTGGTTGTTTGACATCATGTCGAGGCTTAGGCTGGACGGGTTTCTTCAACTTGTCCAGCTGCTCGCTATAGACTGGGCAGCGCCTGTTATTAGCAGCATGGGCGCCGCCACAGTTTATACAATATCGGTGGTTGGCCGGGACAGCGCAGGCCTGCGTCAAGTGGTCATTTCCACAGCGGACGCAGGTCGGCGCGTTCCGACAACCGAAGCTGCTGTGGCCGAACCGCTGGCACCTGTGGCACTGGGAAAGTCGCCCGGTCTGGCGGCAGGGCTCTACGCTCACGCAGAGCCCGAAAAGCCGTTTTAAATCTAATAAGGCCTGGGAGGAGTCGCCCTTCTCTGCCAGGAGTCTTATTAGGGGGAGTGGGCGACGCGAGCCATAAGTGGTGTACAGCCGAGAGGCTCCCACAACCTTATAACCCGCGTCGCGCAGTTCGTCTGCGACGACCTGCGGATCTGCCTGTATGTCCAGGCCCCGAAGGACGAGGGCTACAGGCTTGGTTCGGTTTAAAGTGTAAGTGTGGAACTGGAACGATTCACGTTCCAGCCACTGGACCACTCCGAAGTGTTCCGATGCGCTGCGGCAGGTAACGCGCACAGTCTCGCTCGCAAGGAGCTTGACAGATGCGTTATCTGCCAGCGCAGCGGTCTTACGGAGTCGGCGAACAAAGCCGATTACGTCCCTGACGTTCGTAACGAACACCGGCGGGATCCTTCCTTCGGAGGTGCGATTAGGCGCAACCTCAGCGGAGGCATGGAATGCCGCCGAGTCCGTGGCCGAACTCAAGGAGGTCAGGGAAGGAGACTTTCTCGGCTTGCCACCGTGCCCTACTACCACCCAGTCGGTGGAAGCCGAGGTCTCCATGGCTGGGGAGTCAGACTCCTTCAGAGGTACAGGGCTGCTTGGCCTACTGGCGGCCGTGCAGCCGGAAGGTCCGGCCTTTGCGGGCTTGGTCGGCCCTAATAAGGACCGGTTTTGCTCACGAACTTGCGCGGGTTCAGCAGGGCTTCCCGCGCGAGTCGTAGGGTTCCCGACTGGCCCAAGTGGCCGGCCGGGGGGCTCGTTGCTGCCGCACAGTGCTTTAGGGGCACTATGAGCCGGGCTAATGCCGACTAGCTCGGCTCTTTGTCCAGCGGGTACCCGGGGGCCGAACTGTGACACCGTCACAGTGGCGGCGCAATGCGCATCTCTATTGGTGAGTCCTACTTTCGGACTCCCCGGGTTTCGCTGGACAGCGCTACCTTTCAGACTTACCGGCACTGTGCGGCAGGTCCCAGTTGTGTTGTTGCTGTCTTCGTCTTGCAGGCAAGGCGGCTGATCAATTTCCATCGCAGCAGCTGGATGGTGGCGCTGGCGATGAGAAGATTCCTGGTCCGGCGGTTTCTTCTTTACTGCCGCCGCAGTAGCTTGAGCGGAAGGCCTCTTCATTGCAGTAGTGTAGAGGATGAGGCGGCTCCTCTTCTGCGTTGGTCTGATGTTGTTACCTCTTCGAAAGCAAGCAGTCGAATGTCACGTCTGTACGTCAATGTCACACGTACGTATCTACCACTTACGTACTTCCCATTTTTAAAGCCTTCAATCACGGTAACAGCCTTAATGTATATATTTCGTTATTCGAATAATTCGATTTATTCTGAGAGCAAACACGGCAACACAGGAGTCTGCATGTTCTCACTTTCTTACTGATTATCGTTTTGAGATCAGCAGACTGAACGAACGTATACGACGCTTTCATTGAAGAGTCGAGTTCAGATTGAACTGTGTACTTGAAGTGCTACATTTGAAACGCTTTGGGCTAAACCGTAATGAGGCGTTTAGCAGCAGTTGAACTCTTCCGGCACGCGACTAAAGACACGTGTGTGTGTGACGTTTTACAAACACTGTTTACTCTCAAACGTTAATTAAGGAGCACCCTGAAGGCGCTGTATGGTATCGTGTGCTATATTCGTCTGTAACACTCAAGAAAGCTCTGTCGTCTCAATTTCGATATTTTCAACAGACAAATTATACAGAATTAGTGTGTGTTTTTGTATGTCTTTGTGCGTGTCTATAATCAGCTCTCTTCAGGTCTTGTTAGAATTTACAAATAGAATGACGGTAATTGATACATTTCTAATTTATGCAACTGACCACGAGTACTTTATTCGCTATAAAAAATGCTGTGAGTTATTTGTATCTATTGTAAGTATTTCACGTAATCTTCTTTTGTAAGTTCCGATGTATCAGGAATGGAAGGTGTAGTTCTCTTGCCGTACTTAATGATCGATCATGCAGAACCACATGGGAGAATTAAGAATCAATCAAGAGTCAACAATGACCCAAAGGTATTAAATAAAAATGAGAATAAAAACTTTATTTAGAATACGTAATACATAATAATTTTTCTTAGTTTATAAATATTATTTGCGGCAAACGCAAATATTTTTAAATATTAATATGCGACAAACGCGATATATTGGTTAAACGCAGTGATAGAAGTAACCTTTCTTAGCGTAAACGTGTCAACATAGACACATACAAGCACATACAAACATTTGAGGCTGAAAACAAGAACGATTAATTCGTTTACCGTTTTCATATACGTTTATATATTATACAAATTCAAATAAGTTATTAATTTTACCAATTTAAAATTTGTAGCCATTTGTAATGAACGTAGATTATTTTAGGATCTTTGTAAACAGAGGCGGGGCAGTGATTATTGGAGGTACCTGAAATGTTAACTTCCAGAATCCTACTCGGAGAAATGACCACTGGCAGTGCAAACTTTTTCTGATAAGGAAGAACAAACAACACCGTGAGCGTTATACACAACTGATCCGTTGGATGCGAAACACAGAGGTTACATCTTTGAAAAATGTTGAAAAATCTTTAAACTTCATGCCGGGTCTCAGACTAAAGGGAATTTTTACTAAAATCTAAATACAAAGGGTTTTTAAAATATATAAACACTTGGTACGTTTCACAGATTTTATTTAACTCTGACAGGTGTTTCGACTTCCTAATAGACTAAGATTTCGTCTCTTTGACAATGGCTTAGGAAGTCGAAACAGCTGTCAGAGTTAAATAAAATCTGTGAAACGTACCAAGTGTTTATATATTTTTAAAAAACCTTTGTATCAATATGTTTCACCAAGTGCCCAACGAGTCATCAATTAATATCGTGTAAAATCTAAATATAGTACGTATTTAGTCTGAGGCTTTCATGGCCGGCTTTAATGATTCTGCTGGCCGGGCTGTAAGGCCGTGGTCCACGGTATGTCAGTATTTATTTATAAATTCAAACACTTTTTGCTACAGTCCGTTTCTTGATGTATATATTATATTTAATTTTTATAATGAATTTACCTCAAGATATTTCTTTCATTATTAGGAACATGTTTCGGGTACCAATGTGTACCCATCCTCAGCCTTCCGGTTTTTGTGTCTGGTGAAGTACATGTGTGTTGGTTGGTTGTTATTGTGGCTTCCTGTTGGCTTCTGGTACTTTAAATTTGTTTTATTGTGTGTGATTGTGGTGTGTGTATTAGTATTTTGTGTATTTTCGATGTTGAGTGCTTTGAAAATTGTGTCATGTTTTTTATTGATTTGTATTTGTTCAGGTATTAGTTTGTTTTGTGTTTTATGTTTGTATATTTGTAAATTTTCCCAAATGTTCATTATGGTGCCTTTGTGTGGTATGTGTTTTATTAGTGTCATGTTGGTTATGTTTGGGAATTCATGTCCAGTGTTTATTGCATGTGTGGCCAAATTATAAATTTATTTATATCCATACTTATCAATACTACATTGCCTACAGCCCGGCAAACCAAAGTACTCATATCATAATATGTTTTTACTTTTAAAAATTGTTAACTTTAAGGGCAACGCAGGCTAAAATTGGAGTCCAAATTTTGGAAAAATTTTAAAAATCTATGTGGGACGTCAAATTATGGGGATTTTATTCAGAATACTTGGTATCTTAATTAATTGGATAACATTAATATCTGCCACTACCCTTGCAAATTTTAGACTACCTTAAAAAAGTTTGTAGCATAAGATATGTTTGCAAAAAGCTTTTCATATTATTATTACTTATAGGTATATATTTTGAAAAGTATTAGAGTTAAAGATTAAAGATATTCATGGAAACATATATGAACATGGCAAAACGTTTTTGTCTGGGAACGTAATAGCAAGTTTATAGTATAGTATAGTAAATTTATACTATTAATGAGACTGGTATTACTATTCAGTTACAAATGTTTGCTTCGGTAGACCAAATGTCTGTATTCAACCAAACGTAAAAACTCGTGGTTGCGACTCGATTCGTGTTCTAATTGTCTCGTTAGTGTCTACTGATTAATAATTGTTTCTAAAGTAGTGCATACGATGAGTGAATTTGCATGATATACCCATTCTCTCTTTACAGACTTTCCTTCTGTCTACAATATTAATTTTTTAACACGCTTCACTGTAACAAACGCATCAGAGAAGTATGATTGTACTTTCCTCGGCTAATTCCGTCCCCAAACGCTTTCCGACAACAAATTTAGCTTGTAGGATTTAAAATTTATTTTTGTCCTTGCGTAACAGTGTTTTAATTTTATCACGACTGTGCGTAATAATTAATTCTTCCTTAATTCACTTTCTGTTTAAAAAATTATTGATTTACTATTAAGCAACAATGCGAGTAGGGTAAGAATGAGAGTTCTAACGCGGAAGTGACGTCACAGCCCCCCTTTTGGCGCGAAATTCAAAAATCCCTGTGGTGGGGGTAGACTTCCGGCGCAGCGTGTCGTCATGTGCAGAGGTTATGATGGACCGGAGGGGTAGTGGTGTGTCCCACGTGACCTCGATGGGCGTACCGAAGTTGTCGGCCATGTTGTCGGCGTTCGGCCATGTTGTCGTCGTCGTCCATTTTGCGTGGTTCCGTGTGCGTTGATTGGCGGAGGCGTGGCCGCCGTTGTCGACAAAATGGACGACGACCCGCCACGACTGGCGAGGATCAAGCCAGGCCGCCGCCCAGCGACGATGACGACGTCAACGACGACGGCGAAGGGCGAACGGCGAACATGGCCGCGGCTGGTGTCCATGTTGGGAAAGCTGTGATGTTGTCGGATTGTGCGTGTGTGCTGGTTAAGTTTGGGCCACGTTGTCGGATCGTGGTGTGTTATAGTGTATGGTTTGGGTATATGTTTTGTTTTTCCGGCGGCCATGTTGGAAAAGCGTCGACGTTGTCAACTTGTGCCACGTTGTCGGCTCGTGCATGTGTTATAGTGTACGGGTTTTGTATATGTTTACACTGCCGTTGTCGGCTCGGTGTTATAGTGTACGGGTTTAGTATATGTTTACACTGCCACGTCGACGTTGTCAACTTGTGCCGGCCACGGCTCGGTGTTATAGTGTACAGGTTTTGTATATGTTTACACTGCCACCATTGTTGCCAACTCATGAACTGTAAATTTGAATGTGTGCTTTTGTGGTAAGTATATATTGTAAAAATACAAAAAATGTGCACAGCATCGATGTGAAACTCTTGTTGACTGGCTATTGTGGTGTAATTGTTTTGATTGACACTTCACTTATAAAACATGCATGATAGAAGGAAAAAGGATAGTTGAAAAGAAAAGAAATAACTAAGCAAATTCAAAAAATTTACATATTTATATACAATATATATACCGAAAAAAAATTACAAATACAATATATATATACAGAAAAAAAACATTATAAATAGACATATAAATAATATAATTTAATGAAAAAATAAATAAAAAGTTCAGTTTATATTACATTTTATATACAATATATATACAGACAAAAAAACGGTTATAATATATATACAAAAAATAAAACATTATATCAAAAAAACATCACTTTGTATATTACAATATGGATACAATATACAGAAAATAAAACATTATATGAAAAAAAACATCACGTTCTTCATATTTAATGTGCACGACCATCTGTAACAGAAACAAAAACAATATTAGTGATGTATAATTGATAGGCGTAGGATGGATTAGAATAATGTGTACTGTTACATACCTCAAAAATGCATGCGTGCATAAAATGGGTGTATTGGCCTGCTGAATGCATACACCCGACATTGCGGACATCCTGGCGGCGACCCCTCCAGTGCCACGGTTTGAAACCAGTTGATGATGCACAGATAGTGGTATGTGTGCCCACACATTAAGCCGAGGAGTCTCTGCCCCTCAGTATAATTTTCTTGGCACACACTACAAGATGTGTGCCCTAACATACCCTGAATGGGGCAGAGATCTCCACGGCTCCATCGCCACGTTGGAAATCTACTTCTGAGAAGTAGTCTCATCGTGGCGACTTCGCTATGCATCCTTGGTTCCACCGTGTCGATAATATCATAAAACACGCATGGCGCGTCTTCTGGAGGGGACTGTAATCGTGGATCGTGCCGCATATGCTGTTGCTGAGGTTGTGGTTGAGGCTGCTGAGGCTGCTGAGGTTGTGGCTGCTGTTGAGGCTGTGGGGATTGCGATTCTGGTTGTCGTGCTGTACTTATCCATTGCGGACGTGGTTGCGGCTGTTCCTGTGGTTGTGGCGGTGGTGATGGCGATTGTGGTGGTGGTGATTGTGGCGGTGTGATCGTTATTTGTCGTGCTTGTGGACGAATATCACTGGTGAAAAGAATAAATATAAAAATCATGTAAAAAAAAACATGAAAGTATGTAGACATAAGAAGAAGACTTACATATTGAATGTGATGGTAGGTAATTGTTGTTGTTGTTGATGCTCATCAACATTATTTTCATCATCATCATTATTAGTTCTTTCAAGCAGTAACGTATCACTGTCACTATCATCGTCATCATAAACCATCATCTCATCATTGCTGAAAAAAAGTACACTTTTAATACCAGATGTAAACGCAATAGTACAAGCGAACGTTAATGAAAAAAACGTACCGACTCGTGCCGGCTTCCTGAGATGCAGCAGCAGCAGCAGCAGCAGCAGCAGCAGCAGCAGCAACAACAGCAGTAGCAGCAGCTGAACCGGTAGCATCACTGAAAAAAAAAATACATTTGAATACCGAACGTAAACGCAATAGTACAAGTGATTGTTAATAAAAATGGTCTTACCGACTCGAGTTTTGTTGTGATACTGATGAAGGTCCCAATAAGGCCTGACGTAACCTTTGGGAACTATAAAAAATAAACAGTAAGTCAGTCGAATGTTGTATTCTGTTTGTACTCGTTAAATAAAAAAAATGTTGTAATTTACCTTCGAACTCGTCGCTGCTCCTCACAGACTCTTTTATACAATCTATTATCGCTTCCACTCATTCTGTAAAACGTAACAAGAAAAATGTTGTATAGTAATTTGCTAACATAATAATGTGTGTGTGTGTGTAATGTCTAATATTAACGTAAAAATATGGTAAGTACTTACATGCAAATTGAAAAATTATAATGAATGTGATAATACTTATTATGACGAAATGCTTATATATACGTATATGCTTGGTAGGAGTCTGCTATAGACAAAGTCCCCTTACCCTCAAAGTGTTCACCACACACACACACACACACACACACACACACACACACACACACACACACACACACACACACACACACACGGCTTGCATCCTGTACGTAACAAAGCCCCTCGCCATCACAAAGTTCACACGCTGCGATAACATATGGCTAGTCAGCGAATAAAATTAACTGCACATGTGCATAGTGTGGGAAAGTCTCAGTGGGAGTCGATTACATCCTGTTATAAATATTAACCATTAATGTCTAATCGTCTACCTCACCTCTCCTACCAATTGAAAATTAAATGAAAGTAAATAAATAAATTTTATATTTGCAATACAAGTTTATTATTACCATGAGTTACTGCTCTGTGTATCTTAGTCTCTTCATGTTAGGACTGGTATCGTCATTGGTTAACGCACGTTTACACACTCTGTAGTGTCCGTACGCGAGTGTAGTTACACCATCGTCCAGTACGTACCTCTTATCGTCATAAGGAGACAGGGAAAGTTTTGTTACACGTTGCGTGTACAGCTTATGACGATCGCTTCGTATACACTCGGCAGAGGTGAAAACTGTACGACTATCGAAAAGACACTCGCTGTATAACTGATGACGTAACCTTTTTTTTATTGCCGTTCTTGGAACACCTTTCGCCACCTTTTTGTCGGTACAGTCGGACAACAGGAGCGAGTAACATTTAGCTCTGAGTCCGACGAATTCCCTGATGGGTTTCCCATTAGTTTCATCCTTGAACTTCCCCACGACTTTTTTGTTGTCGTCGCAATGGCAAGGATGATCTGAGGGATAGTCCGACGTGTCGAAAAGGTGGAGATCCTCTTTCATATCCAAGTACACATCGTCAGTCTGTATGCTGTAAAGTAAACTGTCGGTATCAGTCATCAATAATGTTAATCGTTGTCCGTACTTGCTGACAGCGTACCGATAATGAAAATCGTACATTATCAATTTACTGACATCAAGTACTGTGAAACCAACATACACTGGACGGGAAAGGTATATAGTTCTGTTTCGTAAAGCCAATCCGACCAAGTCGTCGGTGTAGCGGATCATACGCTTTAGTCGTGGATTGGAAACAAGTTTCTGCAGCCGCCCTTTGGTAGAGACTAGTTGGAAGTCTATTCGTTTCCTTACGTTCTCCAGCGATTTACCATAGACAGCGTTGACCATCAGTTTGAAAAAATCTTTTTCAAAACTGTTGGTGGCTGCTGCTCTCTTTTGTGTGTTGAAATCGATAAACGGTTTCATCCACGCTTTCTGTTTAAAACTCAACACCCTATGGATTGCTTTCAATTTTAGACCAAGGTTCAGATACAACTTTAAATTTCGAAAATGAAGAACGTATTTTTGCTTATCGTCCAAAGTCGTTAGCAACTTGGGGACGGACGATGAGGGCGTTTCTGATCCGTTATACCCTTTTGTATAGTGTAGTCGTGTGTGAAGTCGTCGAGAGTACGGTGAAAGTATGTCAGGATTGACGCAGGAACGCACAGGTGCTAGTGGATAATCTGAGTGAAGATCATGAAGTTCGGATGGATAGTGTAGGTCGACCTCAAGTATGTAGCCCATGTCACTGTCATCACTCAGAGTACGTACGTCCAGTGAGTCGATCTCGTTACGATCGAGCCATCTAAAGTCACCGTAAGGGAGTGGCTGTGACATGGCTGCACCGTAAAGGTTGTTGAAGTCGGTGTACAATATGAAAGAGGTCGGCTTTGAAGCATCATACTGATCAGCGATTAGCGGGTTGTTGGCCTTGGCATAGCGGTTGGGTACCATGCTAACACCACCGCGAACGGCTGATTCAATAAAAAGATGCTGATCTATATCCGTCAACAGTTCCAGTCGCACACCGGTCATCTTTAACATCGCGTGCCAAGCAACGCCGGGAAGCGAGTAAAGATGAGCCGGATCAATCTGGTAGTACCGTATGGCCATCTCACGAAACGCCTCGAAGACGTCAGCCAGCAGCAGTACATCTGTTTTAAGATAAAGATCGTGATAATCACCCAGCGTGCGGATTCCGAAAGTCTGCCACACATTCTGTGCATGTGCGTAATCTTCGTCCAACACGGGTGATTCACTCAGCCTATTGAAAAAGTGTTCGCGTGCGGGCAGACATGTTTCGTCGAACTTCTCGCTACCTGTCATGTAATCGTAAGGGTACACCCCCTTACGTAAGAGTAGCTCGAAGTGTTCTTCGAAACATTGCTTTGTTAAAGCGAAATCCGCACCGCTCGCGCGCAAGTTTCCAACAAGTGTATCCAAGGACGTGTTCAAAAATTGTAACGTGTCTACGAAACGTAGGGCACCCAACGTGACTGATACGAAGCGTTCACTAGTGGTAGCGATACAAGTGAGAGTTTCATCATTGTATTTACCCAACCCTTGTATCAAGTGATGTGCGTCGTAACCTCGTAAGTTATGGAAAAAGACAGGAATATGTTGGGCGGACTTGGAGTTGAGGTTACATACGTTGTGAGCTGCGCCAAGGTATCGTCCAGTCAGATGACAATGGTTGCGCACCTTGTCGTCATCAGTCAGCAGTTTTTCGCAGAGATGGCATACGACAGCATTCGTGAAAGATAATACGTCACGATCACTCATAGTCATAGGGATATTGGTACGCATGATCCTGTACAGTTCATGCTCTTCATCGATTAGTCTATCTAAAAAGGTTTCTATCACGTTCACACCGCGATAAACGACCTGTGGTTTGAAAATGTTGCCCTCGTGGTCGACTATGAGGTAGGAAAAACCTGAAGGAAGATGTAACGACTCTGTTGTGGTGGACGATGTGTGTGGAGGAGCATCACAACGATGGCAAGGTACAATGAACGATTCAAAGTCTGCATATATAGCGAAAGGGACTTTATGACAGTACGTGTAATTTTTGAAGTACATAACCTTCTCCTTCTCTTTCGTTGGTAAACGAATTCTTTGTTCACCATACGGTGAACAACGAGGGACATGTTCACTAAGGAGTCGTTCTTCACAGAATCTATGCAGACAGTAGTTGCAATAGAAAGAACGTCCGTTGTGTTTGGTTAGTGAAGATAGTAAGCGGCTAATATTTTTTATTAAACAGTAATGTTTTCGGTCAGTGGTGGTGAGAAGTAATAGATTAAAATGGTGTTGTCTGTCACTGAAAGGAGTTATTCTTAGCGGGTAAATTTCATTTTCTTCGTAACCAAAAACATTTATAGAAATGTCAGAATTGTCTCGTTCGAACTTCACAATATCGCATAGGCGGGTGGGATAAGTTATACCAGAAGTGGTGATACTGTGAATATGTGATTTGTATTTGGATACACGCTCGCTGTCTCTGTGTTGTGGAAACAGTGCGGCCAACACTGACCATATAAAACACATTTGATCGCCTGTATTGTTTACATTGATGATGGATTTAGTACAAGACAATTCAGGAGGTGTACGGATGAAACTGGAGGCGGCCAGCGGTTGGTATCGTGAGAGAACGAGTTCTAACGAGATTATATGATCCAACGCCCAACCGCTACCCTCACGAGTGAATTTATAAATCGATTCGATGATTTTTTCGTACGAAGCTTCTAAACGTTCAGGCAATACGTTCTGATCAGCGATCAATGTCGTATGACATCGTCCATGAAAATAGCCTTCACTCGTCACTTCTTCGTCCTCGTTCGTGTCGGCATTTACAATGTACTTGACAAATCTCGCTTTTAGCGCTATATGCCACTTTATAGTAAGCAAACGTGTCAGTTCGTTTAGAATGTCCGTACGTAACATATCGTGAATTTCATCGAAAAAGGTAATGACATCGTTGACACATTCTTCTTCTTCCTCTACAAGAGGTGTGTAAACGTACGACACCAACGAGCCACGCAACGAATGTTTACGATCAACAGAAAACGTCTGCATTGTTAGAATAACGATAAAAGCAAAATCAATTACTTGCTCACTTGAAGAACATTAGAATACTGATACAAAGTTAGAAAATAAGTAACATTTTATAAGCAGTGCGTGAAAGTTAGCCTGCACGAGACTCGAAGGTGAACGCAGGCAGCGATCACCGCTCCACTTATACTATCTATGATGAGTGCGTGCGCAGCTATTTGTTCCCACTACTGTGCTTTATTTCATACCGACCAATTGACGACAGCAATCCCCACTACGATTGCGCGCGCAGCTACCACTGAGGAAGTGAAATGCAGCGCAACAAACCAACATTCTTGCTTCAGATATGGACGTGCACACATATTCTTTTGCAAGCCGATTAAAAAGCTTTTATAACATCCATCGTCGAGGTAACATTAAATTTTACGTGCGTAAATTTCCGAATACGAACGTGAAATTTTTTGACCTAGCCAAAGCCGGGTTTATTTATGAAGGCGATGATGATGTTGTAAGATGCTGCAATTGTAAAATACGAATTATGGATTGGATGGCGGGTGATGATCCTGTCCAAGTCCATAAGGCGTCAATGCCTACATGTAGTTTCGTTCGTGAACACTTGTAGAAGTCGACGCACGCAAAAACGGCTCTTTTCAGAGCCAACATAAACTCATGTACAAACATACCCGTTTGGGTAGTACTAGTAGTACTCTGTGTTAGTACTATACTAGTACTAATAGTACTATATATATTACTATTACTAGTACTACTACTAAATGTGTGTACACAATTCAATGTCTGACTGATGGCGTCAATGATAAAAAATAAAACAAAAGATTTCATAAAAATTATACCTATTAAATATCATGACAATTTCGAAGCTGTATCACTTGCATCGCAGATCGATGACACAATGGATGTTTATCGATACGATGATGGGAAACATTTCACACTAACAAAACCGTTACGAAGCACGATACGTTCCAACTTGTGTTCTATGTATTTTGTGAAGAAAAAACGGTTTTGTGGTAACTACTGTACACGTTATAAGTTTGGTGTTGACAAATATCACGGACGTTGTTGGCGTCACATTAAGAAACGTAGCGGTTATCTCCCGCCGATCGTGCTGTTGATGATAATCTCTGATCGTATACACAACAAATCACGATGGCTTCATTTTATCGAAGAGTGTGATCGAAACAATGTACCGATTGAACTCGTGGTTTATGAAAAGAATATGTTCAAGTGTACAGTACGTCACGCGTGGAATTTTATTTCACGTTTCCGACCGATTCCTGAACTGTATCATGCCGTTCAACGTGTTCACGGCTTACATGATTCACACGGACAAATGAACTATGCGACTGTCTACACAGACATGCTCGCCTACGGAAGTTCAATCCCACACGCTTTGTGTTGCATTGTCATTACAGAGCGCACTATTCCGATACGTACAGCGATTGAAATATACAGAAGCGCGATTATGATAGCACCAAAGTGCGCAGTGGATCCTAGCTACAACGTAAGTTTTGACGTGCGCTGCCCGCCATCTTCGTTACCGACACTTGCGAGAGGGAAACAGTTCACATTGGTGAACAACAAGGCGCAGGGATTGTTTTCAGTAGCCTTTCTGAAGGAATCATTGCCTACACTCCGCAAGTATTGTGAATACTTCGGTCTGCAGTATTCACATGAAAAAGGGTACACAGTGAAAGATCGACGTTTATACGAACAGTGGCAACGATGTACAGGTGCTATGGCAGACGAGTTTTGGTTGTTGAACTCGTATCTTATACACCTGCATATGGAGTCGAGAAGTCATCGTCCGATCATAGAACTCAAAGCTAAACACATGTGCGAGCATCTACCCGTAAACGATAACGTCATAGTCGCGGAAATGCATGAGTATCGTGCCAACGTTATACGCAGCGTCATGTTCAAAGACATGAATTCTGTCAAGACCGTAAGAGCGTTGGACATGAAACAACACACGCTCATGAGATATTACATCGGTATGAGTCTCGTGCGTAATGGACGTATGAAAATCAGTTTAGCGCATGTTTTAACGTACTTACGCAATCACAAGAAGAACGTGTTGTTTTTCCGTTCGGTCGAGATGATATAACTGGACGTGGAGTGGAAATCTTACTACAGTCACGCGATGGAAAGCAGACGTACCAGAACGGTACCGAGGAGAGTTACATTCAGCACTGAGTTAACGCTTTACCACGTTCCGACGTATTGTGAATCACGGTTCGTACGATATGAGAATGAAACGACAGGTGAAGAACATACAGCAGAGCGTTCGCAAGACTATCGCGAAGGAGTTGCACAGACCGGTAAGAAGGAATTTTCCGAGACGTGCGGTGGAGTTAAAGGGACTTCACGACTTGTACCAAGCGGACCTGGTAGAGATGATACCGCACGCGAAGGTGAACAAGGGATTCAAGTACCTTATGACAATCATTAACGCGTTTAGCAAGTACGCGTACGCTGTTCCGTTGAAAACAAAAACGGGCGTAGAGGTCGCACGAGCTCTGGAACCGATTCTTCGTGCTAATAAAATGAAATATCTGCAGACAGACAACGGGAAAGAGTACTATAACAGTAGCGTACAAAAATTGCTGAGCAGATACGGTATCACACTCTATTCCACGTATAGTGAAAAAAAGGCCTCCATTGTGGAACGTTTTAACCGTACGTTGAAAACGCACATGTATCGTGCGTTCAGTGAACAAGGTCATTATCGTTGGTTGGATATGTTGCCGGAACTAGTCAACACGTACAACAACAGTGTGCACAGAACGATTGGAATGAAACCGTGTCAGGTGAAAGAATCCAACGAACGTACAGTGCTACAAAGGATTCGTGTGAACACAGCGAGGAGCATCGTTTATAAACGACCGAAATTCAAAGTAGGCGATCGTGTGCGTATAAGCAAACACAAAATGACATTCGCCAAAGGATACACACCAAATTGGACAAACGAGATATTTCTCGTTCATTCGGTGCGTACCGGCAGCGTACCCATTACCTATTCGCTAAAGGATCATACAGGAGAAGTGTTGAAAGGTGGTTTTTATGAACATGAAATCAGTAAATCGAACGTTGGTGACGTGTACTTGGTAGAAAAGATTGTACAACGTAAAGGCGATCGTGTAAAAGTCAGATGGTTAGGATTCGATGGTAAACACGATTCGTGGATACACAAGAAGAACTTGCTATAACAACTATTCGACTCATGGAAATAGAACCAGTATGCATCGATACGTTATGATGACAACATGCACGCTTTGTACAGTGTAAAAGACATTGTGTCACATCCTGGTTACGATGAGTACATCGTGAACACGACTGCAAACGACGTTGAACGCATGCGTAGGATCTTGACAGTGCACGAGTACTGGCAACGGGTTATCAATCGTGTGAAGAAATTCCGTCTTAACGAAATAGTACCAAGTGGTACCGGATTCGATCACTACAAAGAATGTGTTTGGTCGGATCCGAACTGTGAAACGGGTCCGGACACTTGTGTATGCAGTTACATATCTACCGACTGCTGCAATATAGTGCGACTATTAAATAGACTGTGCACGGAACGTCAACATGAAAATATTGCAACAAGCGCACAGATTAAAAATAAAGGACGTGGACTATTCGAAATTGTGCGGCGATGGTGGTGGGGGTGGTTGTGGCAGAAAAAAACGTAAACACGGACGTCTTCTGCCCGATACCGTTCGTTCGATCATCTGCGGACCTTCTGCGTGCGGGAAGACAAACGTCATGTTCAACCTGTTGTTCGATGTAAACGGATTAAGATTCGCGAACTTATACGTGTTTTCTAAATCACTATTTCAACCTAAATATCAGATGCTGGAGACCTTGATGACACAACTTTCCAACGAAGGAATGGGTTATCACGCCTACAACGATAACGAAGAGGTACCGCCTCCCGACGAGGTCGATCCTGATTCTATTATGGTGTTCGATGATGTGTCTTGTGAAAGACAACACAATATACGCAAGTATTTCTCTATGGGACGTCACAGCGGTGTGGACGCGTTTTACCTTTGTCAGACGTACAGTCAAGTGCCAAAACAGTTGGTTCGTGATAATGCCAATCTAATAGTATTGTTCAAACAGGACGATCGCAACTTGAAGCATGTGTATAACGATCATGTCAACACGGACATGAAATATGACACGTTTAAGAACATGTGCGCTGAAGCGTGGAAAGATCGTTATGGCTTTCTCGTTGTGGACAAGGATTCTTCTATCGACACCGGTAGGTACAGAGTCGGTTTCGATCGTTTCATAGTAGTCGCACCTAACGATTAAACAAAAAAAATTGTCAAAAGTTTAGCTAAATACACGTGTCCTGCTGTCAACGACTTTAGTTGTCGTACTACCGTTTATCGAGATGGATGACAAGAAAAAACGATTAGCACGTGATATCGACACGATCAGTGATGACATACGGAAGAAATACCGTGCGTTAAAACATGGTATTCGTGAAGAAGAAGCAACGTTATCCAAAAGTTACAAACCGATTCTGGAACCGTTACAAAATATTTCACATGCATTGCTTGAAAAGAAACGTAAAACAACAAATGAAAAGCCGATAAGAGTGAAAAAAATGAAACAAGAAGAAGAGGAAGAAGAAGAAGAGGATCCATTAGATGCAATTAGTAAGAGCGATGTAGGAACACCACTTCGTTCCCGAACGAAACCGTCTTTCCTGAAAACACCCGTGATAGCCGAAACATCAGGTGATGACGATGAGGACGATCCTAGTCAAAACATTGAAAAAATGTTAGACACACCGGAAGGAAGACGTGAAGCGCGTAGATATTTTCAGGACAAATACGACAGTGAATCGTTAGCGAACAAGTACATGCGTATGATCGTTTCGTCCGAACGCGATCGTCTGATGGACTATACGTACGGTGTAAGACATGAAAACGGAAAATGGATGATTGGTGATTCACAGTTCGAAATCGATAAGGACGATACGATTCTTATCAACGGTAAACGATACAAAGGTACACCCGGACTCTACGAACTTGTATTCATGAAGCATCCTAATGAAAATATTTACAAGGAATCAGATCTGAAAACGTACAAAGATATACTGCG
Organism: Magicicada septendecula; assembly: GCA_034769895.1. Taxonomy (NCBI): domain Eukaryota; kingdom Metazoa; phylum Arthropoda; class Insecta; order Hemiptera; family Cicadidae; genus Magicicada; species Magicicada septendecula. The sequence continues at coordinate 290,047,872 of CM068374.1, read as the reverse complement.
TAACACCAACGCGCATAAGCAGTATTACTTAGCGAACGCACAGGTGAACGCGAACAGAGGTGTAAAGTATAAACGAATAATATCGCAACTGTTTCCATCGAAACGTACAGGACAGGGGCATAATAATATTGATACATCGTATATGACGCTAACGAGAAGAAAAGACAAAATCGATTACGTGCACTGGGACGATCCGAACGAACTGGTGGACAGATTGCGACTGTTAATGGCATCACAACGTGTTGGAAACAGTGGGCACACGAACGAAATCGTCTCCATAGTGGAAGAACTACGTGAAGCAGACATAATCGTATAACAAGAGCGGTATATATCATCTGACATTAGCAGCAGCAGCATGGAATCGATCTTAAAGGACTCGTTAATGCCATGTGCTCCCTATTCGATTCTGAAAGCCGATAAAGTATAAATAATACTGTCGTACACGCACCGGGGGACATTCCACGATTGGTTGTGACAACATGGATATCGTGCTACTGTTTATTATTGCGTGCACAAGCGCCGTCGTCGTCGCATCGTCCGTTAACGCTAACGATATAGATTTCGCTATAGATTATTTGGTGCGATACGGATACGTGCCCGACGATAGTTTACGACTCACGGACAACACTACCATCGATATGGACGCCTACCTTCGCACGTTTCAAGTGAATTACAATTTAACCGTAAATGGAGAATTGAACAATGAAACGATGAATCTGATGCGTGCGCGGAGATGTGGTAACGAAGATTTCGTGTCGTACACCTTACGAACGCCGTGGGCCAAGAAACGTCTGTCGTGGCGATTCTTTCACGGTAGCGTCAGCGCTATAGAAGCGTCGCGACAAGCGTTCGCTGTGTGGCAGAAACATTCGAATCTGGAATTCGAATATCGACCCAACGACATAAACGCAGACATGGTTATCGCTATGAAATATTTTAAACACAGGTGTCTGACTTCCAGGTGCACGATCTGCGGGTACGATTTGGACGGACGAGGAGGTATACTCGCTCACGCTTACTACCCGCCCGATTTACCGTATAACACTACTGAAATACATATGGACTACTACGAGTCGTGGAATTACACAAACGCAACCGAAATACCGGACGATCAGACCAGTTTTCTTCAGGTGCTAACGCACGAAATCGGACACGCGTTAGGACTGTCTCATTCCCTCGAGAGGGATTCGATCATGTACCCGTTCTACGTACCACGCTCGGACGGACCGTTCGACCTGAGAGACGACGATATAAGAGGCATTCAACGCTTGTACGGGAAGCCGCCGCCGCCGCCCGCTACGACGACGACGACAACGTCAACGTCGACGACGACGTCAACGACGACGACGACACCGACAACGAACGAGACCGTGCGGACGACAACGGATTTATGTCGACTAAAGAACGTTAACCAATTTTTAATAATCAACAGACATCTGTATATCGTGCACGATAACTTTTTGTGGACATTGGATATCGAGTCGAAGCGAACGGGCGAGAGTCCGCTTCTGTTGACGGATTGGTTGACTTTCTTACCGCCGACGTTCACCAACGTTTCGGCGATGTACCAGAGACCGCGGACCGAAGAAGTGGTGCTTTTCATAGACAACTATGTATACATGTTTGATATACACAGTCTGCAGCCGGTGAACGGGTATCCGCGTTCAATCACAACGCTCGGTGTTCGCACGATGACTAAAATAAACGCTGCAATACACACGTACACGGGTCGAACTCTTCTGTTGTACAACGATATGTATTACAGTGAGATAGACGAGTGCACGTTCACGATCAAGAAACATGGTTATGTTAAAGATCGTTTTGTCGGCTTACCAGAAGCCGTTGATAGTGCGTTCCGATATATCGACGGAAAAATTTATTTCTTCAAAGACACACACGTATACGTGTACGATGAATTTCTAGATACGATTGTAAAAGGAAAACATAACGACGCACTATCCGTTGTCGGAATAAAATGCATAGACAGTACGATCGTATCAAAACTAATCGATTTATTACGTGAATACGTATAAATGTCGTGCACAACGAACGAGGCGGATCATTCACGAGATGAGTGTCGACAAGTTTGGCAGACACCAGAGCGCTGTCAGAGCGCGAAGAGAGACGCGACGCAGTCTGCGAGAGGATATTGGTATCACAATGACCGAGGACGGACACTTTGATGTAGCGGGAAAAAAAATACATAATTTGGGCGAACCGCGCGATGATAGCGATGCCGTTTCACTGCGCTTTGTGCGTGACAATTGTCTGTTAGCTGGCGATTCGTCGACGGCGGCGCAAGGAATAGATGCGAAAGGTCGTAAGCTCGTCAACGTCGGCGCTCCTGTCGATCTCGCGGACGCTGTCAACAAGCAGTACGTAGACTACTCGTGCTTACGTTTCACACAATTGGTACCGAACAAGAAGAACGGGGCTGTCGTCGACGCACGAGACCATCGCATACAGTCTCTGAGGGAACCGATTCGTGCGAGAGACGCCGCGACCAAAATATACGTGGACTCGAAAATCATACCGAAGGATACGAACTCTAACCTAATGGTCGGCAATGTGCGGATAACACAGTTAGCTCCACCCATGAACAACAAGGACGCAGTGAATTTGGAATTTTTGAACCGACACACAATCACCGCGGTAAACGATGCTTATTTCAACGCGCAAGGAAAAACCATTCTAAACGTTGGCGATGGTGGCGCACGGGCCACAGATGCAGTGAACGCACGTCAATTGGAGGACGTGAAGCGGTACGCGAAGAGCGAAACGTACAAACTCGCAAAAGTGTTCCAACATCGTTGGGAGAAAGTGGTATCGTATATCTATAAATTGCATACACGCGCAGCGCGTACTTCACTTGGTGCCGAAGAGGCAGACTTACTACTTATGAACAAGACGGAGACGAGCGTGTTGATTAGTGATCTGGACAAATCCAACAACGAGCAAGATTGGAGATCTCTTTATCGAGAGCAAACGAAACAGTAGTCATGTATGAACTACGTAGCCGTGTTGATAAAAAAAAAGGGGGGCGTGGTCTTATCGGAAAAATAGTTAAAAGCGCGGTACCATTCGTCGCGAAGTCAGTACCTACACTGATCAATCGAGCGGTGGACGTATTACCGGTAGAACTACATCTGCCTGGCTACAGGTTCTGCGGACCAGGAACGAAACTAGAGGAGAGATTGAGTCGTGGTGATCGAGGAATCAACGAGTTGGACGAAGCCTGTCGCGAACACGATATCGCTTACAGCAAGTACAAGGACAACGAACGACGAGGTATAGCGGATCGTGTGCTAGCCGGTAAAGCGTGGGAACGAGTTAAAGCTTTGAATTCAGGCATCAGTGAAAGAGCGTACGCAGCAGCCGTAGCAGCAGCAATGAAGGCGAAATCTGCGTTAGGCAGCGGGCTATGCTGTAGTGGTGGTGGTGGTGTGCGTAAACGTCGACGTCGCACCAGACGACGCAAGCCGGTTCGACGCACGATAATCAGGAAGAGGAGGAGGACGACGACGACAACAGGGACAGGAAAACGACGAAGAAGGAGTGGTGGTAAAAAGGCTTCAGGACTCTATCTTCGACCGTACCGAAAAAACTAATCAAAATACCCGTGCGTCCATTGTCCGATAATGATCTTTATGAGTACACGAAACGATTGCGTATACCCTATTTCAGAGGTGTGTACATGCGCGACGCACTTCCTAGTACATCACCGTGGGTGAACGAAAGTGCGATCGTGAATCTGGACGATGCTAGCGGACCGAGCACGCACTGGGTATGCTACAAGAAGCGAGGCGACAGAGTCTGGTACTTTGATGGATTCGGCAATCTACGTCCACCTGTCGAGCTAATGCGGTACTTTGGATCGAACGTGACCGACGTTCATTACAATTACATGCGAAAACAACCGTCGGATACAGTCATCTGCGGACATTTATGTTTAGAGTTTTTGACATCGAACGATCAGTAAACTACAAGATGTCTTCGCTTACGGTCACCGTCACAGGAACGGATCCGAGCGCACTGGTTTGTGACTTTTTTCCACCGCTTGAATTGACGGACGGTGAATGGTACGCAGGACTGCTGGACTTTACCACGTACAACTCTATACCGAACGTGGAGAGTGGAAAAAACAATGTCTTTCCTGTACTAAAGGGAGCACGTAAAACGTTAGAGCTTGTCAATATACCGACCGGTGTGTATGAAATCAGTGATATTGAAACATACCTGAAAAAAGAACTAGCAGACCCGAAATTTTCTCTACGACCCAACAACAACACATTGAAATGTGAAATTTATTGTTCATACGATATCGATTTCGGATGTACGGAACACACGATCGGTACCATGTTGGGTTTTTCCAAGAGCCGCAAGTTAGAAGCGTATATATTACACACGTCGGATGCGCCTGTAAACATTAACAAAGTGAACGTTTTGGAGATAAGGTGTAACGCTGTTCAAGGTTCATACAAGGCGGGTCGAAACGAGCATATATTGCACTCGTTCTATCCAACAGTTGAGCCAGGATTCAAGATAGTCGAAACGCCTAGAAACGTCATTTATTTTCCGCTTAACGTACTACACTTGCGTAACGTTACAGTGTCCGTACACGATCAGGACGGTGATATTGTGAATTTTCAAGGGGAAGTCATCACCGCACGTATACATTTGAAACGTGTGTAGTAATCATGGGAATTTATTTCACCGAAACCTCCATGATGATGAAGAGCGGAGGTAGCGACGGCTTGCACTGCAAGATAAAAGAGGACAACACTTTTGGAAAAGGTATCAGTAGACGTTCGTCGTTGACACGATTAACAGCAACTAACCGACGCTACCTGATTTCACTAGGATTCAAACTCAAGAGAAACAAGTAACATGACGGACAGCGGTATAGTCTTATCGGTTGAACGTCGACCGTTCTTTGAAGACAACATCACACATTATGAATATCATCCTCATGCACCGTACGCGTCGGCGTCACGATATGGAAATAATGATGAGATACGCATACCTATCCTGCAACAGGAAGTCTTCACTTTACCGATGGAAAGTTTCCTGTACGTTGAAGGCAAGTTGAGCAAAAAAACCACTGCCACTGGTAATGTGAACGTGAAAATGATAAACAATGCGATTGCGTTTCTCTTCGAAGAAATCCGTTACGAATTGGCCGGCGTGGAAGTAGATCGTACCAAGAGTGTTGGCATCACATCCACTATTAAAACCATACTATCTGCCAGCAAGCAGGACATTGTTTCGATGCAAAATGCCGGTTGGGTTGCTCCTACAGCTGACGAGCTAACACCATCTGGTAAAAATAATGAATTCAACTTTTGCATACCGTTGAGGATGCTGATGGGATTTGCTGAAGATTTCACACATGTTATTTTAAACATGAAACAAGAACTGATACTATTACGCACTTCCACTGACGTTAACGCTCTGTTCTCGTCTACGGATGCGCCCGCTAACGCTGATATAGAACTAACAAAAATCTCTTGGATGATTCCGTTCGTGTATGTGAACAATGAAGTACGGATACGATTATTGGATATCATACGCAAAGACCTACCACTATTCTTACCGTTTCGTAGTTGGGAACTGCACGAGTACCCGGTTTTACCAACGACTGACAGACAGACTTGGACAGTGAAAACAACTACACAACTGGAGAAACCGCGGTACGTGATACTCACCTTCCAGACCAGCAGAAAGAATAATCTGAAAAAACATGCCGGCGAATTCGATCACTGCAATGTGACAAATGCGAGACTCTTTCTGAACGACAAATACTACCCGTACGATAACCTGAACCTGGATATCGATAACGGACGTTATGCATTGCTGTACGACATGTATACACGATTTCAAAAGTCATACTACCACAGAAGTCAACCCAACGTACTTCTAACGCCTACTGAGTTCATAGCAAAAGCACCGTTATTCGTCTTCGATTGTAGCAGACAGGATGAGTCGCTCAAGTCTTCACCAGTCGACGTCAGATTGGAATTCGAGTCATCGAGCAATTTCCCCGCTCAGACCGCGGCCTACTGCTTGATACTGCATGATTCGCTCAACGTGTACACTCCGTTATCCAACACAGTGCGCAGACATAATTAAACATTTACTATAAATTATTGTTTTTTTTGCTGTAAATATAATGTTGCTTTTTAGAATGTAATGTATGTGTTACATGTATGCGATTTTTATTTAAAAAATGTAATCAATTTTTATGTATTTGCTGTAAATAGAATGTAATGTATGACTTACATGTATGTAATTTTTTATTAAAAAAAAATGTAATCATTTTTCATGTATTTTATTTTGTGGAGGGGGAAACGATTATCCTCTTCTTCCTATTTTTTTTGCTCAGTGTTTCATCAACACGACTCGCGAGAGGACGCACAAGATGCTTTCACACGATTTCGATGATGATGATACCAAACCCAAGAACGACCGCTATTTCAAACAATGCGGTGAAGCGACAGCAACAACAATCAAGTCCTTATCACCAGACGATAAAGAAGTGCAAGTCATCTTAATTCAAAAAATCACATCTCCGTACCCGCGTTACAGAAGCTTGGAAAATCGTTTAAAGAGTTTTAAAGAATGGCCTGTATCGTTAACGATAACACCTAAAGAATTATCAGAAGCGGGTTTCTTTTACACTGGATGCAACGATAGAGTGATTTGTTTTTGCTGTGGAGGCGGATTAAACAAATGGGAACGTGGAGAATATGCTTGGATGGAACACGCACGTCATTTCCCTGCGTGCTCTTACGTAATGTTAATGAAAGATAAAAATTTTATCATCAAGGCACTGGGTATCGTTACCGAAGCGCAAGCACCAACAGCAATAGCGACAGCAGAGAACGAACAACACGTCGACACTATCAAGGAGAATATAAAAAACATAGAAGGAAGCTCTAATCGTGATACAATGTGCAAAGTCTGTTACGCACAGAACGTGGAAGTTGTACTTATTCCCTGTCGACATTTTATCACATGTGTGAATTGCGCCATAACCCTACATACTTGTCCTTTATGTAGAACCACATGCACCGCTTACATGAGAGCGTATTTCTAGTTCATTTTCACACCTTAATTTAATCGATTAGTGAACACAAGGTTTGAAAATATATGCTGCCGTGGCAAAAGTGTTTAATCCAAGTCCACTAATATCGCATACCTCAGTGTTTGAACAGCACGCGTTGAAGACGGACGCATGGAGCTGTTATCTCCCTACCAGTACATACGCTGTAGTGAATTAAAGCACACAATACTATACCCTATAGACATTTTTGTATACAACATTTTGACCTGTAAATTTGTTGCACTGATCCGTGACGAAAATATAAGGTACAAAATAAACGTTCCAAAAAAATTCTTTACGAGCGTTTCACAACATACAACGTGTCTGTTTCGTAAGACGGACGGATCTGCAGCGTTCTTAGTAACACCAAACACATTATTTATAACGAAAAAAGGATGTGCGAGGATAATCTAGCAGTCATCCTTGACTTTCACTGTTTCATCGACAACGATGGAAACGAACTCGTTAAGGAACTATCCATTATGGATGTCACTGCATTTGCCAGCAGACATTGGATATTTTCACCTCCAGCAAACATGATTGTTTCGAATCATAAACATGCGAGGACAAACAGATGGTTAACAGAGCATTATCATGGACTAGCGTGGACGGACGGGGACACATCGTATGAACATCTTGTGCCGATATTAGAAAAATATACATTTCCTTTTAAATTTGTGTTCGTAAAAGGATTGCAAAAAAAAAATTTCTACAGAAGCGTATCGTACATTTTAATATTATAAATTTAGAAGATTTCGGTTGTCCTAAACTCGATCAATTACAATCAATACATGGAACAGTCTGTCTCGTGCACCACTTACTTCCAGAAATATGTACAAATACTAGAGTACACGCTTTACGCGAGTGGGTTGTATCAGATTTTAGAGTAATCAATATGTTTCTAATAAATTACTAATTGAAAACATTATTGTTTAGCGCTTACGTAAAACAAATTAACCTTTCTGACGATTACATCACTCTGTATAGTCATATAAAAAAAATTAGATTCACCGACATGTTCTAACACGCATGAGTGCTGTTAATTAAATCATTCTGTCTATTCATAAAAAAAATAACCGAGTCGTCTCCTCTTCCCCGCCTACCCATCGAGTCGTGAGAAGTCAAAGTCGTATCCTGTTCACACGGATAAAAATAAACGCTTACTGTACGATAAAAAATTTAGCTTCAGCAACATGTTCTAACACGCATGAGTGCTGTTAATTACATCATTCTGTCTATTCATAAAAAAAAATAACCGACTCGTCTCCTCTTCCCCGCCTACCCATCGAGTCGTGAGAAGACAAGTCGTATCCTGTTCACACGGTTAAAAATAAACGCTTACTGTACGTTATGTAGTTCCCCCTCTCTGGTTCCACCTCCACAACTACCTCCCTATTTATTCCGCTGTGTGCGAGCGTTATTCGTTCAGTCCTTGAGAGACGCGCGAGACAAATATAAAATTCTTTATTTTAAAATGGCATCATTCACTGAAAAATTTGCAACTATTAGCGCAATTGAATATAAAAAAATAAAAGAATTAATAATCGGTGTAAAATATCCGATAGAAGAAATGCAGAATATAGACGCGAAGTACGGGAAAGCCGTACTCGTCACTCTTCAAGATTATAAAGACCCTAAACTAAAATATCGCGTATATCTACCTAAAAGATACGCGAGCGTTTTCGAAGATGATGAATTAAAAGATTTAGTACCGTGTTCGCTGCATCTAATTTTTCGTGGAGAAAAGGATAGAGCGTACATAGTAGAAATTGTACAGTAAGACCGAATGGACATACTCACTTACCATGTATAATTTTCATTGTAAATACACATAATTGTCATTAGCTGCACGTACAATTATATATTAACATGTACTTAGTTGTATTTTAATTTATAATATATTGTGCTTACACATATATTTCATTTAATTTAATTATATTTAATTATCAATGTATTTACTGTATATCTAGATAATAAAACAAGACTTACATGGTGTACATTTTAGAGTAAGCCTGGATAGACATTTTCAAAATTAACAAATATATTTGTTCAAAATTGTCATTGCACACGTACACAAATAGTAAATATAATGTGCTTAAACTTATTTATTTTAATGTAATTCAAAACAATTATTGAAACAATTACAAATAATAAATTATTATGCGTAATAAATTTATAAATTAAAATCTAATTTGCTTACACATAATATAAATGTATGCAAATGTATTTATTAGTTTTACTTATTTGTAATTCATACACAATTGTCACACATGTTTACATATTAATTTTTGTCATTACTGTGTACGTCATCATATTTTAATTTGTAATTACTTTATTTAGATGAATATTGTACACAAATGTCATATTGTATATGTTTACATATTATGTATTTTGTACTTGTCACCACTGTTTACTGTTACATAATATTTATTTTAAATTGTAATATATTTTGATTACTTGTATTTTAATTAAATAATATTGCTTTAACATTTTTATTCTATATTTATTTCACAAATCCTTGAAAGATTAACACTAATTATCACTCAATATACAAGCTAAAAGAAATGTTGCGCAATGTGCATTCATGTGTTATTACATATAACTAATTTAAAAAATTAATATTATTAAACAATAATTGCTTGATTAGAAATTACAAAAATTATTTTAAAATAAAACTTACCTTGTACGAGCTCTAGTTGAGAATTGCTTGATTATATTATATTTTAGAAATTAAAAAATTATTTAAAAATGAAACTTACCTTGTACGAGTTCTAGTTGAGTTACTGAATGTGAATCTCGTCGAACGAAAATTAAAAAAATTATTTAAAAAATGAAAATTATTTAAAAAAAAAAATGAAACTCACTCTGTACGACTGAATGTGAATCTTAACGAACGAAAATTAAAAAAATTATTAAAAAAATGAAAACTTATTTAAAAATGAAAAACTCACACTGTACGAGTTCTAGTCTCGTTGAACAATGTGATGATGTGAGCAATTCGTACAGCGTATATATACGCTATCTCAAGGATGAACGCGAAAGCAGCTGGTATCAACCAGAGCTGCTACACGTGCAGTCAAGGACAACCATTTAGCTTGGCTTTTCTGTTTCGACGACAAAAAAAACCTAGAGCTACTACACGTGCAGTCAAGGACAATCACTTAGCTTGGCTTGGCTTTCTGTTTCACACAATAATTTATGTACGGTCATCACTTCGTTCACACACACATTAACAAATGCGCAGACAGCTGGAGCCCAATTAAAATATTACATCACCAACGACTTGTGTTCTTCAAATTATGTACGGCTATTAAAGCCTCAGCTCTCACGCTTTGATAATAGATGGCTAGACAATTACATCATCACCAGCATGTGTACATATGCTCAGATAGCCAATTATTATTCATTAGTTAGTCAACGGGTAGGGTTCTGTTATTAAACAAATGGATGTACGCACACACAAGCGCGCACAGACAGCTGGAGCCCAATTAATAATATTACATCACCAACGACTCGCGTTCTTCAAATTATGTACGACTAATAAAGCTTTCGTTCACACGCTTTGGTAACAGATGGGCACACTTTTCATATAATGTTTTATTTTCTGTATATTGTATCCGTATATATATATTGTATTTGTAATTTTTTTTCGGTATATATATTGTATATAAATATGTAAATTTTTTGAATTTGCTTAGTTATTTCTTTTCTTTTCAACTATCCTTTTTCCTTCTATCATGCATGTTTTATAAGTGAAGTGTCAATCAAAACAATTACACCACAATAGCCAGTCAACAAGAGTTTCACATCGATGCTGTGCACATTTTTTGTATTTTTACAATATATACTTACCACAAAAGCACACATTCAAATTTACAGTTCATGAGTTGGCAACAATGGTGGCAGTGTAAACATATACAAAACCTGTACACTATAACACCGAGCCGTGGCCGGCACAAGTTGACAACGTCGACGTGGCAGTGTAAACATATACTAAACCCGTACACTATAACACCGAGCCGACAACGGCAGTGTAAACATATACAAAACCCGTACACTATAACACATGCACGAGCCGACAACGTGGCACAAGTTGACAACGTCGACGCTTTTCCAACATGGCCGCCGGAAAAACAAAACATATACCCAAACCATACACTATAACACACCACGATCCGACAACGTGGCCCAACCTTAACCAGCACACACGCACAATCCGACAACATCACAGCTTTCCCAACATGGACACCAGCCGCGGCCATGTTCGCCGTTCGCCCTTCGCCGTCGTCGTTGACGTCGTCATCGTCGCTGGGCGGCGGCCTGGCTTGATCCTCGCCAGTCGTGGCGGGTCGTCGTCCATTTTGTCGACAACGGCGGCCACGCCTCCGCCAATCAACGCACACGGAACCACGCAAAATGGACGACGACGACAACATGGCCGAACGCCGACAACATGGCCGACAACTTCGGTACGCCCATCGAGGTCACGTGGGACACACCACTACCCCCCCGGTCCATCATAACCTCTGCACATGACGACACGCTGCGCCGGAAGTCTACCCCCACCACAGGGATTTTTGAATTTCGCGCCAAAAGGGGGGGCTGTGACGTCACTTCCGCGTTAGAACTCTCATTCTTACCCTACTAATGCGTTTAACTTTAGACTATGTAACTAAGGATACGAACTCAATTTATTCATTTTATTTTTGAAATTGACACGGAACGTTCATCATCTTTGGTCTCTAGCTTCAAGTAAGTACCTGATCATCTTTCTATTTTCTTTGGTCGTCATACAGTCCTTTGTGGTTTGTCTTTGAAAGCATATTTAGCTAGTATCTGTTATCCAACTTTCATAAGTGCTCTTTCTTTTGTTAATATATATATTATTTTTTTGTATTGCTTTTCTGTTTTATTTTGCAGTCCGGCTACAACCGCTACTGCTGAACGTGGTGCTACCGCTTGAAGAGTCATCGAGTCGACGCTACACGGAAGGGGACCCGACCGAGCTACACGGAAAGAAAGCCGGTAGCTGGACGAACGAGGAGCCGATTGAGCTATATGTACTGACGGTGAGGGGAAAGGGAGTCGACCCACGCCACACGGAAGAAAAGCCGACTGACTGAACGGACGGGGAGCCAACTGAGCTATATGTACACGACGCGGCGCTGAAGGGGATCCAATCGACGCCACACAGAAAGAAAGTCGACTGACTGGACGGAAGGGGAGGTGACCGAGCTACATGTAGTGGTACAGAAGCTGCGCGGAAACGGAGTCAACCGACGCCATACGGAAGGAAAGTCGACTGACTGCACGGAAAGGGAGCCGGCCGACGCTGCGCAGTAGATTAGTATTTCAGTATTGTATTGTGTGTTGTATTATGTATTGTATTTATATGTTTGAATTTGTGTTTTTACGTATGACGTACTGCATATATACGGTATATATAAACACACACAAAATACAAACATATACATAGGCTATATGTTTAAATTTAAAAGATGAGATATACACCTATGCATGCAGGTACACGTACGTCTGTTTTTGGGAGTCAAAGGCTGGTAACGGGTACCGAACTGAGAGTTCGGTTAATGCCCACTGATACTGACGAATGAGTCAGAGCTCGAGCTAGCCAGCTCGAGTCAGCTCTGCCAGCAAATCCTACTTCCAACGTCCAAGTTCGTGACTCCCGGGCAATGCTCTCTGTACGCACAGAGAGTAGCTGATGGAAGAGGGTGCAACGCGATTCTACGACCTACGATGTTTAGATACGAGATAATATGACAGATGAAAACAAAATAAATTTGTAATTTGAAATTTTATATTGTGACTGGCGGTTTTGTTTGTCTAATAAAGGGTTTATTGATTGTCAAATTTCTATCTGCATTTTCATTTTATCGTATTTTTGTTTATGCAATAATAAGTTCTATCGTTTTAAACGGCGTTTCTTTTTGCGGCGATACTACTTGACTTCCTGACTTAACAAACTATCAAGAAGTCAGGCTGGTTAATATAAATAAGTGGGCAGACTTGTGTTCATGAACTGTGTAAGTTATTTAAGGATTATAATTGCGACTAACAAAGTATAATATAGTATATTCCTTATACAATTCGAAAATGAATGCGCATTTTTGTGGTGCAATTGATGAAGGAGGTAGAACTTTTATGTGCAGATAATATATTATCTTTGGATATACTGTAACTAACAAATACATTTTTATTGGAAACCTATAGTTACTCAGTTTGTAACATTTTTACAAAAGCATGATGCTTTATTAGGTTTCAGCTTGCTACAGAATTCGTTCGCATGGTTACCGTGGTAACATAATAATTGTTTGGAATGGTTTTACTTTTTGTTCTTAAGGAAATGAGCAAAAAAAAGTGGTAGTGTCTAACCGGTCATAAACTATACATTTGGCTTACGTTTTGTACTTTAAGCGGTAATATGCATTCATAGTTATAGGCGTTTCTTCAGTCTACGGGAAAACCGTGTGGGTTATCGAACACATATGTCAATGAATCTCAACACGTGGTAAGTTTACAAGTCTTTCAGTTTTATCATATTTTTGTTATGGTGACTCGCATTTACTACTTACCTTTACATTTAATATTTTTAAAATTTTGTCACATATTGTTATAAAGAAGAATTACGCCTAACATTTAAAGTTAAGTAATTGTTTTTTCTAATATTAATATTGTCTTTAAAAATATACAGCGACCTTTTTATATAATTGTCTATATTGTAAAAGTACTTATTGTCTATAGATTTTTTATAAAATGTATCAGTTCCTTTTATGCCGAATTCCATTCCCATATACATACTGTTGGTGACATTGTATTTTTCCTTCTGTTTTCAAACATTGTATGCCTTTACAAAAGTAAATTAAAAACTTATTGCAAACAAAGAAAGTACCAAAACTGTAAATAAGTGTTTTCAGAGTAGTGAGTAGATGTATTACTATGTTACACGTAATGAGTAACATTATAAAGTAAAAACATAAACGATTTCTGACAAGAACATCAGAAGCGTGCAAGTTTTGGTGATGTCCGCCTACTTCGCATGTCAAATGTTTGTGACTTCATTGTCTAATCTCTTTGGGTATGAGAGTGTCCCACCGTCCGCACTCTTCGCAACATTCCTATTGTCCACAGTATTCGTGACATCGCACATGTCAATTAGAGGAAGAAACGAGGATCTCAGTGGTGTATTTAGCTCATGCACTTCATAAAGTGGAGAAATTTTTATTCCAAAATCTTGAAAATTATAAAGTTCTGAAGTGAGACACTTTCTTTCTCTGAACAAGATATATTGTAGCAGATACTTACGATTCATGTTGAACAAAACACGGTTTTGGTGTCTATGTCTGTTTAAAATGTAAAGTGTAGACAAAAATCTTGTTCGATTAGAATTATTAGAACTATTATTTATTGAGACTAAGATTTACCATCAAGGATGACGCAAAATGTTTAATACGTTTTTCTGCGTAAAGTGTTGAGTTGAATGGAGCAGGTCGGCAGAGTCGTTTCGTATGCAACTCTCAATCGGCAGCGGGTATGCTACAGTCGTGGGATCGAGTCAAGGTCACGCTCGGTCTGCTTGCCTACCCCTATCTATGGCAATAAATAGTATAACGGTTTTGTCTGGCATGCCTGAGTTTGATAAGTAACAAAGGCACACTTACACTACATAGGCAATCACACGTGACTTGGCTCACAACCACACGTGGTTGCTACACGGTTCATTCTCTCTGGCGGTGGTAGAACGTGAGTTGTACCACAGAGATATGCACTTGTCTCGTGTCGTAACGACCCGTGCTTGACTTTCCAAAACAATGGCTGAGATACGGCAGTTGTTTTGAAAGATTCGAGCCCAGTCTCTTTACGGCATTGGAGTCCGAGTCCTTCGTTGGTAGCAAAAACATCTTAGAAACGTAACATCCTAATTATCTCCGACGCGCTAGTGTATCAGCTCGCAACCTAGATTTTTAAAAGCCTTTAGTTGAATTGAAAATATGTAAATGCAATATAAGACTAAATTTTATATCAGGCAGGATACCGAGGTTGTTGTCATGGTAACCACGAGTCAATTAAAGGGTAAATTAAAAAAATCTAAACTGATTTGATTTCTGTGAACTAAATGAATGAAATACACTTGTTTCATGTTAAATTACTGTTGATTTATTAGAATTTTTATATTATTATATTCATAATGTATTGATTGTAACAATTTGTGATGGATTATAGGAATTGCCCGTGAGTGGGTGTAAAACCCTCTTCAGATAATTACACGTAATAATAGGACGTGAAAGTCCAATCTATATATACATTAAATATTAAACTGAACCTTGTTACACAGAAATTTATGAAAGTTACAGGCCCTTAAAGCTAGCATATTTCTCCTGTCTGGAATTCTCTTACCATACAAAGTTTAACGGTCACAATTTGTTTAAGCTTAAGTCGTCCGTATATGTTTCTCATTCAAGACCCCTAGTGGCAAATTTGGAATTTTGTTGCATGGAAACTTACCAGTACTTACGAAACGCAACATGAAGCTAACGCAACACAGCTTCTAAGGAAATTTGATAGCAACTATAGGCCTACATAGAAAAATTCAACGATCGTAATTTTTTTAAAAGTTTCCGGCCTACCAATTTACCCAACGAGTATGTATACTAGGCGTCAAGCATCAAATTTAAAATATCGTTATACAAAAATTTACCACATTTAAGAAACTTGTAAGCACTTAAAATGTTAAAGCACAGCAGCGTATATGGAATGTTCATAGCGTATGTATTCAGCGGCCATTATTCAACTTAAGCTCAAGTTGTGACATTTTAGTATTCTTGAATAAATATTAGACCCATAAATGCAATTTTGTAGGCTTGTTGTACGGAAATTTACCCATACGTAGAAAGTTATAAAACTATAAAACTTTTAAGCTAGCACAGAGGATATAAAGTTTTTACATATCAAACGCACAGTCAACGATTAGGCTAGGCCTATCATTTTATTAGGTCTAAGTCGTGTTTATTTACTCTTCACGACTAAATACTGGTTCTAAGTGACAATCAGTTGCAGTCTCGTTAGATCGAAATATACATATAGGCCTATCGGCAAAATTTACAGATACTTAAATTCAGCATACCATAGCTGTATGGTTACATTTAAACATTCAACGGTCGTTCTTTTTTTAGGCATAATCGATGATTATTAACTCTTAATTAATAAAAAAAGAAAATAGTGTGAGCAGAAAATTTGTACTCTCGTTACACTGCGAGTTTCCCGTACTTTTAACTTACAAGGTGTTCAAATTAGCCCCCCACTCCAGAAAGTTTCCTTCTCCGAACTATGTTGTTTTTAATTGATAATTTGTCAAATGAATTTTTGGGGGACGGGAAGGATTGTTTACGACTAACTTATAGTCGTAATTTGTGAGCGTAAATTATGAATCATATTATATATCCTCGCGTTTCATGTTTTTCATTTCCTGAACGGCATGTAAATTAGCGCCCTAATAAATTTTTATAAAAATTATGGGCGGAACAAAAAACGGTTTTCGTGACAAATTTAAGATTAAATAGCGACAAATTGTGGCACACTTTAAATTTTGAAGTTTGAAAGTGGCTGTGCTAACGTGACACGCCTATAACGTTAGAACACCACATGCTTTTAAAAATATATGAGCGTGACCCAAAAATCGAATTTTACGAAACATTTACTGCTAAAAACTGCAATTTTAACGAACATAATTAAGGAACACTGTAAGCAAGTAAAGCATTTGCTTGAATAAAGTCCGTAAAGGTCCTAAAGATAACCATCTCCGAGAATAATCAATAGACAATATTTTAATTAATCTCGTTGCCTCTCCTTCTGTTGTTATATAACCTACTAATGTAAGGATTTCCGGATGACGGCAGTTCGTTAGGTAGTACAGCTAAAGGCACAATAAGGGCTATGAATAGGGTGGGGGAGTAGCGTCAAATACTATTTGACTCTTACCCTTCATAGTACCGTTACTACACACATTCACATACTTTCCCTTAGCTTTTTCTACAACAATCAAATATAGCTCTGAAAGAGTTTAGACAGTATGTATTTTTACGTATTTTTCATATTGAATTTTCTTAAGCTCATGCTCATGTATGTAGTTTAGAATAAATTTTTGCTTAGGTTTTCGCTACATGTGTTTACACAGAGTAAAAAAACACACACACACACACACACACACACACACACACACACACACACACTAAAGACGTTAGATGTTATTTCATGACTGAAAACAGAAGAGAAAAGTTATAAAGAGTATAAAGAGATCATCTTGTGGAACTTACCTGAATTGAGTCAACGGCTTGTAAGTGAGTGAGTGAGTAAGGCGAGCAAGATTGATGGCTGTGTTTAGTTTAGTAGGTGACAGTTATTCAATATACCCGGGACTACTGGGAATTCCCGGTCTGTAGCTCAGTGATTGTTATGGTCGAGTTTTGTCTGCCGTTGCCGAGGTGTGAATACGCCTGCGGTACCACGCAAAGGGTGAAGGAACTCTGAAAACGACACCGCACAGAAAACAGTAAGCACACACACACACACAGGTGAATATTGTTAGATTTGTACTTATTGTAAATGAGTATAAATGCTCAATTAGTCTCAGCAATATTCTGTGTTGTATGTTTAATACTATTTATTTATAAATGAGAACACACTTCTGTTGCTGCTCTGAATCATTCAATTTTTATTCCTTAATTCTCTTATTATAATAATTTTCTTTTCTTCTATTAATTAATAACAAATTTTTGTTTTTTAAGGTTCCTGCTCCATCTAGCTCTCGGATGCATGAAACAAATTTTGTATCTCAGGGTTATAACCAAATTAACAATCGTCTTCAGTAAAATTATAATTTCATACAAGTTTTACGTTAATAACATACATGAAAAAAAAAATTAATGTGTAGTAATTAATTGTTGTTTGTGTATGATTGTTTGGATGTGCGTTCTTCTGATTATACAAAAAGAAATCAATTCAGATAATTTTACAAACTTAATATTACACATTACAAATATAAAACTAATAAAACAATTAAAATAATTAATAATTAGACATTAGTAATACAATTGATAAGAGAAAAAAAAATAATAATTGTCTATTACATAGCTCATAGTTCATGAATTCTCAACATGGCGCGCTGCTGTCCCCTTTCAGTAACAGTTAAATAAAGCAAGGGACGCCATGTTCCTTGAGCTGTATACACACTACTGAATGTTTAATAAAAATTATATGAGTTCTACACTTTTGTTTGTTCAAAATAAGTTTGTGTCACTCACTTTGTATATCATAGATTATGTTTATAAATGTAGTCGCACTAAATGTGTTCGTTATTTAGTTTGTATTGAAGTGTTGTGTAAAACGTTGATAGTTTTCAAGATGGCTTTAGTATTAAAACGGTCTCACCAAATTCAAAGATGTAGTACTCCATTTTAGGATATTATTTTCAGCTTTCCTTCTTCAGGTTGGTCGAATATATAATGTTCGTTAGTTTACTGATATCTCCTATAACTTTACTTGTCTTTTTACTATAATTTTCTTCTCTAATATTGTTTGGATTGGCAACTGATTTAGTTTGTTCTTTTTGCATTGAACCCCACACTAGAAAAAAAAACCTTTCTTCCTTGTAAAAACCAGCTTTAGATTCATTTATAAGAGGTCTTGGTTTGTTTGGTGTATTTTTTCGGACTCAGGGTTGTTTTAGCCACCTCAGTAAATATAAGTTTTTAATATAACCTTGCTTTTCCTGATTATTTTTACATAATCCCGTTTATGTTTTATTTCACTTAATTTTATATTGTCACTCACACTAATGAAGTTGATTTTATTGTTATATGGTCACTTTATATAAAATACATGCCATTCTCACCTTTTGGCCATACTAGGTTCATAACACTTTATATTTTATCATTGTTTACACTGTGTCATTTGCACTGTTTCATTATTATTATTTATCACTTTTATATTCACTTATCTCACCTTGTATGTTTTTCGAATAAACACAATTATGAAAATAATTACCTTGTGTTTACCATAACACTATATATGAGCTAATTACAAATCCAGTCTTAGGTTAAAGACCTAGCTTGACTTTTAGGCTTGTGTTATACAAATGATTTTGCTTAATTCTAAATACATTTTTTACTTACATACTACAACATTATTATTTACAATATTATAATAAAATATACAAAATCACTTCCCTAATCTATTGAGTAATTAGTATGTCAAAGTCACAGGCCAGTTTAGTCCTTTATTATGTCTGTTTGTAAAGTTATTTACTATGTTTGTTTACAAAGCTAATTCCTGTTTTTAATTTATTCATGCATCTGTAAAATACTTATTTTTTATTCATGGTTTATTGTTTTCGTTATTATAATTCTTCCGTATATAATTATTTTTGGTTGTTCTCATTTGATTACTCATTCTTTATTGCATTCCTCATTCAGTTACATAGTATTTATCTATTTGATTAGTTTTACTATAAATTTTGATGATTAAATTGAGTTTCCTTTTTGTATTATCTCGTGATGCTACAATATAGCAGTGTTTTATATGTCACTTTTCCTTACTCTGTTCGAAATATAGATAAATAGAAGTTATGTGTTCCACCCAAAACTTCTAAATCGAGCTGTCCCTGGAAATACACGTACTAAAATTTCCCTGCGTTAGAACATACTATTTACAGAAAAACTGGTACTCAGTTCAGTAGTGTACGCGTACTTGTAGTACTAACCCGCGCGTATTGTGAGAGACGTCAAACGAGTTTGACTCTAAATGCGCAGAAGACATAACTGCGAACAACGTTTCACACACACGCACGCACGCACGCACGCACGCACGCACACAGTGAATCTTGGATGATGTTACTCACACTTACCTGCTACGAGGTGTAGGTAAACAGGTGTCGTCTGTAAATATGACGAACATTTCCAGATAATATTCTGGAGTCACCCGTGTACACGAGTACTGCTTTTAGAAGGAGCTGTAATGTTGTATAGGAGCCGGAAACAGAGCTGGCAGTTCGCCCGTATTCTGTTTATTTTGGTCAGAATTTATCTGTTAAATTTAGTAATTTATTCAACTTAAAAATTAATATAAACGTATATTAACGAGTGGATAATTTATTCATATTATTAAAAATTAATGAGTGGTATAAAATGTCCTTTAAATATTAACAGTCCTTAACATATCACATATTTATTATTTTTTGCAACATAGCTACAGTCTTATGCATCTTATATTCTCCGTTCTTATGATGTTTCACAGAAACTGATTTCTGTTTCAGTATCTTTCAGTTTCTGTGAATGCTAAAAACAAACACATAAAACCGTATTCAAAAACAGTACACAAAAGCACAAAGACATAGCTAACCACATTTTTATTCTCACAGAGAGTCAATTCCTGTCATGTTTGCGTTCGTCCAACTTTCGCTGTTGGAAATTTCACTGTTTAGTTCATAGTTCTCATGTTTCCACTTTCAAGAGTGAACCCCACATTCTATTTGCGGCGTATTCCCACAGCCCAGATCTTGATTCCGTTGATGTCTCGATTGAGATGACAAGGTGGGAGACAGCATTGTGTGTCTTTAACTGGGAAGAAAGTCGTCCATTTTATACGTCACCGAAATTCGATGTAAGCTCATGTCGCTAAGGATAATAAAAAAAAAAAAATAATAATAATAACATATTGCTACTGTTATTTAATATTATTAATCAATGATTGATAAATAAATAAATAAATAGATAAATAAAGTTATAATTTGTTTATATAGGGGAAAGAATTCAAGAGAATTGTTTAGAAGAAAGGATTCATAAAATGGAAAGAGCATATGGTATAACTAATGATATTTACAATAAAAAGTGCATATCTAAAAATGCGAAAATAATGCATTACAGTACAGTAGTGAAGTCAGAATGTCTATATGCAAGTGAATGTCTAGCATTGAATTATAATTTAGACAAACTAGAAATATTGGAAAGACGAATTATTAGAATTATAATATTAGGCCCACGAAAAACTTCAGAAGGTCGGAAATTAAGAAATAATGATGAAATATATCAGAGTATAGAAAATATAACAGAAAAAGAAGACTATTATTTTTGGACATTTATATAGAATGGACGACAGTGGGTTAACAAAACAGATCTTCAGATATCTGTGAGGGAAGAAGTCAACATCAAGTTGGATTAAAGAAGTCCAAAAGGATTTAGAAAAAATAAATAAACGCAGAAGAACAATTGAAAGAGAAGTTTTTCGGGCAAAAGTGTTAAAAATGGAAGGAGTCCAGGGTAGGAGAGAGAAAAACGAAGGTTCAAAGTGGTCTGAAGACAGGAAGAAGAAACACAGTGAAAAGATGAAAGGATATTGGAGAAAAAGAAAAGAACAAAGAATAAAGAATTGAAATTGGGATGTGGTCCTCAGATGTCCGATATAAATAGAAAAAAGTTAAATAAATAAATAGATAAATAAAGTTACAATTTAATTTGTTACATTAGCTAATATAATTTGATTTTAGGATCGATGTGTTCTTCAAATTTAAAATAATGAACCTCTGTGGGTTGCCGGTTACTGCTGGCATAAGGGTATCATATGGTAATTGTTTATAATGTGAGATCTGGCGCTCAGGGATCCGCCGCCACGGCAGAAACCATGTGATCGAATAACATGGCGTGGGTGTGTCAGCTGATATGATAGGCTACATTTCCTATTACAAACACCTACTCACGACTAGTATGGTGCTGACATCGTTTTCAAGCAAATTCACTGAAATATCACATATCAGCCACGTAAAGGCGAAATGTATTTTTTTCTAAGGATGTTTTTTCCTTGAATTTATATATAGTTCTCAAATACCTTATTACAAAGTTTAAGAGAGTTAATTTTGTATCCTCCACGTTCTTACTGTTAATGTTTGTTACTATACGGATGTTTGTTAGTAGCGATGCTAGTACTTCATGGGGTGACACAAAACCGTTACTTGTTACTCCTAGTAAGCAATATCAAAGTGTTGTCACAGTATTGCACGTATTCATTACATAAGTAAAGCCATTATATTCAGTGCACGAAATCTTAAAGATTGGACGATAGGGAATGCAAACATTAAAAGAGGCGTTTAAAATACCTCCGCGTCAAAATATCCGCGTCAGATCTAAATGTTAAGCTCTCTATATTACTTATTTGATTTGTATATTAAGATTTTGGTAATTTTTAAAAGTATTAAGATTTTTCCCTTGAGGTTTGGATAATAAAAGTACGAACGGGTCATCTCTTGAATGCTACGGAAATGGGCTTTTGGAGGCGACCTTCGGGATTTAATGAAGAGACAGGATTCACGATTGTTGGTGTACAGAGTTGCGGTAGAAAATGAGGACTATAAATCAATAAATCAACAGCTGACCGAAATGTAAAAACTAGACAGTTAGTCTGGAATGTAGATAGTAAAGTGGTTTTTACACCAATAGCCACAGCAATAGCCTTTAAAGTGATAAAAAAAAAAAAAAATGAAGAAAGAAGTTTTCTCGCTCTATAAAAAGCTGGATATATCTGACAAATACTTCAAAATTTTTACAGAATATTGAGAGAGAACAACAATAAATTTTTTTAATTATTTTATAATGTTACTGAAGTCATTTGACGAAATGACAATTAAATTCAAAAGAACAATGGAAACAAACAATACGTGAGACTGTTACATGCCTGTTATTGTAGTTTTATGATGGTATATCCCAAACAGAAGATGTCTTCTCGATCTCGTTAGTAAATTGTCTTATGTTTATTTTGTAAATTTAAAAATTAATCACAGAATTAAGAATATAATTTACAACGAAACTTGCAGTAAAAAGCCATAATAAATGAGTGTTAAATTGTTTTTGTTCATTGTTTGTAAATTAGCTATAAGTTGTGAAATAAGAGATGGCTAGTTACGTGCTATGTATCAAAATACCCATAAATTTATTCTCTTTCATGTATAGTGCAATTTTAGTGCGCGTGTTATTTGTATTTTTCTGAATAACTCTTATATTAAATAACATTTCGGAATGAAACTTGGACAGCGTATGGGTCATATTTAGTGCTACATTTCTTGAATGTCAAAGGCTCAATTTAACTATATGTTTATTTACTGAATTCACTTTTATATACTTCACGTTATCTGCAAGAAGTCATAAAATTTTTAGATAATATCTGCAGGATTCTACCAACTTTAGTGGAGTTGTACACGATCTGAAGCTAATCTTTGTAAAAATCGATCACGTGTTGCTAATTTCAACCAATCACGAACTCCAAAATTAATTGACATTCGGATTCGTCTCTGGTCTAATGAATATCAGTCAGCCCGCTTCTAAAAATCCTCCCGTGAAGACGTACTCTCTGTGCGAGTTTGTCTTGTCAGAACAAATTCTTCTATAAGGTGACGTCGAACCGAGATATTAGCTACGAGTTTCCCGTATGCTGTATCAAGGGTTAATAGAAGCAATTAACTAAATTTTCAAACATCATTGGTCAGTGCTAACCCGCGTTAGTACAAGATTTCCGTATAGACCAGTAGTATTAAACGGAATACTCCTGTATTAACGCGTGAACACTTTAAGATAGCTTATACTAATGCTTCTATACTATAGCTTTAAGACTAATGCCACGCGTTGTGCAGCCAAATATAAAGAATTCTTACTTGGGGTGGTTAAACAAGTAATAAATTAATAATTAAAAAATCACTTACTGCCAAAATGTTTCAATTTCCCGGGCGCCACCTCATATCTACAAGGATGTGGATATAAAGGATTCATTTGCCAAACACACAACAACAATATTATGTCTAATGCTTATTTAATTAATTAAGTTGTAGCAAATTACAAATATAACACTGTATGGATATTTCCTTAAGTAGAATCACTTCTCTTATCTTAACAATGAGTATCTCTGAAATCGCGATTAATTAACATTTAATAATTTTCTAACACTTATATTGTAAATTATAATCTACAATTGTATTTGGCAAATTTAGATTACTGTTTAGATATGATTTTTAAGAATTTACTAATTGACGTTTTATTTCGCTTCAGTCGAATGCAGAGCACTGAGAGGCAGTTCTCAAGGTTAATTAATTATTAGTGTGAGTTCTTTGACTTGAATGAATTGAGTTTATTGACTTAACTCTAAAGTACCATTAGTTTGAGAGCGTTGATTATTCGTAGTTCATACTCTCGGTGACATCATGTGGTCCTCTGTGTTTAGTAGTTGATGGTCTCCGTAGTCGTTGTAGATTACGTATCCCTTCGCGGTCACTGCACCTCACGATCACTGTTAATTATTGAAGAATTCTCGAACTGTTCACTTTTCACGGCACACGTATTGTGTTGAATATGAGTGTCCTTAATTGATGTTGGTAAAGTTCATGTATAATGTTTTTTAAAGTAGTTCTTTAGATTGCTGATTTTATGTCTAATGTCTCTGTGGTAGAATATGCACTGAGTCTCTCTGTTGATGTGTTCTGTATTATATAAAAGCTGCTGTAATGTTTATAGTTTCTTGTGAATTATTTGTACTTGTAGAATGTCTGTTAATTGAATTTGTCTTCACTTAGTATTGTACTGTGTATCCGTATTCTCCGACACTTTGTTTAAATTACGGTGAAGTTAATTAATTGTAAAGTCTGTTTACATGTTGACTTCGCGTGATATTACTTTATACTAATAGTCTGTCGAACGCGATTAACTGTTCAAATCTCTTGCTATGAGTTTAGAATTTAGTGATAATTATAACAACGAGTTTCGTACGATTTGTCGTATTCACTTCATTGTTCACTTTGATAAATTGAATGTTCGCACTGAAGTAACCGGTTAAGATGACTCGTGGTGATCACTTTGTAGATGAGTACTAGACTGCTGTTTTTCTGTTCTGAGATCTACCAAGTAAACTCTCATCCCGCCTACCTCTGCTGAATCTTCCATCTGCTTGGATACTCTTATTGGTTCTTTAGCCAGTGTGATAAATTGTATATTCGTCATTGGTTTTCGAGTATCTCTGCTTTACACGTGATTATCTTGTCGAACTACCATTCGTCCTGATTGTTACTACAGCCGTTTTCTCTATTTACTAGGAATCTCATTCAAGCACTCCAGAATTCGTGAGTTTCACTTTACCCTTGTAAATCAGGCGACATTTCTTTGTCTCTCGTGGCCGTCTCCTAGTGTCCAATTTCTGTTACGCTTAGACATAGATACAATACTGGTATTGTTCGATCTGCTGCACCATTGTTTATCTTCAAGTTGCACTCTGGCTTTGTTTTGAGTCTGGAACGAATCTTCCTTTGTAATCACGACTTTCGTCAAAGTTCTACGTTGCAATTGTTCTGGCATCTAATGTTGTACCGTATCGAATTGACAAACTCTTTGCTTTCAGTCTGTGTCAAAGTTTTAAAAAGGGTAGATTGGTTTATTGGGGGTTATGCCTTTCTTCCCTCAGACCAGCTGCCTGATGCGAAATACAACGTCTCACATACATCTAGTAAGTGTCACTCTTTTTGTCAAACAATTAACTTTACAGCCGTAACACATCAAGCTGTCTGTAGGTTACAATGCCAAGAGGACAGTCTTACAAACTTTCCCTTCACACACCCTCACATACTTCTTTGTCAAATATAACTGCTAGTACACATTATTTTTAGCTATTATTTACTACTTGTACAATTTTATAAATATTTTCAAAAATAAACGTTACATTGTCCTTAAATTTTTATTAATTGATGGCGTGTAACAAAATCAAATAATAAAATTTGTGCCCCTTTTTTTTAATTATGTAAATTTTAATTAATTATGTACATTTTAATTAATTATGTATGAATATCTAATGAGTTACATTTATTGCTAGTGATGTAATCCCTTTAACGGGTTCGAGTAAGTTCAACTTGGTTTGTTTACGTTCGAAACTGTCTATACAGTGTAC
This sequence comes from Magicicada septendecula, assembly GCA_034769895.1. NCBI lineage: Eukaryota > Metazoa > Arthropoda > Insecta > Hemiptera > Cicadidae > Magicicada > Magicicada septendecula. The sequence continues at coordinate 290,021,786 of CM068374.1, read as the reverse complement.
CCTTGTGTCTGGGCTGAGATTTATGACCTCTCCCATTCATCCCCCTGTCACTCTCTCATTCACACCTTGTTACTTGGCAAAGGGTCCTACTAACGGTTTCAATTTCTCTGTTTGCTATTCTAACCTATCCAATTGTTTACAACCCTACGCACTACCATCCATTCAGACCACTTATCTTCCTAACATATCATAATGTAGAATTAACAACTATCTAATTCATTATGTACATCTGTTTACATATAATTATTCACCTAGATACTATTACTGTTCTTTCTTACTTCCTATTAGTTAAATATCCACTTATATATATTTTTCATTTGTCAATAATTTTCTACTTGCAAATGCATACAACAAAAAATTCATAATATCATATTAATTATCACTTAGTTCTTATCATTACTTTCATTGTTAGTCTTTGTTCAATGTCTTTGTTTTGTTTTTCTTAGATATACTTTTATTCTTATACATAATATACAAAATATAAATCTTTACTCTGATATACATCGTCAGTTGATAACCTTACTTCGATTATTACTTCAAAATTTTACAATTATTATACATAACTTTATTATGTCATATTTATTATATGAGTGCTACAATGTGCTTACTCACGTAACCGATCGTTACTAACGCATTATTTCCTTTTACTGCTCTTCTTGTCAGGTAATATATTGCTTTAGCTGTCGGACATTGAAATTTCCTCTTGTTCCTTTCTTTTCGTCCAAATATTCTAACGTATAAGTAGCTTTACTTATTTGCTTCGCAACCCTATATGGTCCTTCGTACAGGTCGCAAAATTTCGCTATTATCTTATTCATTGCATCGGATATTGGACATGTTTTAACTAATACCAGGTCACCGATGGCGAATGTTGTTAGTTCTCTTTGGTTCATCTTATTTGCATGTCGCTCTCTCTTTTCTTTAATCCTTAAGTAAATGTCTTCCGGCTTATAAGTAGTTGGTTCGGAAATCACACTTCTGTCAATAAATTTGGTCCACTCTCTGGTTGGTTTCTTTCCAAAGTGTGCCTCGATTGGACTCATCTCAATGGTACTATGGTATGTCTCATTTAAACAAATTTCAATGGCTTGGATATACTTGGCCCAATTTGAGTGTTTCTCTTTGACAAATACTCGAAATAAGTTGCCTAGTTGTCTGTTAGTTCTCTCGGCTATATTTGTACACGGGTTCCGAATAGCGGTAAACTTCGGTTTAATTCCTAGTTCTCGTAAACTCCTTGTCCAAATATTAGTAGTGAATTGGGTTCCATTATCAGTGACAATTGATAACGGTTTTCCCCATGACGCTATATATTGTTTGAGTCTATTTATGGTAGCACGAGTTGTAGCTCTTTTCAACGCATAAAGTTTGACGTACTTTGTGAAATTATCGATGATAACAAGAATGTATTTAACACCTCCAGTCGATGTAATTAGGGGTCCATAGTAGTCCATACTGATTAACTCCCCTTTCTTCTTTGGCAGCATCGGGATGTTTTCTCCTACATTATTCTTACGATGATCCTTACATCGCTGACATGTATCGCACTTAGTAATGATTTGATGTATCGTTTTGTTTATTCTGTCTCCAGTAAGGTACTCTCGAAAAAGTCTTTCGGTTTTTTGTATGCCGCAGTGTCCGTATACAACGTGTAATTCTTGAATTAAATTTTCTTTCATGTTATTCGGTACATATATTTTCCATGACTTCTTGTCTTGTCGGTATAGGATTTTTTTAACATATTGATATTTATTACTTAATTTAGAGTCTTCCTTGCTTTCTAATTCACAAATAATTTTGTTCAATTTAGGATCTTGGCGCTACAATTTCTCAATATTTTTTATATCCTTCATTATTTTCTTATCCAATTTCAAGGTAATACGATTAATTTCCATCTCTTCACTAAAACTGACATCACTGCTGTCCATAGAGTCCTCTGGGTTTCGGCTTAGTATGTCGGCTACAATATTTTCTTTGCCTTTACAATGCACAATGTCGAAATCGTATTCTTGGATGCACAGTATCCAGCGGGTAATTCTAGCATTTGATAGGTGGCATTTGTGTAGGAATGTGAGAGCTTTATTATCTGTTATGATTGTGAATTTATGTCCTAATAAGTATATCCGAAATTTCTTCAAACAATGTATGATACTCAGCAGTTCCTTCTCGGTGGTGCACCTTTGAAAGTTCTGCTAGTAAAAGCTACGACGGCGATGTGTCCTTCGTCATCATATTGAAACAATTGCCCTCCTAGTGCGTAGTTGCTGGCATCCGTTTGTAAATAATATTGCTTCTTGAGATCTGGGTGTTTTAAAATTACAGTATCTATAAATAATTCTTTGACTAATTTAAATTGTCGGTCGTGCTGCTCCGTCCACTTGAAGTAGCGCTCCTTCTTTAACAATTGTATTAATAAAGATGTTGTTTCAGCATATCGACTGGTAAATCTGTTATAAAAATTTGTAAGTCCTAAAAACCCTTTTAGTTGCTTTTGATTTCTTGGACGTGGAAAATTTTGGATTGCCTTTACCTTGTCTGGCATAGGACTAAGGCCTTCTACTGATAAACAGTAACCAAGATAATTAATTTCTCTACGGAAAAACTGTGATTTTTTGAAGTTCACTGTGATGTTTGCTTCGTATAAATTGGTCAATAATAGATCTAAATGTGTGAGGTGTTCCTCCAGACTGTTAGATAGACATAGGCAGTCGTCTACATATATTATCGTGAATTTCTTCACTGCATCTGACAACACAGTATCCAATCCTCTCGTCAGGCTGGCCAGACTTGTCTTTAATCCAAACGGTGTGACTGTGAAGCGGTAGGTCTTTCCTTTATATAGAAACCCGGTGAAGTCCCTGCATTCTCGCTTAAGTGGTACCTGCCAGAAGCTGGAGCGTAGGTCGATCGATGACATATATTTTACTCCTCCGCAATTAGCAATGAGCTCGTTGATTGGTTGTGCCCCTTCGAAGTCAGGTATCATCACCTTGTTTAACTTCCTGGCGTCCAAACACAATCTTACGCTCTGGTCCTTTTTTATAACTGTCACCATGGGATTGATATATTGGCTGCTCGCTCGCTCGATCACTCCGTATCTTAACATTTTCTGGATCTCCTCTTCGACTTTGTCTTGATAGGCAATTGGTATAGGCCATCCCTTTTGGAAGAAGGGGGTGTTGTCCGTGATACGTAGTTCATGTTCATATCCATGAATTCGGCCTGGTTCTTCTCGGAATAGATTTCTATTTTTCATTAATATTTTAGTTAATTTTTTCTTCGTTTCTGTATTTATATTAGTTAACTCTTCGACAGCTTCTTGAAAGTTAATAGATTCCTCATCGGCCGTTTCTTTATCCAAAGCGATCTGATGTATATGTACTATTTCATTAGGATCCTCTACATTTTTCTTATAATTTCTATTTTTAATATGTATTACATTTTGCTGGAAATCTATAGTACACTCACCTTCCTTCAACATATTTATTCCTAGTATACAGTCTTTATTCAGTCCAGGGATGATAAAAAATACTAAGTCAAATTTATAATTATCAACCTCAGCTTCTAAAAGTACTTGTTTTCGTATTAATTTTTATTTATGTCCGAATGCACCTTTTATATTGGTATTCGATAAGTTTAATAACTCGATTCTACCTAATTTATCTTTATTATGGTTGAACCACTTTTCGGCAATTCCGTTTAATTGACTCCCCGAATCAATAAGTGGAGTTACTTCTACATTATTTAATTTTATTTTTATTTCCGGACATTTATTGTACGGGAAATTAGTGGTTTCTTCTTCTTCATCCATTTTATCCAATTCTTCACGAATATCAATATAATCTAATGCTACGTCTAACTGGTTATTTATTTTTCTACTAGCTAAGTATTGTTGCCGCGACAGTGGGTTGGCTGGTCGTTTTTTGTACGTGATTCTTGTGAAGGGCCAGGTTGTTGACGCTCAATTGTTACTGTGTTGACAATGGGCTGTTTTGTTCCCCTATCCTCTGTACCAAACGTTTGTTTATTGCGCCACCCAGGTCTGTGACCCTCGTGTTCAGTCTCCACTTTCATACCCTTTGTTTTATGATAGCCATTGTTAATATGTCTTCCACCGTTGTCAACCGTTGCCTGTTGTGGCGGCCGATACGATCCTCTCATTTCTCGTTGTTGAATGGTAGCAAATTCATTTAATAAGCTTTCAAATTGATCTACTTGTTGGACGCCTCTAGTTATGATGGCAACTTCTATTTCCTTACTATAGTGGCGTGCAAGTTTGCGAATCAGATGCTGGTCCGAGATTGGTGGGATCAGTTGTCTGCACTGTAGAATTTTATTCTCGAGGTATTGAACCATAGTGAGTTTACCATTCGGATAATAACATCCGTACTCCAAGCTGTCCCGGATGTTTTCTTGAATTTGTTGACTCCAGAATTTCTTGGTAAACGCCTCCTCGAATTGTTCAAACGTATGTATTTGGGATTGTACGATTCTCCACCATACTGTTGCTTCACCCTCTAGATGCCTGCTAATCCACTTAATACCTCCGCTGGGGTAATATATTTCTTTAACCTCTTTTAATTCTTTTAGAAATTCCATGGGGTAGGCGTCTCGTCCGTTGTACCGTACCTCCTTTAACTGTTCTTGGTTACCCACAATAGTATTTTGGTTGTTTACCATTGGTCTTGACTACAACTCTGTTAATTTTCGTTTTAATTGCTCTTGATCTTCTTTCATCTCGTCGATGCGTCGACCCTTTTCTTCAGCTAATTTTCTTAATTCTTCTTCCATTTCTTCTTTGTTTACGGTAGAAATATTTCTGACTTCTTCTCGGACGACCTCTTTCGTTGTGTTTATTTCTCTTCTCACTTCCTGATTGATTCGATTTAAATTTTTACTTAAGTTTTTAGTAGTTTTTTGTATTTCACACTTAAATTTTTCACTTTGTTGCTGTACCACCTCGCCAAAATTATGCTCAGTCTTATTCAATTCTTCACGCCATGTTTTATTCACTATTTGAATATCACCAACTAATTTGTCATGCAACGTGTTCATATCGTTTTTTATCTCCTCTCTTAACTTAGTGTGCTTTCCTGTAATATCCTTAATAGCTACTTCTAATTTATTCTGATTTGCTTCAACTTTTTCTTCTAATTTCTTCTGATTTACTTTAATATCTTGAATGTCTTCTCGTATCTTCTTATTGTCTTCATGTAATTTATTCAGACTTATTTCTAATTTATTCTGTAATTTCTTGTTATCTTCTTTCATCAATTCGTATAGCATTTGCAGCTCACTTTTGGCTGTGGTCCTGCCCTTATTTGTTCCTTCTCCGTCTGTGGTACTGTCGCACTTACTTGTTCAACTTCTGCGTGTGGTCCTTCTGCCCTTATATTTTCAATATCCGTTCTGATTTCTTCCTCCATCATTACTATGACTTGAGGATCTCCCATTTGGTTATATATCTCCATCTCTTCGCTCTCTTCAGCTCTCCTTGGTGCTTGTGTTTCTTTTTCACTGGCCATTGTCGTATAAGGTGTTTCTTTTTCCATTTTGCGTGCCTTACTTCGCGTCAACATATACCGTATATATTCGAACCGTGACTAAGCAACAGTAGTTACAATTACTAGCCCTATGTTCTTAATGTCTATTCTATTTATTAATACTTTTATTTTATTTCTAATTCTCAGTTTAGTTAACTTATTTAACTCAATTCATTCATCTGCCTTTTTGACAAATCTAAATTTAGATTTTGCCACGCGAGTTGGGCGACAAATATAAAGACTAATGCCACGCGTTGTGCAGCCAAATATAAAGAATTCTTACTTGGGGTGGTTAAACAAGTAATAAATTAATAATTAAAAAATCACTTACTGCCAAAATGTTTCAATTTCCCGGGCGCCACCTCATATCTACAAGGATGTGGATATAAAGGATTCATTTGCCAAACACACAACAACAATATTATGTCTAATGCTTATTTAATTAATTAAGTTGTAGCAAATTACAAATATAACACTCTGTATGGATATTTCCTTAAGTAGAATCACTTCTCTTATCTTAACAATGAGTATCTCTGAAATCGCGATTAATTAACATTTAATAATTTTCTAACACTTATATTGTAAATTATAATCTACAATTGTATTTGGCAAATTTAGATTACTGTTTAGATATGATTTTTAAGAATTTACTAATTGACGTTTTATTTCGCTTCAGTCGAATGCAGAGCACTGAGAGGCAGTTCTCAAGGTTAATTAATTATTAGTGTGAGTTCTTTGACTTGAATGAATTGAGTTTATTGACTTAACTCTAAAGTACCATTAGTTTGAGAGCGTTGATTATTCGTAGTTCATACTCTCGGTGACATCATGTGGTCCTCTGTGTTTAGTAGTTGCTGGTCTCCGTAGTCGTTGTAGATTACGTATCCCTTCGCGGTCACTGCACCTCACGATCACTGTTAATTATTGAAGAATTCTCGAACTGTTCACTTTTCACGGCACACGTATTGTGTTGAATATGAGTGTCCTTAATTGATGTTGGTAAAGTTCATGTATAATGTTTTTTAAAGTAGTTCTTTAGATTGCTGATTTTATGTCTAATGTCTCTGTGGTAGAATATGCACTGAGTCTCTCTGTTGATGTGTTCTGTATTATATAAAAGCTGCTGTAATGTTTATAGTTTCTTGTGAATTATTTGTACTTGTAGAATGTCTGTTAATTGAATTTGTCTTCACTTAGTATTGTACTGTGTATCCGTATTCTCCGACACTTTGTTTAAATTACGGTGAAGTTAATTAATTGTAAAGTCTGTTTACATGTTGACTTCGCGTGATATTACTTTATACTAATAGTCTGTCGAAAGCGATTAACTGTTCAAATCTCTTGCTATGAGTTTAGAATTTAGTGATAATTATAACAACGAGTTTCGTACGATTTGTCGTATTCACTTCATTGTTCACTTTGATAAATTGAATGTTCGCACTGAAGTAACCGGTTAAGATGACTCGTGGTGATCACTTTGTAGATGAGTACTAGACTGCTGTTTTTCTGTTCTGAGATCTACCAAGTAAACTCTCATCCCACCTACCTCTGCTGAATCTTCCATCTGCTTGGATACTCTTATTGGTTCTTTAGCCAGTGTGATAAATTGTATATTCGTCATTGGTTTTCGAGTATCTCTGCTTTACACGTGATTATCTTGTCGAACTACCATTCGTCCTGATTGTTACTACAGCCGTTTTCTCTATTTACTAGGAATCTCATTCAAGCACTCCAGAATTCGTGAGTTTCACTTTACCCTTGTAAATCAGGCGACATTTCTTTGTCTCTCGTGGCCGTCTCCTAGTGTCCAATTTCTGTTACGCTTAGACATAGATACAATACTGGTATTGTTCGATCTGCTGCACCATTGTTTATCTTCAAGTTGCACTCTGGCTTTGTTTTGAGTCTGGAACGAATCTTCCTTTGTAATCACGACTTTCGTCAAAGTTCTACGTTGCAATTGTTCTGGCATCTAATGTTGTACTGTATCGAATTGACAAACTCTTTGCTTTCAGTCTGTGTTAAAGTTTTAAAAAGGGTAGATTGGTTTATTGGGGGTTATGCCTTTCTTCCCTCAGACCAGCTGCCTGATGCGAAATACAACGTCTCACATACATCTAGTAGTAGTAGTAGTAGTAGTAGTAGTAGTAGTAGTAGTCACTCTTTTTGTCAAACAATTAACTTTACAGCCGTAACACATCAAGCTGTCTGTAGGTTACAATGCCAAGAGGACAGTCTTACAAACTTTCCCTTCACACACCCTCACATACTTCTTTGTCAAATATAACTGCTAGTACACATTATTTTTAGCTATTATTTACTACTTGTACAATTTTATAAATATTTTCAAAAATAAACGTTACAAGCTGGATGGTGTTAGTCCAGTACACCATATCTTTTTATAAATTAACCCACTGTTCTAAACCTGAGATTGTCGATATAAACAATAACGAGCATACAAACAGCGTGAGCGTGCGCATCGTCGAGGCCAGCGGTCAACGTATTAGCGTAGCAGCCGTCTACTTATATACAACAAGGAATTCTTCAAACAAGTAACATTTTCAACAAATTGTTCGAGACGAACATTTAATTTGTACAATTGAAGACATATTAACTCAGTAAATCATTTTGTGTTTTATAAAGAAACTAACAGGCAAGATATAAATTTGTTTTTAATTTAATAAATTGTCCTGCCTCCAGATAATAGACTCTGTTGTATATTATCATTACTATTACCTGTCTATGCACTCATTTTGTTTCGTTGCAACTTCTACGTAGTAAACAAAAGTAACCTCAAAACACGTGGTGACTACAGGGTAAATAAACAGTGTTTGAAGGCGGGGAGGGAGGATCACAGGTTGGGAAGCCTGCCACAGTCGCTCGGTCTTATAAATACGTAATGCATTGTACGTATTTGTAATGTAATGCACTCTAGTGATCCTTAAAATTGAAGGATATGAAGATCACCGTTCACCCTGCAATGACAACATTATCGGAAGATATTGCATAAATAGACCCATCCTATTTATACATGAAATCTTAAAGACTAGGCGATACGAAACGTAAACATTAAAAGTGACCTAACGTCGCGGTTAAAAATATGTAACTATATTGCTTAAAAACGACACTACTAAAGGTGTCAGATATCGACACAAGGATTCTGTGTACTTTTATTTGTATTATACATTTTTGTGATATAGGTACATAAATTTATTTTTGTAGAATCGATTATTCACTATATTGTCTTTTTTATTTCCTTATAATTATATTTTTAATTTTTGGGAGTTATGGAAATTTGCTGTTTTAGTTTCCTATTCAATATACCTATGAGAGAAGCAAGTATATATTTTGGTTAAAATTTCACAGCTGAAAACTTAGTCTTTTCACTTGAAGTATTCTGTTCACATTTATTTCTCACCGAATTGCTGCGATATTCTTGTAATTAATCTTACGAAGAGAAGGAGTGGTGTGTTGCAATATTCAGCTCACGAAATATATTATGTATTTCAGACGGACTAGTTTGAAATATTTGCTGTTTTTTTTTACAGCTGCTGGTAAAAAACTATTTTGTTTATAAAGTAACATAAAAAATCAATGAAATAAAATAAATAAGAATGTAGTTACCTTATCTTTCTATCTCTTACACGTTGAACGTATAAATGTAGAAAATAGGAAATAAGAAACAAAACGCAGAACAATAAATATTAAACATAACAAAGAAATATTTCAATAAAAGAAGATAAACAAAGCGTCAGAGTTCTACTGTGGTCAATGTGACACTTTAGACCGGAAGATATAATAAGCAAGGACTTTCAGGCAGCGACTTTTCGAAACGCGGTTTATTGATTGTGCCATTTAAACGTGGTACGGAACACGCGCTCGCTCGCACACACACACACACACACACACACACACACACACACACACACACACACACACACACACACACACACACACACACAAAATAGGATTTGCCGGATAAAAACTGAGAGAGATAAAAAATGAGATTAAGTATAGTAGGTTAACTCCATAACTTTCTGGTATACTGTCAAAGTCTCTAAGTTCCAACGATACGCAACCTCGTCAAATAAATAAAATGGGTGACTTCGAGTCTTGTAAAGATAAGTTGACAACCCGAGTGACGAACTGAAGATCAGGATAAAACCATTTTTACCACCTTCGTCTGATTCAGGATTTACGTCTGTTTTCGTGTATGAGAAATGTCGTGAATATGAACATCATGGGAATAAGTGGAATTCTTAGTGCCAGAGTGAAACGCCGGAGTGTCTGTAACCCTCCATATTGCACTTTATTGCATACAGTGCCGACCGACATTTTGTGTTGACGTCCGCTACAATATTACAGCGCCATAGTAAAAGAATGCAGACTCATTTTGTTTCTGCCTTTTCACTCACGTCTGACCCAAGTACGATACATAAAAAGCAATCAATACACTCCTGTAAATCATAAATGTACCAAATTCTACTTGAGTATGAAATTCTCGAACCAACGACACTTTTAAAATGTCACGCGTTCGGCAACATACCTGTAGATGTATAATATAATTACTTTTAATTTTCTACTATATTCCTATGCTATTAAGATATATTTTTTCTTATTTGGGTAAGCATTACTCAATTCATGTCTCATGTAAAAAAAATATATTCTGATTTTTGAGTAATATATTATGAAGTTAGTTACACATCAAAAAAAGAATCGTAATAGCGTTTATGTTTATTTAGTTAGATGATGTAAATTTTATAATATAGAGTATAAGGTAATATAAAGTATAAAAAATATAATTTAATAATGTGTAAAATATAAGTTATAGAGTGAAAACATATTATTAACTTTTATTAACAAATAAATATTTACCGGTATATATTTTTTTCAACGTGCAATAGAGTGGGGTAAATTTCACTACATTTTAGTCACAAATTTCTTCCACTGTATTTCAGTTTCCTTGTTTCATCCTACGTTCATCTCCTTTTGCAATTATCTCATGTCAGGTTCTTTTAGGCCCCTCCCTTATGTTTCACGATTTTTGCTTCCCTAATGCTTCTCACACAACAAATAATGAAGTTACTAAAATTATAATTGAAATCGCAAATAGGAACTTAAGTAATTAAAGTCAGTACTGAGACCAATAACACTGTATACTGTACGAGACACGAGAAGTGAGACATCAAAAATAAAACCAACAACAGGTTATCAGGAATGAAGATGCAAAGAATAATATGAGGAAGACCATATGAGATTGGAAAGTTTGAGAGAATTTTCCAGTAAGTTGCAAAAGTAGACAACACTGGCTAGTAAGGAGAAGAATATAATGGGATACACAGTTGAAGTGAACAGAATAATGACGATATGGAGGGATGAGAAACCATGGAACAAAGTTGAGTCGGTCGACCCAGAAAAAATGCAAAGCAGCTTTCATCTGGTTTGATGGACAAGTCGTAGCTTGTATTCAAATAAAAAGAAAATGACAACGATAAGAAGAAGAAGATGAAGAAGGAGATGAAGAAGAAGAAGATGAAGAAGAAGAATAAGAAGAAGAAGAAAAAAAGAAGAAGAAGAAGAAGAAGAAGAAGAAGAAGAAGAAGAAGAAGAAGAAGAAGAAGAAGAGAAATTCTTCTCACTGCTCTTGGATTTCCATACGCTGCAGATATCCCCACTAATTGAATTGGTCTTCATTCCTCGCCAGTTACTGAAAGCCTCTTGTTTGGTCTATCATTTTATTTTTATATCGTCCTTTGTATTACCATTTTCTATCAGTATAATTTTTTCTTATTAATTCTAATTCCAATTTCTTGTAGCCCTGATTGCCATACATACTAAGTTTCTTGCAATTTCAAATTGTTTCCGTCTGTCAACAAATGTAGTGGTATAATATTTGAAAAATTCAAGTCGCAAGATATTGACAAAAACGAAGATGAAACAACTTTTTTAATGCTAATTATATGAATGGTAACTAGTTACTATTAAAATTGTATACAAAATGTCTAGTAGAGGAGCACACGTAGAATTACCTAAGATTTCCATTTTAGACAAACAATAACGCCCTGTAGATGTAGTTATTTGCCGTAATGTAAACTGTTTTCAGTGTAAACAATTCAACGTTCGTAGTGTGAAGTATGTAACAGTGATGGAAGCTGACCACTAATCTTCCGATATTGCTTTCCACGTCTGAAGGTTAGTGGTCAGTTACACATAGTATTTCGTGTTAAAGTCTATTGCCACTAGCACTGGTTCTTTAATTTGATAAAGATATTAAGTAACTTGGACAAGACTTACTGATTCACAAAGGTACAAATGAGTTGAAAATGTGTCGTGATTTAGCATTTTCTTCATCATTAAATTTTATAAAAGTCTACGACCTTCGTGTTCGACGCGAACTGACAGAAATGCACAAAGAGAAACGTTTGGAATTTTCAGAAAAGCATTCATATGAAGACAAAAATTCAGAATCGGGATGGTACAAGTAGCTATCCGATTATCTGTTATTTTCTTAATTTATAACACACAGTTTGCGAAAAAAAAGACAAAAAAGGAAAAACAAGATACGGATATGTGCAGTATAGGGTTTGGCAGGTACAATTTTTCATTTTAATCAACTCTTCACAGAGCATTTCTCAGTACTTCCTTCTGCGTCATGCCGTCATTGAATCTTTGTATAAAACCAGTAGCAGAAACGTGAAGCACCAAGGAGGTTTAAGGTGAGAAGTCCCGGCAGGTAAAAGAAAAGAGGTTGATTTAAACTGAGGCTAGTATGCTCCCTGAGCTGCAGGATTTGCTTACTACTGTATTTTGAACGAAGTACAATTATTATTACGTATATTTTGATATTAGATAATTTTTCAGTTATGGGGAAAATTAAAAAAATCCCGATTTCTCTACCATTCCTTTAGTCATATAACAATTGTAGAAAACCAAATTACACAATAAATACTAAAAATTCAAAACATTCAAATTTGCATTACAGTTTCTTTTAGTCTGAGACTCTGCTGGACTTTTCATATTTTTGTTTTAATTATAGACTCTTTTTTGGTCCCTGGGATCAGAAAATTTTGAAATTTCCAAAATGTAACACTACGTTCAAACGTTAATTACAATTCTCTTTAATTTTTATACGCCGCATGAATTTTGTCAATTTTATGAAAATTTTCACCCACTTTTTTAGCTCTCACGTCAAAAACATTTTTAAATTTTCAAAAATGAACACTATATTTAGATTGTGGTTTAATTCTCTCTTATTTGGTACCCCACATGGGCTTTCCTAACAGTTTTTACCTCCACATTTTTGGCTCCCGCCGCCCCTCTATTTTTGGAAGGACCAATCTCAAAAACAATAGAGTTCTGTAGGATAAAGTATGCACATGCATGACAGCTTTTACGAAAATCGTTTGACGCGTTCAAAAGTTCTCGTGAGACATACCCCAAACATACACATAGACAAATGCCAAACGGCTGAACTGAGAACTCGCTTCGGTCGTTCGATAAATCAATGGGGTTGGAAATGTATGACTAGATATAAAACACTGGTTAACTACGGTGAAGGACGTTGTTATTGGAGACGTGTCTCGGTGGAAGCTGACTGCTGAGCTACGAGGCTACACTCTTTCCTCTTATCCTTCACTGCCCCCGCGAGCAGTTCTTAGTATTTCCAACCGCGGCTTGCTGTCAGAGAATTATTATGTATCTTTGTATAAACCAAGGTCAGGGGACACACAAGAAAGTGAACCGCCAGAAACTTTATGACGTGAAATTGAAGCAGGCAAAAAAAAGAGATTGATTCAAGCTAAGATAAATCAATGGGGTCGGAAATGTTTCAAGAGTGGATAATGTCAAACTACGGTGAAGGATTTTGTTATAGAAGACTTGTATCGGTAGAGGTCAAGATTTACGCAGATCTGGTGTCAGAGATTGTGTAAGCAATTAAATAAGTCTACCACATCGTTTGGATTGTCTCAGTGGGGCGTAATTTTGTATAATATATCTCGTATATCAATAACTGTTTACGGATATAATGGGCTTAATTACTCGTCTATAATATCTTATTATCATGTAATACTAACAACGTTTTCGTTAATATAAGACGGCAGTTCTCTTAGAACAGTGCATCATCTTTTATTGTTGAGTTTTTAATAGTTTGAGTATCATAGTTTTGCAGCTACTGTGACGATTTAAATTGTAAAACAAATAAAAAAAAATTAATAATAAAAATATAAAATGGGAAGTTAGTGAAACCAATAAATCGCACTATTAAACCAAATACCCCTGAACTAACTCATAATAGTAATGAGAATTAAAAAAGAAAATTTAACTACAGTAATTAATTAAAACTGTGAAAGCAAAAGTTAAAAATAAAACTGTTAACCCTTTATTAAATTTATCATGCTATGACCTGTGTATTCCGGATCCAACTGCATACCAACCCGGCATTAAATAAGAAATACCTGTAAACTATAATGTAAATAATTAATAATTTAAAGTCACTAGTAGTAGTTGTAATAAATTCTGTAGACAACGAAAGTCTCGATTGTTTATTTTGTCGAACTGTAAGACTGTAAAACTAATTAAAAGTTGGAACTATATTATGGCGGAGTATTCACTCCGCGTCGTTGCAACTTTCCTGTTGTAACAATGTAGGACTTATGATGCGGCTTTCAAACTGTAAACAGCTCCAAGCGGGGCTCTGCACAAAATGTTTATTTTTTTTCATTTTATTTGATTGTTAGCTTCCACTAAAAGTGTGGAGATCTAGATCTAAGTAACTAAGATGAAGTGAGTTTTTTTAAAACAAAGATGTGAAAGAAAAAAATGAGTGTATAAGGTGACATCTCCTGTTAATTAAAATAAAAGATCAAATATGGTTCAATTCTTCGTATTGTTTAAATTGGCAGCCATCCTTACTTTTCTTTTATAAAATTGCTAAACTGCTACAATTGTTATTTTTTAGACAAAGCTTTTCGTCATCACTGACATCTTCAGGTCTTAACAACCTAAATCTTCAAGTTGTTTAAGACCTGAAGATGTCAGTGATGACGAAAAGCTTTGTCTAAAAAATAACAATTGTAGCAGTTTAGCAATTTTATAAAAGAAAAATATGGTTCAAGTTAAGGGTAATTCCAACATAATGTGAAAAGAATATGTAAACTCCAATACTACTGTGCCATTACATATGTGATGTGAATAACTGTGAATAGTGACGACTAAGACCTCAACTGCATTTACACTACCGCCGAGGATCAGGACGACTTCACGCTAGATGACACCATAACATCCATTTCATCATTAATTGACTCCGAGGACATCCACTGGAAAGACTACCCCGATGACAACCCACGACTAAGAGAGTACAGAACAATCACGCGGCAGGACATGGACAGATAACATTTAACTAGAGGTGACGCGGAAGCTCGTCTTCCGTGAATTATGTATATTTAAAATATAAGTAATTATAAATGAAAAAGACTTTTAAAAGACAATCTCTAAGCGTTAAGCTTTAAAATGGTGTAACCAGTAATTTCTGACATCATACGTTGTAACATAACTCTTGTGATGTAATTTTGAAACATTGCTCAACTAAATAAAACCATTCTTCAAATGGTATTTAAGTAATAATGTAATCGTCTAAACAAGTAGAGTAAATTTGAAACTTCTTAACTAGTTTAAAGAGACTCGGATCCGAGGTAAATACATTATCTGTATGATCATTTTTAAGACAGAAAACCCCTTTACAATTTCTGTGTAAGTAAAATTTTTATTTATAATGTGTTACCTATCATATGTAAATAAAGGGATGTCATCTTTGTTACATACTAAAGTGAGTGCATAAATCAGCTAAATTCCCTCCCCTTGTTTCCTTTAATTAGAGTAATTATAATTATTGTTAGTGATGTGTTTGATTTTTCAGTTTGTTACAACGTAGGCAGCCTGTATAATTGGCTAGAGTCAATTATTACGGGTTCCCTGGATTATAACGTAGCCGACACGTTATACTACCTAGATTCGAAATATTTAAAATTTAGTATTGCTGCTGTCTGAATTCTTTAAAATATTTTGCTTATTTACACGAGAAGTTGAATAATTAAACAATGCCTTGCCTAAACTCGTAAACACTTTTCTGGTGTAGACTAGAATACTGTAGCAAAAATTACAGTATTACCGTAACCTTTTGTTGGTAAGCTTACAGTGGTGATGACGTGATTCAGGTTAAGTTACTTAACAATTCATTTTGAATTAATAAAATACAATAAGACGCTCAATCTTGATTGATCTCAGCATTGTTGAATTATACTTGGAAAGTTGGATATTTAGATAATTCTATTCCTGTATAGCCTGTATTAAGGAGAGAATGCATTCTTTTTATTGTATATTGTAGAAATGTATACTAAGAAACGAGAAAATTGTATTCATTCAGTGAAATTAAAAATACTAACGAATACAATGCCAAGCAAATGCACTGCATCCTGTGTTCAATTCTACCCTGTCTAATACAATTTTAGACAGAACAATGTGTTTTTATTGATATACGTATGCTGTCTTATTGTGATATTATACTACAACAATGATATAGGGAAGTGTTTTGAAAAAAAAAGGTTGTTTACTTTAGTAACCCATGTCTAAAACCACAGTGTTAAGAGTTTTCATTATTTATGTAAGGAATTAGTTTCGTGAATTAACAAATGTAGGCTGAACGATGTACGGAACTGCTAAATGCAAACCATACAGAAATTCGTCGACCGAAAAGTGAAATTATTCTGTATTATTCTGTTGTTTCTGCATTATTCGGTAATATTTCTGTTATTAACGGTTTTAAGTATTTAAAAATAAAAACACTTAAAGATAAGGAATGTTACATAAATAGTTGAGATTTTTTAAACACACGCCCATTTTTTTTTTTTAATTATCTACTGCAAATTGTAGTAACCCGAATAGTTGTCATCGGGATAATTGGCGTTCCGCTTTATAGTGAAATGACTGAAATCGTTTGGCGAACGCATGAGGATCAAGCATTGACTTACTCTCGAAATTCAAATAGCAATGCACACACAGAAATGACTAGCGCAAGAAAACTGATCACTATGTTTAAAAGTCAGTGTTTAAGGGGATATTTTGTTGTCCCCATATTGGCGATACTAACTGTTCTGATGTTAATCGTGACGTAATAGTGTCTGTGTATACTGTACTTGAAATGCTACATCAGTATTAAGCATCCTGTTAAAAGATAACATTCAATTTAAACGTTTCATGTAACTACGACTAGGAAGAAATGGCGGTTCTCTTAATTCAGCTATAGGTTCCTGTCCATCTAGAAACCCAGTTAGTGTTTGAAAATTTCAAAAGCAGTACCACATGGCTAAAAGCAGTTTTATAAGGCTAAAAACTATCATCTATGATCTATGTTCTGTTTTACGATTTTTTCTCAGTAAAAACGGTGTTAGGTAGGTTACTTCAAAGACAAAATTAATTTGAATAGCTGACCTAACAAGACTTACTGATCCACAAAGGTACAAATGAATTGAAAATGTGTCGTGATTTAGCATTTTCTTCATCATTAAATTTTATAAAAGTCTACGACCTTTGTGTTCGACGCGAACTGACAGAAATGCAGAAAGAGAAACGTTTGGAATTTTCAGAAAAGCATTCCAACTGGTACTTGGACGAAGGAGGTTATCTTCTGACACGATAATAACTGTTTATGTGACATGCTTTGAGTCCTAGAATAAGTGGTAGTGTTTAGTACATCGCTACCAACAACAGAAACTCAGGATTTTTCAGAAAAGTCGATGAAAATGTTGATCTAGTTTTGGTCTCTTACACCTAAAGAGCAGTCAATGAATAATGATAGCTACTGCAAAATTTCAGAAGGCGTGATCTTGATTCGTAACAAGACTCGGACCGAAATGTTTATTTTCAATTCTTGGACCAACCAGCGTCGTATTTAGAGTCGATGTTTGGCTTTAGGCGACTTTAACTTCAGTGGGCTAGTATTCGACTCAGATGAAGATACCACGGAAGCAATGCAGAACTGGCTACGCACCATATTAAATATCTTTCTTCTAGGATGAAGATCAGAAACTCAATAAATGTAGCCGAGCTCTGAGAAGTAGGGAAAATTACGTGATTTTTCTCCACGTGACTACAATAAAAAATATATTTTTTGCCTCTTTATTCTGTAATTCTTCAAACGTATAGGAACATTGGACATAATATGAAATGATTTTTACGATTTACACATCATACAATAACGTAGAATATAGGCTTATATGTTAGTTTTTAGTTTTGACTTGTATACAATACAATTTGCGTACAAATCAAATATATTGTGTATATTATGCAAATATTTTATTGTAATAATCTTATTTGTCATTTACAAACTCACTTACCTAATAATTTTTTCGGCTTTTAGTGTTCCCTGGATTTCCGTAGCCTTAAGCAGAGTTCTATCTACTATTAAAACCCAGCTGCCTTTTAGTGGAATTGAACTGAAGCTCCGATAAATTTAGCTGCTCCGTCGAAGTATCTCATGTAATTTTAGCAGTCTATGTATCAGCTAAATAGTAAAACTGCAGGTACCCAAAACACACACACACTTATACGTAATGCATATTTGTACGTGTTGAAGAACCAGGATATAGGCTATGTGTGTAATCACAAATAGGAAGCTGACATGTTCTCCTTCTACAGTATAGGACTGAACGGCTTGATTGATTGCAAATAATGTTTGTGTTGCAATTGAAGGTTTAATTATATCAATATCATTTTCCGTTTCATTCTGTATATTTGTACACCTGGGAGAAGGTGTACAAAAGATGAAGGCGCGTGAAGGTTTGTAGAAGTTACAGCACAGGTTTGTTTGTTACCAATGGGCAACGATGGATCATTCAGTTCAATGAAATCTCCATACAACAAATTCCGGCTACAAGAATAAAGTAATGTAATTGCCAGTCTCGGCAATGCAATGTAAGATTATTGGATTCTTGTCGGTTCAACGATACCATCGATAACGATAAAGCTCTCTGTTATTATTGTTCTTCCAGTTTCTGTCAATGAACTTTCCTAGTGGTATTAACAGTACTATGGATCGCGGGTCAGGAACACTTATCGCTGCCGTTTAAAGACCGAACTGTCCCTTTGATCTTGCATGTGCTGTAATCAGACTTCCACCATGTTCACATCTTTTTTTGAAACCGAGTAAGCAACTGAACAAAAAATGAATTATGAGTGTACGCTAGTAAAAAATGGACCTACTGTACAATATTGAAAAGAATGTACGGTATTCAAATTTTATATTTTTTGTACTGTTTGTGTTCTGTGATCGAAGATCTTGTGTTTGCCAAATTAATTGTTACGAATTGTGAATTAATTATTATGAGGTGTTCACCTACACGACCGTCGAAATAAGAACGAGTTGGTGCACAGTGTTCTGAATTCTCAATGCAATGATAACTCACTTTACAAAAATATTTTTCCTTGTTTGCGCTGCATGATTGTATCAACATTTTACTGAGTATCGCGATATTCATACAAGGAATTTTGTATTCCCATGACTCTGAATGCAGTTAGTGGCCATGTAGGCGGACTCAATAAGCAACGAAAAATTCAGTTTCTGGATAGAGTTCGATTGATAGCGCTGCTCCGTTGATAATAATAGGATCGATACCAATAACATTGACTCGACATCTATGTACTGAACGACTGAATTAATTGGAACGATCCAATTAAACGACTGTTATTTAATTGAAGCGATGTTTTATTACCTCTTAATTCTCATTTTTTTCATTTCACCTCCGCAAATCTAAATTCTAATCTAACTTATTTATTAGTCTGTAGTTTAAGATTTGGAAATTTTCATTATTCTGGATAAATAATAAATTTTACTTGAATGTAAACAGGAAGATATGAAGCTCCTCTTGCTTTCCTTGAAAGAAGAGAATCGATTGCGTTGCTTGAAGAACCTTGATATGAGCTTATGTGTTTGTATTGTGCCACATTCGCGTTTTCCTTAAAATAAGTTGTTTCCTCTGTATCCAATTTCGTGCACAGGCTTCTCCTGTAACGTTTTTTTTACATTGAGTTTTTAAAAGAATTTACAGTTTTTACCATGTTTTTAGTATTTATCACATACATCTTATTGTTTGTTATTTGTGTTGAGTGAGATGAGTTTTCTCTACGTGATGCTGTGAGTTTTAAGTACAGTATCGCTTATGGAATTGACAAATTTCTTCTAATATATAAAGACCAAAGTAATAACCTTAATGAAATACATTATAGTAATTACATCATCACTAATGGTGATTCTGTCTGAAGACGGATCAGCTTAACCCGTTCTCCTCTATAGTAACCGTTGTTACATGGCGATTTTTAAGCCACCATAATTTCGTCCCGTCATCAAAACCCCCAATATATTACATCTTTATCTTCCTGTTCCCTACTATATTTCCTTCTATTATTAATTTCTGTAAACAGTCTTTTCTCAATGTGTGGTCAATCCAATTTGCTTTCTTTTTTTCCTAATCACTCACCTCAGTTGCCTTTAGACGTTTATTCTTCTTGATTTGTCATGTTCTAGAGAGAACATGAGATATTGTAGAGACATTTAATCTTTTACATTCTTTGCTGCAACAACATTTCAAAGACTTCAAAATTTTCTTTTCTTTTTAAGTTTTGTTGTGCGTAGATTTCCTAAGAGAGTGCGCACTCACTTATACAACTGTGAGTTCTTTACTCCGGAGTATTTCTTTACAGGAACCTCCATGATTAATAAGTATCCAGCAGAACTCAACGTAAGTAATGTGGAGCCTTAATACTGTGGCTTCACAGTATTCAAATATGTCCTCCTCTTTTAAAATATGTCCGAAACAAAAATAACACATTTTTGTAAATACCAACACTGTCATTACATAACAAGTATAATTTATATAATTACTGATATATGTAGTTTGGGTGTTATGTATTGTAATATACGTTAAAATAAGAATTATGGCAAATTAGTTTAACCGTATTGTCAGAAAGACACGTAAATTATAAATATCACTAGTAGGATAACGTAGTTTTAAGAACTTTATAAATGTCAACATATACTGTGTTAATTTTTGTGGGCGAACGATCTGCCTCAAGAATAGTTAACGGTAACAGTGATAGGTGTCAATAAATTGTAAGCAACTGCGTTATCGGATTATAATCACGATGCAGAATGTACGTCTGTCTACACATTCAAAACAGTGCACAGAGATTATCTTCAATGCACGACCCACTTCCTCCGGCGTCGCAGTTTTGATTCCTTTCCGCGTTGTGTTGTTTATTCAAGTAGCGAGTTACGAAGTTTTTTCACAATACACTTTTGTTTTTGAATTGGTTTGATAACCTCACTTTTCGTTTTTTTCTTCACTGTAGGCTTATTTACTTTGTAGACAAACAATATATAACCGAAATAAAAAATAGCCTCCAACTAATACTAAAACAAAATTACTTTGAATAGCAAAATGTATCAACAGCAAGAAGGTTTAGCAATGGGATCACCATTATCAAGCATAATAGCAGAAATATTCCTACAACACATAGACACCAAAATACAAAATATTATAAAATCATTTGATCCAAATGGCATATGGATAAGATATGTAGATGATGGGCTATATGTATCAAATAACAAAAACACAAATGCAGAAAACATACTGAAACAAATCAATAACATACATCCTAAAATACAATTCACAGAAGAAAAAGAAAAACATAACAAAATCAACTATTTAGACATAACCATCACAAGAAACAACAACCACATACAATATGCAATATACAGAAATCCAACTTCGACCAACATCATAATAACTAACCATTCTGACCACTCACCACAACATAAAATGGCAGCATTCTATTCGCTATTTAACAGAATGTACAAAATTCCCCTAAACAAACAAGAAACTGACAAAGAAAGAAATATAATATACCAAATTGGTTATGAAAATGGATACAATAAAAATACTGTAAACAAAATAGAAAATAAAATCAAATATAAAATAAAAACTGAAAAATTAAGAATTAATCAAAATGAACAACACATAAATAATAACAACAACAAAAAATGGGCCACATTCACATACATAAATAATAAAATGACAAAGCTAACAAAACTATTTAAAAACACAGATATAAAAATAGCATACAAAACTAATAAAAATAATTTACAAAAACTAAATAGCCCACACAACAAAGATAATACAACAACTAACGGTATATACAAAATTGAATGCCAAGATTTCAATAAATGTTACATAGGACAAACAAAAAAACAGCTGAAAAACGTTATTTTGAACACCTAAACGCATACAAAAAACCAGAAATATATAAATCCAATTTAGCCACACATGCAATAAACACAGGACACGAATTCCCAGACATAACCAATATGACACTAAAAAACATATACCACATAAAGGCACCATTATGAACATTTGGGAAAATTTACAAATATACAAACATAAAACACAGAACAAACTAATACCTGAACAAATACAAATCAATACAAAACATGACACAATATTCAAAGCACTCAACATCGAAAATACACAAAATAGAAATACATATACCACAATCACACACAATAATACGACTTTAAAATACCAGAGACCAACAAGAAACCTTAATAGCATCCAGCCAACACACAAATATTTCACCAGACGCAAGATCGCGAAGGCTGAGGATGAGAGCACGGGAGCTCTCGAAACATGTTCCTAATAAGGAAAAAAATATCTTGAGGTAAATTCATTATAAATATTAAATGTAATTAAAAGTATACCTAGCTTCTGCAAATTTGAGGTATTCAGATAATTAGGCATCCATACAATTGGAGTTCTATTGTATAAAGAAATTGTTTGGAACTCGTGGGAATTGAGCACTGACTTACTAACAAAATAAGGTGTATTTTTTGTTTTCGTGGTAAGCATATCGACAATACTAACTGTTCTATTGTTAATGTGTACATCGTGTTTAGAGCACAATTTGGTTCTAGGAGACTTTCTCGTGGGAGCCCAGATGTAGAAACACGGAAGTAATTCAGAACTGGCTACGTACCAAATCCAAAAAGTTTCTAGTAGGATGCAAATAAAAAATTTCCTCAAAAAGTGGACAAAGCGCATGGAAACAGGGAAATTGTATATTGCAACAGTACAAACAGTAATGATACTCTGCATTGCCCAAATAAATAAAATAAATAATAAAAATGAATAAATATAAATTAATAAACATGATTCAGATTGCATAAGCTGAATCATAGTAAAAATAGGGAGTACAGAATTCATGCATGGACCTGCAGTTTCGACACACCTGTCGCTAGCGTTGTGTACGCGCGTATTTTGTTAGTGTGTGTGAAACCTGTCCGTTCCTGAAAGGTAACCAACCCTTTTCAAGTAGAATAGTTATATGTTTATTGTTAATTATAAGAAAAGTATGTACGGTAGGATAAAACAAAAGACACCAACGTGTGTAGAAATTATAGATAAATAAAATGTTAAAAAACCATACAGAGGTGACGAAAAGTCCAATTACTATACGTAAAAAATGAATAACTCTTTTTGTGAATACCATAAAGAAGTGCAATTTACGTATAGTAATCACATAAAAATTAGTGATCGATTGAACATCGAGTGAGGCGAAACAAACTTCGTAATTCGTGAAAATAGGCGAAAATAGTGAATTGAACCATTGTTGGGGGGGGGGGGGGGAGTGACGCCTCGACAGAATCTGACAAGTTGAAAAGTGTTCAGACAGGAATTTTTGCACGACCTGACTATAAATACCAGTTCGCGCTAATAAAGTTTCTTCTTCTCGATTCAACCATTGCCGCAGGAGGCTATGTCAGTCGACGACACAAATTCACAATTATCGTAAGTGTCACAGGATCAACTAGCTATACAGCCAGAGCTGCAAAATACATACGATGAGGTCTATGGACACACCGGCAGCATATGACGTGATACGAGACGACTATTAATCAGCACACACGACCAGAGGACCAAAAACACACACGGAGGACACGACCAGAGGACCAGAAGCACACACAGAGAACACGACCAGAAGGACACGGAGGACGTACAGATGAATAACCACGTCAAACGAGGTGATAAAAAACATTTAATTACAGACAGCTGAAAGACACTAATTAAAGTTTGAATGGAAGGCATTCAACCAATATTAAAATAAATAAATGATACATAAATGTAAAAGCAGTAAAAATTAGAATAATATTTCTTGTATCAAATTTAGAATTTAGTAACGTAAATGTTAAGAGAAATAAGTAATTTTTTAATTAACGTAATTAGTGAAGTCTTTGATGATAAAGAAAAAAATGCATATGCAGTAGAAAGTAAAACAAAGTAATATAAAAGAAGTTTGAATAGAAGTAAATTCATTTTTTGAAGCTAATGAATCAGCAATTGCAAAAATATGAACACACAATGAGTAAGCCGAGAGCAAAATAAACATTTTAAAGTAATTACAATTAGATAATAAGAGTTGTATATAACTTATGTATGTAATTTGTTAGCAATAAGTTATGTACGAAAACTTCGTACAAACGATTTAATAATGAGTTATTGTTTAATATCCGATATGAGAGATGTTGTTTAAATAAATATATAATGGAACGATTTTAAACGTAAATAACGTATCATCTTCTTATTACGATTACACCCATGAATTCAATACACAATATATAAATGCATTTAAATTGGTTAACTTGCGTTGTATAAATAATTGTCTCCCAAAAGCATGAGGCCACACAAGTTAAATTAATTTAAATAAACGTCAATTTGTTAAGTTGTAAATTGGCGCTCCAAAAATCGTGGGGCTCCACAAATTTAAATAAATATTTAAGTGCAATTTGTATTGTTGTAATATGTATAATAGTACTTTACGTAAGTACAATAAAATAATTTGTTAATTTTTTTAAATTTCATTTTACCTTTTTTTGGCTCTCTGCTTTGTGATTTTCCTTCCAACATATAGGAACACTCGATGATATGTTACCAATTTATGATTTACACGTAATAAAATAATATATGATACATAATACAGTTTGTAGGTGTAAATAGTATGATATATGACATGTCTATCGTATAAACATTTCGTAGTGTAATAAAAACATTTAAGCTTATAAACTCATTTATCTTATCTTGGTTCTCAGCATATAGTGATCGCTAGATTTTGGTACCCTAATAGAGTATAATATCCATTAAAGCACGTATGGCTTCTAGTGGGTATCGAACTGAAGCCGTCAAGTAGTAGCTCCGATGAGTTTGGTAGTCTCGCATCAAGTAGTAATACTGTAGGTACTTAACGCGCGCGCACACACACACACACACACACTATTACGTAACCTTTGTAACGTTTGTAACCTTTTTCGTACATGCAGAACCATCGCGGTATATTTGTTTCCCCTTGTACGGTGTACGACTTGATTGACTGCAAATAACGTTTGCGTAGCACTTGTCTGTTTATTTACATCAATATCATTTTCCATTTCGTTCTATATATTTGTACACTTGGGAGAGGGTCTGCAAAAGATGAACGCATTTGAAGTTACAGATAGTTTTTCTTAACATCAGCAACTCAAGTCAGTGAAATCTCCGTACGACGATTATCGATACATCGATAATCGCCTCTACAGGTATAAAGTATTGTGGTCCCGGCAATGTAATGTAGGACCAGATTCGTATCCATTTAATGATACCCTCGATAACGATAAAACTGTCTGTGACTATTGTTTTTCCAGTCCGTGTTAATGAACTTTCCTCCTGGTATTACGACACTATGGATCGTGGGTCAGGAACACCTATTGCTGTTATTTGAAAAGCGGACTCGTCCGTTTGATCTTGCCTGTGCTGTAATCAGCTACATGTGCTCTTGAAACCGAGTTAAGAAACTGAACAAAAATGAGTTACCAGTATAATGTAGATTACACAGTATTGTAATGAATCAAGTGTTACGAGCAATGAATTGAAAATCAATACGTCTGACGAAATTAGAAAATTATTGAAATGTGTTCTAAGTTCTCTATATAACGATATCTCCCACCAAAATAATATTTTTTCTGGTCCGCCAGGTATAGTTCTGACGGGACTTCATGAACATCAAGATAATCATAAAATAAGGTTTGTATTCACGTGACTTTGAATACAGTTTATGCCCACGTAGGCGGACTCAGTAGCATACTGATAATAGTATTGATATAAAAAACATAAAATTGATTTCTATGAACTTATAATTTATCGGAACGATCCAGAAAAAGACAGTTGTTCAATACTTGAATAGAATTGAAGTTGTATTAGGCCTACGTTTTCGTTCTCTTTTTCCTTTAACTCCCCCCCCCCCTCCAAGCAACATTCTATTCTAGCGTTTTCATTAGTCTATAATTCTTACCATTTATAGTATAATCTACGATTACAAGTTTGGTGGATTAGACGGTAGGAAAAGGCGCAATTAAAATCCAAGATTTGAAAATTGTGTTATGTAGGATGAAAAATAATATCATTCGAGCCTGGAGGGGAAGAGGTAAGATAACCTCACATTGTGACTAGAAGATAAGCCTTACAAATGACTTGAATGAATGTAAAGAATCCACTGCTTGAAGAACCCCGGTATAAGCTTATGTTAATGTAGTTATTTATAGTACCACGCTCGCGTTTTCCTTAAACTAATTTGTTTCCTCTGTAATCCAAGTTCGCACAGAAACTTTACCTACAGTTTTTTCTTAAATTGAATTTTTGACATTTATATTTTTTATTATTTATTATTTACTTCTTATTCTTTGTTATTTACATTAAGTAAGATTCGATTCAACTAATTCATGCTGTTGGTTTTAAGAATAGTTCAAAAGTACAATATCGTGGTATTATTTGTGGAAGTGATATATTTCTTTTAGTATAGCAGGACCGACGCAACAGGTTTCCATGAAATAAATTACTGTCATTACGTCATTATCAATGGTGATTCTGCCCGAAGACAAGGTTCGCAGCGAGTTTAAGGTCATTGTAACTTCGCCCTAACATAAAATCCGTCAGCATACCTGATTTTCTTCCTCCTCGTCTTATCTTCACGGCAATCTTTTGCTCTTTTATTAATTTCTGTGTATTCTCAGGATGTGATCAATGCAATTTGCTTTCACTTCTTTCTAACAATCCAAATTTATTTTTTGTCATTTATTCTTAGTAAATTCTTACGTTATTATTTGTTGTTATATTCTATCACCATTTAACCTTTACGATTCTTTGTCACAATCACATTTCGAAGCTTTTCAGTTTTTTTGTTTCCTCTTAGATTTTGAAGTGCATGTAGTACCTTAAAGAGCATCCACTCGGATATCAATTGTGTGCATTTTACTTAGGCGCATTTATTCACAGGAACCTTCACGATGAGTAAGTAGCCTAGGAGGACTCAAGATACCTAATACAGTCGTTTCTTCATATATGTACAGACCGAAACAATATTTTTATAAATACCAAGATTATCATTATACAAAAAGTATAATTTATGTGCTTACTTATATAAGTACTTTGGGTATTGTGCATTAAGTATAAGAAAGAATCCTCAGGAACTAAACCCACAGCCAGATAAACATGTAAATTATCAGTATCAATAGTACGATAATGTAGGGTATCTTTACCTATGTCAGTTCTTTGCGTCTACCGTATTGTTTAAGAAATTGATACTCATCCTGTGTTAACCTATGTGCGTGAACGATCTGTCTCAACAATATTTGACGGTAACAGTGACAGGTGTCAATAACTGTAAGCAACTGCGTTAACGGATTATAATCACGACGCACAATGTACGTCTGTTTATAATTCAAAACAGTGCACCACAGAGATTATCTTCATGCACGACACACTTACTCCGGCGTCTCTGCTTTGATTCCCCTCCCCCTTTGTGTTGTTTATTCGACTAGCGAGTTACGAAGTTTAGATTGTGCCTTCCTTAAACTTTCTACAATATAAAATATTTAAATTGTACTTTAAATCGGCTTTGCCTACTATACTGCACAGCACTGAAACTTCTAAAAGTTTACTACAGGAGCTTCAAACAGAACAAGTTATAGTCTATAAGTCTGCGTTTATACGTATAGAGATTCAGATTAGGTGTAATTAATGTGTTTGACAATCGTTGGATACATTCCTGTTTTATGAACTTAAAACTGTTGGAATAAAATTAAGAGTGTTCTATTTGAATATAATTGATACGAGTTTTTGAATAATATTAACCTAAACCTTTCAGTACTAGAGAAGTTACAGTAAAATAAAATCTAACCGATCAAATTTAAGAAAAAAGCAGGTGAGGTCCATCTGTTAATCCATCTCGTATATAGAGTGAGGCATGATACTAACGACAATCAATGACGTTAAATTGTAGAAACTTTTGTAATCTTAAGCCATAAACATTACATTTATTTACCAACTTAATAATATTAAATTAAAATCAGAGTCACTGGCGATTCCTTTTGTAAAAAAGTGCCAACCATTACAGACGTAACCCTTGTCTCAAATTAGGTGTATTAGTTTCCTAAATCAGTAAATAATTAATGTTGTACATTCTAATACACACATACAGTAGTGTACACTTGCGTTTTTAATTTTTGGTTATGTAATATAATAAGTAATTTTATGAAACATGATGTCACAATAAGTAGTCTGTAGAAAGTTTAGAAATGTGTCTGATGGAAATCTTACTTAGAAACCGTATAGGCTGGCATATATTACCGCAAAATAATAGAGTAATTATGTATTGTTAAATAAATTAATGTCCCCCACATGGTGAAGAGATGAATCTGTTTAAGCTACAGTAAATAGAAAATACTCTTCACTTTTCATCTACTTACATTTTTCCTATTAATTTCTAAGTGTATTAATTTCTGTTCTTAAGAGAGAGCTAGTGTAAATTAGTCAGCGGATTTGGAATGAAGTGATATTCAGACACACAAATCACGAAGGGTTTTGTTATACTAGACGTAGTATTAGAAAGTAATTTACGATTAAAGTACCTGATCTTCCTATCTTTTACGTACCAAATCATAAATGTACGAAATAAAAAAACAAGAAAAAATAGATAACAATAAACAATGAATACAGCGAAAAATCGTTTATTTCATAAAAAAACGTAGTGAGTTAAAAAGCGCCTACTAAAAATCTTTTATGACAGGGGTTGAAAGTGATTTTTTTTATGAAGCCCAGAAACGTATGGGGGTGCGTAAGAAGCCAAAGTACAGAACTAAAGAAATATATTTAAACAGTAAAGATAACAAAAGAAAAGTAAGTAGAGTAAATTGTTTTACGCGGACAATCAAGAGTCATAAAAGTATTAACTATTAGCAATGCAGGTGGAAGATACTCTTGGTTTAACAAAACAAATGACGTCTCCACCATCTAGATGAATACAATGGATTACTCAAATATGAAAGGGTAGTATAACAAAAAAACTAATTGCAGTTTTAAGCAAAGTTTTTAAGTATTAAAAGATTCCAAATAAGTGAAAAATAGTATATGAATACCTTCATTTGAAAAGGGTGATACCTTAGATTTGGGTAACTACAGAGGTATCTACTTACTTACTGGGTTACCATCTACTTAGTACAACAGTGAAGTTAGTAATAAGAATACTCAACAAAGAACAAGGCTTTAGAAGTACAAGGTCTTGCAATGACATATCTTTATCATAAGACAAGTGATAGAAAAGTAGTTGGAATTTAGTGTACCGACTTTTTTGCGTTTTGTGGATATCCGTAAATTATGTGACACTGTCAAGCTTGTAGACGTAGATTATTGCATATTAAAAATGTAGCTCATGTACCTCACAGAACAATTAAACTTGTCGTAGATATTTACACGTTTAAATCAGGTAAAGATAAGCTGTAACACACAGTATTCGGCCGCTGTTCCCAATAGAAACGACGTAAGATAACATGATCCTTCTCAGTTGCCTGTTAAAAAACTGTATTATGGACAACACACTTTAGATAGGAAGAAAGATTTAAACTTAAAATCACAACATCAGTGTATTATGTGACATAGATAATGCATTTTTATATCTGATTATGAGGATATCCTGCAGAGACTGCCGCATCAGTTTAATAGAATCACTCAGTAACCACCACACAGACAAACCGGACTCGCCTTTCTCGTACCAAGAACGTCAGCCGACTAAAATGATTTTCATTTAGTTTAATTTAAGTAGTTTTAATTAACTAAAATTACTTTGAGATAAGTATATCTACTAAAATTGTAACGGGCTTACTTGAATTTAAAAGGCGGGATTTTGGGCTGCTACAGTTGCTCAAAGCT
Source organism: Magicicada septendecula (assembly GCA_034769895.1). Classification (NCBI taxonomy): domain Eukaryota; kingdom Metazoa; phylum Arthropoda; class Insecta; order Hemiptera; family Cicadidae; genus Magicicada; species Magicicada septendecula. The sequence continues at coordinate 289,991,905 of CM068374.1, read as the reverse complement.
GGTTGTATGTTGCCGCTTGTGTCCATCCGATTTCTTTGTTTACTGTTTAGTGGCTGGTCTCTTTCACTCACGTTTGCACGGTTTGTTTACGTTGCCAGATGAGATGAATGTATATTAATTCTTATAACTTAGTAGCTTCTTTCGGGCCACCGGCTGCAACCACTGGTACAATACGCAGAGGTGTAACGTGATTTCTTATGAATATGTAAAAGGCCAACTGTTCGCCAGAGGTTCCAGCCTTTAAGTATTTACTGAGAAAGTGCCCGACGATGTCCTATACGATGCAAATTAATGATAAACAATACGATCATAGAAGAGGTTGTGGAAATAAAATGAAATAAAATACCGCAACCTGTGTTTTATTAACAAATGAGGGGGGACCAATAAAGAGGTGAAAGACCAAATTCTTGAAACCGACAGGTTACCTAGCCGCTGAAAACACTTTACTCGGAGCGACATTCCCCTAAACAGAATATGACTACTAAATTAAGATATGCTACGTTGAGCAGGAATGTTACAGTGCTAGTGACTCGTAACACGTGGCAACGCTATCTGGAGATGCTACTGCGCGGAAGACTTAAGGGGGTTTCACACTGTAGGGACGCTCACGCTCCAGTCTCGGTTAGCTCAAGGTACGGTCAAAATTAATCCAATGTATAAACGTAACGTTCTAGATAATGCCAGATGCCCCATCTACATGTTTCTCGACTATTATGCCAGCATTCAGGCCCGTTGTGTCAATACAATGCAAGGGGCCCGAGGTATAAACACTGGATTTTGAAGCGGCCGAGTTCAGTTAGACCTGGCGATATTGCTCGGATGTATTCGGAGTTATTGCTGCGGGTTAGTGGAAAGTGATTATTTTGTTAATTACTGCAAAACTATAATAAGGTGAAATTTAATGTTGAGTGTTGGAAAAATTAAACTTGAATTATTTTATAAGGGTGCCTTTGTTGATTTCTAACTATCGTTTGTGTCTAATTAAAGTTTGTATTTAGTGACTTCATTTGTGACAGTTACTCCTGTTTTCATTGTACAAAACGACTATCGTTTCGACTGATGCAACAATATATTGAGTCAGTAATCATCATCAACCTCAAGGTTTAAACCAAGAATGGAAACGACTAAAGAAGAGGAAACGAATTAAAAATAAACAAATTTGGAGACAGATCTACTGTAGATAAGCCAATTTGTTTAACCAGAAGATAATGAGGCGTTATTTTGACCCAGCGACACTTTGGAAAGCGATATTATTGACGGACAGTTTTATTGTGAGGACACATTTTAGGGTGATATTTAACCTAATACGGGATAGCATATCAAAAGACTTGTAGGATAATCAGTAATAGATTAAGCTCTAAGTCTTTAACCTGCAATGACTCTAAACTTGATCAAGTGTATAAAATACGTAACTGCCAGTTTTGGAAAGATAAGTTGACTGTCCGTTCCGTATAGCAAGAACATCGAAAATCACGATAAAATTGCTTCTATCTCCTTCCGTATTTACGTCCAATCATGTGCGTCTTTGTGAGAGGAATGCCGTGCATATAAACTACAAACAACTAATATGGGAATAAGTGGAATTCTTAATGTTACAGGGGAGCGTCGGAATCGGAGTGTCTGTAGCCTAGTTTCCGGCGTCTGTCTCCAACATACTTCTGTATTGCACTTTATTGCATGCGTTACCCGGCCGACAACGCTAAACTAAGAGAATGCAGACACATTTTATTTCTATCTTTGCACTCACTTCTACACAAGTATATAAAGTTCATTTCACACGTTTTTTAAATCGTAATTAAGTATACATACCAAGTACACTTAATTTCTACTCCAGTACAGGGTTTATAGAGCGTCGAATGCACCAACAACACTTTCAAAGTTATATGTACACCATCATTAATGTGATATTATGTTTGTGAAATTATTAAAGATCCCGGGTTTGTATTTTGGATACATTTTTTCACAATTTCATGCTTCACATCGACTTCTACAATTTTATCAGACAACAATTTTTGACTTTTGTTTTTTAAAGTTAAAATTTTGATCACTTTTGGCACCCTGGTTTTGAAAGTTTCAAAACTGAACTCTACATTCAGACTTCTGATTAAAATTATTTTAGATTTATATCCCACATTGATTTTTGTAACTTTTTCAATATTTTGATCCATCAAATTTTTGTCTCCAGCGGTTCTACATTTTTTGGGGGAGTTCAATCTCAAGAACAACAAGTGTCTGTAAAATAAAAGTATGGGTTGGGACGCTAAGTGTTACGAGAATCACTTGATGCAGTCAAAGGTATCTTGAGTAATTCACGAGTTAGATAGACAGACAAATGTCAAACGATTGAATTAAAACTCGCTTCGTTCGTTCAACCGTGTCCTTTAATAAATTTATTAAAGAGTCGTTGAAGCAATTTGGTAGTATAACATTGTTGAATTGATATAATTGCTTAGTAGCGTTTAATCCTAAGTTATGTTTCACCTGACTTTTATTAATATTGTACGCTGATGAAATATACAGCACAAATGTTGTGAAAAGAGGAAGGCGTCATGTTATAGCAATAACATTATTGAACTTATTTGTTATGTTCAATACAAAGGTTTTGAAATATATATAAATACTTGGTACATTTCACAGATTTTATTTAACTCTGACATCTGTTTCGACTTCTTAAGCCATTGTCAAAGAGATGAATGAAAGCCTAAACAGAGGAAGTAAGGGCGGTGGTGCACATCTGTTTAGAGCGTGTATTGGAACATGGGTGAGGTGTCACGATGGAGAAGGGAGGTTGCAGGAGCTAAGGGAAGGTCAAGTGTCTGTAAAAACTAAATATAATCTAAATGCAAAATATAAAATTAATCAAACTAAATATAATCTGAATGCAAAATATAAACTTAACTAAACAAAATAACAGCTTTTAATAAAGGAGATACACAGAATTCAATTTGTCCATTTGTTAAGTTTTTGTTATTTTTTATTGCTTATTGTGTAATGCGTTAGAGCAGTGGTTTCCAACTCGCCTGAGGGCCCATCGGTGGGCCTCATCATAAGCGATCAGTTGTTGACATTTAACGTAAAAATATAAAATGCATTATTTAAATGTAAATAAGTAAAAAGAAGTAGCTTACGCATTTTACATGTCTTACTGCATCTTCAACGAAACCTTTTTTTTATGTTAGTATAATAAAGAAGATATACCTTATAACGATTCATAATAGCGTCCTATCTGAGCGTTATATGAAAGTGTTAGACTGTACGAGTATAGCAGCGTAAGCAAGAGAGATAGCGTACAATCGCAGCCATCTCACTCTAACCTCGTCACAGCGACGTCCGCTACCGGTACGAACATGAAACTTTACTCAATTCGAATTATCAGTTCAACCTGCAGTAACTTCAGAACTAATAAATATAGGGCAATTCTGAAAACAGCATTGTGTTCAGCAAGTAAAGCTTTATAAGTAGCCGCAATCTCAGTTAATATAATTAACAATTGAAGAAGTTATACGAAGACGAACGCCAAAAGGAATAACAAGAGAATTATGCTACGTAGGAATTAGGTGTTTTCACACACACACAGATAAAGACCTAAGCAACAATATTCTGTGGTAAGATCTTTGAAGACACATTTGCAAATACCTGTAATCAATCAATTTGTAAACACAGGAAGTACGATTTTTACTAGAAATTCTCTGCCGTTTCAAACCTGTCACGGGGTGTTTGCTCGACCTGTTCGAGATTGTCGAGACTGGAAAAACGTATGATTTATTTGAACAACCAATCAGAAGCCCGTATTTAAAACAGACGCCAACTCAAACCGAGGGGTAGGGTTACTCTTCGATCGGATCTTCAATGCGCTAGTCGTGTATAAATTACGTGCAGAAATTTTACAATCACGCAAAGTTGTATTTAAGTATCAAATTCGAGAAGTAGTTCGCAGTGAAGATGAACTAGTACCGTTCAACAACTCTCGCTGTGTAAAACAACATTAATTAATTAAATTATTAATTAATTAATTAATAATCAGCCGTGAAGTGACCTGAGCAACAGAGAGCTACAGCATCTGTAATTGCCAGAGCATCTTTCTACAGGATTGATCAACATCATTTCTTCTGTGCTAAACCATCAAAAGGAGGACCTCTACGGATTCCTATCTTCGGTCGACGTATCAAACAGTAAGAAATACATTAATTGATCAATGAAATAAGCACTAAACAAATAATAAAAAGCAATAAACAATTTTTAAAAGACACTAAGAATCACACACTTTGTATTTAATGTGTAAGATTAGTATAGGATATACATAGTATAGGAGTGTAGAATGGAAAGTGAGGTGTAGTATTGGACGTGCAAATTATTGTAGACCTGTTCTTTAGCACTGGTTTGGGAGATATCAATCTCTTAATTAAACCAGATAAGAGCAATAGGTCGTTTGAACGTCTTAATCTTTACTTTTCACACACACTCGTTGATTATAAGTGATAGGGTAGCAATAAGTCCTACAATTAACATTTTCAAGAAGTTTAAAAATAATTAAAACGTTAATTAAACATACTCAAGCAAATTTTAAAGTGTTATTTGTAACGATTCCCCTTGAATCCACAATCACTGAACGAATCCTGAGAAATTTGTGTCTCTATGCTCTGAGCTAAGCTGGAACCGTGTCATTAATATCTGGGATTTGTTCTGGCGCTCAGGTAAAGTAATCTCACGGGTAAGTAACGTTTTATCTATCATTCAAAATATTAGATAAGAGTGTTAGATAAAAAGTAGCGTTGTAACCTATAAAAAAGATATTAAACATTGTAAATTTACATAAAATCTTCAATGTGAAAACTAAGGTAGATTTTGTGCAGCCACGCAACGTTGTTCTTATCTCAGTATGTGAATCAGAGAAAAATCTGTGAGGCGACTTCTGCTGTAGTTCTTGTGGAGATAACGCTTTCACAGATGTATGTGCTTCCAAAAATCGACGTCATTTTCTGTCAAAAATTTCGTAGATTTTGAAGTCGTTCATCAAGTAGCATCTTAAAGAAATCCGACCTCTTTTCTTGCCTGGTCTACAGGAAAGGATCGGTTTGTAAATAACACAATTTCTAGTTGAAAACTCTTATAAGTAACTTTGAATAAGCAGATGCGATTGATTACAAATCAAAGACGAAGCATCGGAGAAGCGCGTCTGTTCTGTCTAGCTGAGGGATAGAAGGAAATATACTGGGTCTTGTAGTATAATGAAAATAAAAAAGACAATGGCAAATACACTTTGCACTAAGGAAAGTGAAATCTTCTGTACGTTTATTGGCGAATAGGTGAAACATTTTTTCATAGATTTCTCCTGTAGGATCTTTCTCAGTTAAAATAATATTGTATTATTTAAGCATTTACCAAAGTAAATATAGTAATTATTAAATTGGTTTCAAGAAAAGTCTCGGCCCGCATAAAAAGTGTCGTAAAGAGCCAGTTGGGAATCACTGTACTAGAGGAACAGTGAACAGTCGTCACGGGGACGTTAGCGGAATTTAAGAAAGCGGAAAAAATGATTAATTTCGTGTGCATACAATTGTAATTTTATTTGGCAACATGTGTTACTTGTTGTGAAAGTGTGAATTTGACAAGAGTGTAACTAGAACTTTTGTAATAAGAGTATTCTTATTTTTAAAAAGTGTTATTAACGCTTGGGAGTATTGTCGGCGTCTCTGGTTTTCATTGGTTTATTCTGCAGTTGAAAAATCACTTTCTGTTTGATCGTCGTAACAATATTATCGAGATACTGTACCAGTCAATTGCTAGTATCTAAACATGTATTAATATAAAATCTGATTTTATCTTTTTGTTTAATTCACAGCAATTTAAAATAAGTTTTAATAACTAGGTTTCATTTGTGTAAATAGGCCTATATATGAAAATGATAATCATAAAAATGTACATTAATCTTTGGCTACATAGAATAAAATGCTTTGTACATCCACAAAGCAGCATTTATACTTCTTTAATCTATATATGAACTAAATAAATTAATAACTTCAAAATAAAAAAAATTACTGAATATAGGGAATCACCTTATATTGCCTTCAGACCTGCAACCTTTGTTGAATCACTTGTACTGGTAGTCCCTAGAGTTGGGGACCAGAGGAAGAAGAAGATTGGTACTGACTTCATAGTTGAAACTCACGCTTATGACAAATGCCATAAGGCGAACGCATATGAAAGGAAAAGCTGTTCAATTTCCAGGTTCATGAAAATAGCTTGAATTCTCTTGTATTTGGAAGAAGTATTATGGATACATTACGATACGACCGACACAAAATACGGAAATAATAAGATGAAAAGCTTGAAGTCAGGGATAAAGTCAGCGACGAGAAAAATATGAAAAGCTCAGTTTGATGCTAAGATTGCTCGGGCAGAAAAACTAAGAGTAGACTAATTCTTCTCTTTCATTTGTGGGAATAGAAATAAGGGTAAATCGGTCTCACGATGAGGTTAGTTACTAATCACCAGGCATTTGAATCGGAAAATACCCCGTCTGTGTAGACTGCCACGTTGTGTACGAGGATGCCAAATATATTTTGATGTGTCTCGCAAAAGACTGACTATGGCAGTGCTAAGAGTCAAATGGATTGATCAGATACACTTTGGCGTTAGCAGAAAAAACTCTTATTCAAGAATGCTTTCAATACAGATTACAGGTGTTTTGAAAAATCTTCTACAGGTAACTTAGCCCTGTTCTGTAGAGTGGGGAAGATGGAATTTCACCACGACAATGAAATGTCACCATGATGGGTACGTAAAATGAACTAATAGTCTAGATGAAGAGTTTCTGCTATAGTGTCCTCGTCCTCCATAAATGACAAACACAGTTACACATAGGTATAAGAGTTAAGAATGGTAGTCCACGTGGGAGAATGGTACATTAACTTGGTTTATGATGTGCCAAAGCCTACAAAACGTTTTACGTTTCTTTGTTAAAACAACACATATACCTTCACACTCACTTATTACATAATTAGGTGTCCATTTGCCACCATAGCATTTATCATTTACCTTAATAAAGAAATTATTACCTTTTATTCACAGAGAAATAACGCTTTATACAGGGTGATTCCGAGAATCGGGAAGTTAAAAATTTGTGTTGGTAGATCTGTATCCCTGGGCTATTGTTAGCGTTAACGTTATAACAAATAGAAAAATTACTCTTCTTTCCTTCCCACTGTTGGAGTCGTCAATTTATAACGAAAGAAAAAGTGTGTTGTAATTGTGTTGTAAAATGTCGGGCGTTACCTCCGCGCACTTTTGTTACTTACTGTTGACTGGATCCTCTGCGGTGATGTAGTCCTGTAACACAACTTAATACTATGTTTTTTGTGGGCGCCACTTGGAATCGTTTGTTCCAAGAAATAAATGTGATTATTAAAGTAACTAAAATTTCTAAATCTTACTTCTATGAAAAAGTATAAACAAGTCAGTTTAGCTTGAAAAAATCACGTAAGTTTAATGATTCTTCAAAAAAAACAAACAAATCGTCTGAAGGACTAACATTCATATAAAATTTATAAAATTGCAGAAAAAAATTCACAAGTTATTATTATTATTATTATTGACAATTTTATATATCCAATCAAGTATCGGCTAGTGTTTTCAATTTTTTACTCAGTTGAAAAGCATGAGTTTAATGCGTGAAAAAATCTTTACTCTCAGGACGTGACTCCTTTGAACTACCAAGACATATCAATAAGACGCTTTACAAGAAAAATTAAGTGATTTGAAGGTGTGTGTGGCATGTGTAGTACAACTGTGTGATAAATGTAACCAGGTAAAAAAATGATTTTAATTTTGGTAACTCACGTTCCAATGAATAATTAATCTCGCACAGGACACTCCTCTCGGGTAGTTTTTCAATCTCGCCTCTTCATATGTGCACTGAATCTATTTTAAGTCAAAATTGCGATCATTTACTATTTCCGCACTTTTTGTAAAAACGTTTGGCAGTAGATTATCGTTCAAACGCCGCCGCTACAAATCATCTGTTTCGCGTTGATTCAGAAATTGGCCGCCGCAGCGCTGATTCCCATGAAGTGTCGAGAGAAAGGCTTGGTGTTTTGTTTGTTTACGTTAAGGGGATTATTGTCAAGTTAGTCAGTCTATGCGAACACCGCAGAAATGGTTCTCTATTTAAAGTTTTGGTCCCTCCTGGGCCGTTGACGTTCTGGCTGCGTGATTTCTATTAAAATTTGCCGTGCTGCTGCCCTATTTCAGCAACACATTGGCGTAGATTCTTGTAGAGGTTATGTCAGTCTGTTTGTCTATGTACGGGAAAAGCCTTTCTTCGTCTTGTCGATTTCTCGCCTCTCGGTTTCGCCTTAGCTGCGTTGATCAGTGTCGTGGGTGATGCATCAGTTCCGGAGTTCAAGTTTCAAGTGTTTTTGGGTCGAATTTGGTCTCTCTTTTATACTAATTCAGGCTGATTGTTTTCATCGACTTCCGGTATATTTGTGTAAAAATTCTTTCTAGATTGTTCGAGAATAAACGAAATGGAATGTCATGGAACAATTTTAACTTCCGTCGAAGCTTTTAGAACGAATTTCTTATTCTTCATACTAAGGATATTTCAAAAATTACACTGGTATTTATCAAACAGTTTTACATTAGTACTCACAATTTGTATGCCATTATTACATTTAGATTCTCTGTTTTCAACTGAATCTAGTGATACTAATTATGATTGGTTTTTAATTAAATTAAGTCTAATAAACAACACAATATACAACTCTCACCTCAGGTTGTTGTCATTAAAATTGAATTTTTATAACAAAAATTGTTGTGGAATTATTATGTTCCTTCCACAATCTGAACATATAATATTACTACCTTCCTACAACAAAACAAACAAATGTTAACATAGGTAATACATAAATAATTACAATTTTACATGGCCCCTGTCTATGGCCTAGGTTTTTTGTTAATGTTATAACACAATAATTAGTCTCTTTCTTTAACATATGTAGTATTTCACTAGTGTACACTCAGAGTTTATTATATTGTCTGTCTTTTGTGATACCTGGTTACTTTTTACATACATTATTTTTATTACAGGATGGCATAGCATCATTGATTGGTCTTGAGATGTCCTTTTTTATGGTGTGACAAATCTCACTCTCATAAGTTAAATTCTTTTATAATTGACTTTATTTTCAACTGAGTTTGTTCGTTCTTTAAGGTATACTGAAGTATTGTACCATTTTATTTTATTTTTGTTATCATTTTGTAAATATTTAGCCAGATATGATTATTTTTGTACTGGTTGATTGGCTCCAGCCATACATGGTATAGGTAAATATTTTGCTAACTTGACTATTACAATGTTAAAGTTAGTCAAATATATTAGTATAGTCGCTTTATATCATATTTCAACTTTCTAACGCATTTTGGTTGCATTTTGGCAACATTAAATCCATAAATTATACAATATTATATGCCTACCACATGTTTATAGTTAATACTGTTTTTGTCTATTTTGACTGACTTTTATTCATTTGACAGCTTTCTTTACTTAAGATAAATTGTTCACTATTGTCTGCTTGACAATTGCATATAGTTTTTATTTCAATCTGATAATAATTAATTTTTTCATGAAATCTGGGTGTTTGGTCTCTAATCCAACACATTAATATTTTTTCTCATAACAAATATATAATTTTTATTTTAACTTAGATTCTTTCTAATAATGTATTTAAGTCATTTAATACATTTATTTTATTTACATTACATAATATAATAATGGATCATGTCCATTCATTCACAAAAAATAGTTCTTAATACTCTATTCAGACTTAATAATTAATGACTTCATTTTGGTTGATTCTGACATTATTCGTCTCTCTTATAGTGTCTTATGGTTTTTTCACTGTTATTCACTTTAATAATATATATGGGGTTTGTGTCATAGTCATAGTTTGGTCGTTTTTCATGTTAGTAATAATAATTATTAGACAATATTACACAATTTTTTAGGACTACTTGGGTTCGATACTGTTCACCTCACTTTCCTCTTATGATAACTTACTATGTAAATGATTTCCTTTATGGAACGTTCTGTGACGTTACAACGTATAGAAACCAGTTGACGCCATCTTGCTATTTAGTTATCATGGATACTAGGAGTGGTGCGCAACGTGCTTTTGCCATCAAAGCTTTATACAAAAACAATGGCAGTGTTGAGGCTGCGAGTAGAGGATTTCCCCGTTACATTAATTTAGAACGCCACGATCGTGTTCCATTAGCACACGCATTTAACACATGTGTACGTAATTCTGAGAAAACAGGTTCAGCAATTAAAAAGCCTCCAGCCGGTGTGCGAATCGTTCATACGCCAGACAATATCGAAGCTGTTCGAGCTGTTGTCAAAGAATATTGGTACAGGTCTTAGATTAACATCTGTACAAGTTACAGATTGTCCAGGAAATGAAATCTAACGATTACCTAATTCGATGTCAACTCTGTGAACGAATGCTTGAGAAGATAAACGAGGTTAATGAGTTTGTTAACAACCTGTGGTCCATTTCTACCTTAATGGATTTGTAAATAAACAAAATTTTCGTTATTGGGAAAATGAAAATCTTGCTCAGTTACACCAGCGTTCGTTGCACAGCAACAAAGTTACCGAGTGACTATAGTCACATCGGATCGGTACGTCGCCATGCTGGAAACATTCGTTGTGCAAAAACTACAGATATTTCCATAAATTATTGACAACGCGTGGTTTCAATAAGACGGATCAACGTCACACACCACAGCATGAATGTGAATAGCTGCTGTACGCCAGTTGTTTGGCAATTGTATATTGCATCGTCACGTTCTAGAAACAGTGACATTCCATGGCCTCTAAGATCCCGTGATGTATCAGCGTGTGATTTCTACTTGTTGGGTCACCTTAAAAGCAAAGTACATCGTAGCCGACCTGCTATAACGGAAGAATTAAAAACTGAAATTCGAGAAGCAATCGCCGAAATTCCTGTTGAAATGTTACTTCGAACCATGCGCAATTCAACTAAGAGACTGCAGGAGTGTTTGCGCAAAAATGGAGCTCACCTGGAAGGTGTAATCTTCAAGACATAAATTTATTATACTCATTCTTAAATTTCATGGTTTTAGTATTAAAATAAATTTACTTAAAAAGTTGTTTTCATAACAAATTTAATTTTTTAATTTCTCGTTTCCTGTGCCGCTCTGTATTATGTTTAAATGTAATAAAAGAAACGACTTTTGGAACAATACATGAGGGTAAGTCAATAAGTATCAGCAATTTTGTTATAATTGTCTGTAGACTGGCTGTACCACTTAGTGCTCTTGTACGGTGACAGACGGTACCGTTGTCTCCGCTTGTGGATGGTAGACCGTCCGTCGCATCGGTCACAGCGGTGTATATTGCTGCACGATAATGGCTACCACTCTCTCCGTTTGCACCAACGAAGAACAGCGTGAAGTGATCTAGTTCTTGTAGTCTGAAGGTGTATCAGGATCCGAAACCCCTAGAAGATTTTCAAAACAATATGGGGATAATGTTCTATCACAGTGAAGGACATATGATTGGATCGAAAAGTTAGGACAAGCGTCAAGGACGAGGAAAGATCAGAACGCCCAACCCCTTACACTACTGATGTCATTATTGAACAAGTTAATGGCATAATTCAGACCAACCGGGGAGTGACTGCCAATGAAGTGTCATACGATCTGCAAATTAGTCATGGTTCTGGATATGAAATTATCCGTAACAGGCTTCGCTTTCGTAAAGTCCGTGTAAGATGGGCCCCAAAACAGCTGACTGAAGAGCACAAGCGCAATCGTGTGACCATCTATCAACGCTTACTGGACTGTTATGCTAATGAAGGTGAAGCTTTTTTGAAGCGAATATTCACTGGAGATGAAATGTGGATCCATCACTTTGAGCCTGAAAGCAAACGTCAAAGTATGGAATGGAAAGACCCCGAATGTCTAGTCAAAACGAAATTCAAGAGTCAACTCCTGCAGGAAAGCTAACGCTCACAGTATTCTGGGACTCACAAGGGCCAATACTACAACAGTACTTGCTCAACAATAAATAGTGCAAGTTACAGTGAGATGTTGTCCAATGAATTGAAGCCTGCAATTCGATCCAAATGTTGAGGCCTATTGTCGGAAGGAGTGCTTTTGTTGCATGACAACGCGCGCCCGCACACTGCCGCGCACCAGTTCAAATCCTTGAAAAATTGCATTTCAAGATGTTAAAGTATCTCGCAAGATCCTGCATACACGCCTGATCTTCCCTCGTCAGATTACCATCTCTTTGGTTAACTTAAAGATGCCTTAAGGGGCTGTCAATTTTCCAGAGTCCAAGAAGTGAAGGAAGTAGTGCATACATAGTGCTTGCTGCTCAGCCGAAATTTTTTTTCTGAGGGCATTGTGCAACGATGGACCATGTGTTTTGAAAAGCAAGGTGACTATGTTGAAAAATGAGCTAAGTGTCAGTTTTGTATTGTTGTTATAATAAATTATACACATTTTTTGATAATATTTTGGACTTACCCATGTAATTTACCATAACAATAGTTATGTTTGACTTCCAAATTAATTAAGGGTTTCTTCCTCTACAAAATAATCGGTAATGTTAGAGTACATAATAAAAGTTAAACACTGGCAACACTTAAAGTTTAACAGAAATGTTGTCAGAATTAATAATTTCACAAATATATTCCACAACAGCACAGCAAAGAAATATTATGTGAAAAGAAATTTACTTAGCAAATATATCGCGTCGGATGCAACAAATAATTTTATTACTAGTGAGTTATAAATAGCACATTCCAGAATGCTGTAGTCATTGACTGCCTTTTGAGGGCACCGAGATCGTTTTCTGCTACATTCCCGACTCCGCTCTGTAAACAGACTAGTATTAACGCCGACAGTTTAATGCATTGTACAGTGATTACTGTGTATTTGCGAATCGTGCAAAACAACATTCTGGTTATTTGATTTAACTATAATTAGCTTCCTTATAAAATTACTGATTATGATTGATTATTGTAAGTAATGCTAATAAATAAATATTTTTTAGTAGAATTGTTGAATGGAGCGTAAAAATGATCAACAAAACGTGTGATTGTTTTAATTTTTGTGGTGTCGATTTAGTAACATACAAAGGACATTACGTCCAGGTAACAGTTAGATCTACGATATATTAATAGTTTATTCATCTTTTAAGCAAAGGCAAGAGATAGCCAATCAAACACCAAGAGGAGCATTAATCGGCCAAAGAAGAGGTGGAGTGACAGCATGTAGGATCGTTGTTATAGAACAGGATGGAGTCCTAACAAGGAAGTTAAAGAAGAAGACGAAGGAAGATCTTTTAAACTACTTACATCTTTACTGTTGATAGGTAACATCAGCCATTTCTCAATAATTGGAGAAGTACGGCGAACTATCTGTCACAATGCTCGTTACCAGGATAGCAGGATAACCGCCAATCATGTGGATTACCGTATTTGTTGTTCAAGAAAGAAGCTTGTCCTTAGAATAAGCTCGTCAATATTGCCAAACTAATAATTGTATTAGGTAACACAATTATTAGTTTGACAAGCTTGCCTCTAACGAAACTTTGTTATAGCCTACAAGCTCTTGCATTAGATTCGATATAAAGTATGGCAACCAAGTGGCGAAGTCTACCTTATTATACCTCTTTTTGCCTCTCAGTTTATCAGCCCCTCTTTTGTGTCAGTTTTCTGTTTCGTCGTCGTTCGCGTTGACAAAAAACTTCCACTCCCAACACTCACCGAGACGTACAGTCGTACACTGTGTGAGTGAAGAGAATCAATTCCACAACAGTATCTGGCACTTCTACTTCATTAGGCTCACAGCGGAAGCAATGGCAAACCTAGTTACTACGATACAATCAGCTCATCATACCATACGAGTTCTGATTATACCACAAACACCACTCATCTGTACGTGTAGTAGTCACACACACACACACACACACACACACACACACACACACACACACACACACACACACACACACACACACACACAACACTTGTAGGCTTATGAGTTTATACTTTGCAAATAACTGATTGATACAAATGAATACCGCAGTAGTAATAAGTAATAAAATAATAAATGGTTTTATGCATGCACCTGTAAAGTTATATTCTAAAAAAAGTGTTGAATCTTATAGAAACCTAAAAATACTTTCTAAAAATGTGGTAAATATTATTGAATATGTCAAGTCTAATTGTTGATAAATTGTTCTTAGATTATGACGAGTGATTTAGCGTTGAAATATATTGGACGCCAGAAATAGACGCGCTTGGGAAGAAAATGTCACTTTTAATTTGACCATCACCAAGTTCAGACGTATCTTCAAGAAGTGAAATAATTAAAGTGTATCCGGTAACCTAACCGTAAACAGAGAGTGCGAGAGTAAATAAAGCATTAAATAATTAACTCACGAAACGGAATATAATAACTTGGAAAGAGAAATAAGGAAGAAACTAAAATAATAGTGAATGAAAGTGTGTTACTCACCTATCAGGTAATATCGTGTATTAATAATCTAGTTAAAAAAGAAGTAGTATAAACTATTAAGGATCACAAAACAAGTGAAATTAAGGGCACACACACAGGTTAATTCACATCCTGTGTACTATAGACACAAACTATTTTACTAATAAAATATTATAACCTATAATAAAATATTATAAACTATTTTAACTTGTAAAATATTATTTATTTGTAAAAATCAACTAGAAACAAGTGGAAGCATGCTCGTTTATTAGTTAAACCAACTAGCGCCACAGGGGGGAGACGAAGAGTTATTTTTTTAATAATTAAAGTACAGCTATTGCTGGAGTCTAGTAGGGAAAATTTAAAACTGTAATTGATTATAAAAACTATAATTTTTTTCTGTTTATAAGTTGTATATATATAAAAAAAAAGACAATATACGAAGGCGATTTGAAAAGTTCGCGGCCTACCATATAAACTAATGTGTGGCGTTTCTGTTTTTTATTGCATCGTAGTGCCACGTTCGCCCCATAAACAGCTGTGAAGTGTCAAGTCGGGTCAAGTCATTGTTGTGGAGAAACATCTGTATAAATAAGGTTATCTCACAGCAACACTGAAAGTGGAGAAGACTGAACATCCAAATTTTTTGTTAAGAAAACAGTTTAACGGTTTAAAGCCAACAGAAATTTTTAATGAGATAAAGAATTCCTTGTGTAATGCTGGACCTTTATTTACTACAGTGTAAAAATGGGCTACTGAATTTAAACGTGGTCGTGCTAGTTTGGAAGATGACCCGCGTACTGGGCGTCCGAAAAGTGCCACTACACCAGAAATCGTCAATAAAGTGCACGATATTGTTTTGGAAGATCGCCGTTTGAAGATGTCTGAAATTGTTAAGCCTGTAGACATCTCAGATAAAACGGTACATTACATTCTTACTGAGGAATTAGATATGAAAAAGCTGTCTGCAAGATGGGTGCCGCATTTGTTGACAAGTGACCAAAAACGCATGCGAATGCAAGCTTCTCAGTAATGTTTGGAGCGTTTTAAGAACAATCCGAAAGATTTTATTCTTATATTTGTAACAACTGATGAAACCTGAGTCCATTACTTCACTCTAGAAACAAAACAACAGTCGAAACAATGGATGCATAGTGATTTGCCGGTAAAATCGGTAAAATCAATTTTGTCGGTTGGAAAGGTTATAAATAAATTTTTCTGGGATGCTAAGAAACTAGATTGTCACTAGATTCACTTGAAAAGGGTCAAACGATAAATGGAGAGTAATAAGCTAACCTTTTGGGCCAATTAAATGTAAAAATTCTAGAAAAAAAGACCAGATTTAGCAAAGAAGAAGATAATTTTCCATCAAGATAATGCACGACCTCGCATATGCGTTGTGTCTATGGCAAAAATGGCTGAGTTGTAGTACGATATGTTACACGATCCGCCTTATTCGTCTGATTTAGCGCCATCTGACTTTCATCTATTCCCAAACCTCAAAAAATTTTCCTCAGATGACGAGCTGAAAGCGGCAGTAAACGGTTATTTTGAAGACCTAGAAGAATAGGACTCCCTCAACGGGGTAAGTGACGGGGTAATGACTTGATGCTTCACTACTGTTCATGGGGCGAACGTGGCGCCACGATGCGGTAAAAAACAGAAACACCCTACACATTCGTTTCTATGGTAGGCCGCGAAGTTTTCAAATCACAGTGATAAATAACTTGGTTCTAAAAGTCTATATATTTTTTTAATATACTTCAGGCTGTTAAACAAAAAACAAAATAAAGAACCCACATCTGTAAAAGAACAGTACAATATAAAAAAATAAAATCAGCCATACAGACAGTTCAATTATTTTTACGTTCTTGGCTATGTCATACAACTGGTGAACGACACACATAACCAAACACACGGCATCAGGATGTGACGCAAAGATAAAGGTTCAAATACACGCATGACCTGTTACCGTCGGTGCACGCTGAAACGGAACGAGACCTGCTCAGACGATTACTCACGGACGCGTTGTCAAAGATATGCTCACTTTGTACGCCTGCTAATATACTAGTGAACACGTAGCTAAGTTTTATTTACGTAAGTGTCATAACCTCCCACGAACAACACACACACACACACACACACACACACACTTCTGAGCATTGGCTATTACCGTGTTAGGTATAAATATTTCCACCCTGTACAAATGTCAATATTTTTAGAGCGCGACTGTCTGCGTAGATTTATACTTTGACGAGGAATAAAATTAAAAGAATGTAGTTTAATAAAAAATTATGGTTGCTGTGGCATTAATATAGTTTACAGTACAAAATATGTTCCGGTTACCAAAACTCTCAACTGATTACGTGGTTTAACTCAACCACTCTGTCAGTTCTTAACTATTAATTACTTCTATGTCTCGTTTTTCTTAAATTTTACCCAACACAGCTAAGCAGCTTATTCGTGCTGGAAGCTGTACACTGTTTGGCAAAATCACTGAAAAAGAGTTCTGTGAATTGGTAGTTGGAGAAAATTTAGAAATCCGTAAAAAAAATATGCGTACGTATATACTTAGTTCTGTATCTGTAGCTAATAACACGATGTTTATGACCACAATTAACTGGTTTCAAATTTTTACCTCGTCCGCAACTGACTAGGTTTTGTACGGTTGGGTCGCAATTGACCCCGGTCCATTACTCGTGCGTCATTAGTGACCTTCACAGCGACCTACACTATTAGACGGATAGACGGATATTATTTATACTGTATACTTGTTGTTGTTTTTAAACCATTCAGAATTGGGTTACTATATTTGGGACGTGTTGAGTCAAGTTATCCTCGTATTCGTCAACAATTGTTATCTGGTGTTGGCTTACTGAAACTGTAAACGGTACAAGGTCGGCATCCAAGTAGCAAAGTATTTTATAAACATTTTCCAATTGGCGAAGACGACGTAGTGTTCCAGGGGAGAAAAAGATTATTTGCGTAGTGATACTATAGCTAATGAATTTATTTTAAAATTACACGATTAAGTCAACTTTGCAAAGGAGTGAAGTCAATTCTTTTGATCCCCCATAACTCAAATGTGATATTTGAAATTTTGAAGTAGTTTGTAATCTATGTTTTAAATTTATTCATTGCTTTATAATCTTAGCACAGTATATTTGTATACTGAAAGTTATAAAAAGGAGAAAATCAAATCAACGCGTTATTCAGAAAGAGAACAAGTCTAAGTATCATACATAGTACCGCGAAAATAAAAATGAAAACGATAAAGGAAGAAAAAGTATTGCTACCTTTGTCTTGTGTGACCGGTATCGTTTCGCTATGATTTATTGAACAGATAAATCTCTGCGATAAATTTTGCTCTTACCATTTGAGCAAAACAGTGAAAAGTGTAGTGCGTGTTCCGGAACCGTGACTCTTCATTTCGTGTTGCCTATCCTGAATAAAATACGAATTAATATAACTTACTGTTGGGCTGTAAATCTGAAGCAATGCGAAGAGAGTTTGCAAAAAATTAAAATATTATAACAAAAAGAATTGATATGAGTGAGTACGTCCTTCTTCAAGCCCCGCGATGGAAGCCAATTTATAACGAAAGAAGTATTTGGTGAAAAGTAATGTGTATGTGTTGTAATCTGTGTCGGGCGTTACCTCCGCGCACTTTTGTTACTTACCCTGTTGACTGGATCCTCTGCAGCGATGTAGTCCTGTAACACAACTTAAAACTATGCTTTTTGTGGGCGCCACTTGGAAACGTTTGTTCCAAGAAAAATTAAATGTGATTGATAAAATTTTTAAATCTACGAAAAAATTTAAACAAGTCAGTTCAGCTTTGAAAAATCAGTTAAGTTTAATGGTTCTTTAAAAACAACAAACAAATCGTCTGAAGGACTATCATTCATAAAAATTATAAAATTGCAGAGAAAAAATTTTACAAGTTATTATTATTGACAATTTTTTATATGTCCAATCAAGTATCGGCTAGTATTTCAGATTCTGACTCAGTTGACAAGCATGAGTTTAATATATGAAAAAAAACTTTAATCTCAGGACGTGACTCCTTTGAACTACCAAGACATATCAATTAGATGCCTTACAAGAAAAAAAACTAAGTGATTTGAAGGTGTATGTGTGGCGTGTAAAGTACAACTGTGTGATAAATGTAACAATGATTTTAATTTTGGTAACTCACGTTCCAATGGTCGTTTATTCTCTCACTGGACACTTCCTTCGGGTAGTTTCTCGATCTCGCCTCTTCGGGTGTACACTGAATCTATTTAAAGTCAATTTTTTTCGATCGTTACTTTTTCCGCACTTTTTGTCAAAACGTTTGGCAGTAAAATCTCGTTCAAACGCCGCCACTACGAATCATCTGTTTAGCGTTGATTCAGAAATCTGCCACCGCAGCGCTGAGTCCCATGCAGTTTTGAGGAAGGCTTAGATGTATTGTTTGTTTACGTTCGGGGGAATTATTTGTCACGTTAGTCAGTCAATGCGAACACAGCAGAATTCGTTCTCTATTAAATGTTTGGGACCCTCCTGGGCCGTCGACGTTCTGGCTGCGTGCTTTCTATTAGAATTTGCCGTATCGCTGCTCTATTTCAGCGATATTTTTTGGCGTATACTCTCGTTGAGGTTAAGTCAGTCGGGTATGTCTATGTACGGGAAAAGCCTTCCTGCCGTGTCTTGTCGATTTCTCGCCTCTCGGTTTCGCCTTAGCTGCGTTGATCAGTGTTGTGTGAGATGCATCAATTCTGGAGTTCAATCTTCAAGTCTTTTGTGGTCAAATTTTGTCTCGCTTTTATACTAAATCGGGATGACTGTTTTCGTCGACTTCCGGTATATTTGTGTAAAATTCTTTCTAGATTGTTCGAGAATAAACGAAATGGAATGTCATAGAACAATTTTCACTTCCGTAGAAGCTTTTAGAACGAATTTCTTATTCTTCATACAATGGATATTTCAAAATTTACACTGGTATTTATCAAACAGTTTCACATTAGTACTTACAATTTGTATGCCATTAATGTATTTAAATTCCTTGTTTTTAACTGAATCTAGCGATACTAAATATGATTGGTATCTAATTAACTTAAGTCTAACAAACATTACAATTTACAACCCTCACCTTGAGTTGTAGTAATTAAAAACTCAATATTATTAATAAAAATTGTTGTGGAGTTATAAAGTTCCCTTCACAAGCTGGACATCTACTACTACTACTCTCCTACAACAAAATAAACAAATTTTAACATCAATAAAACACAAATAAATACAATTTTATATGGCCTCTGCTCATGGCCTAGGTTCTTGCCAGTTTTCTAATACAGTGATTAGTCTTTTTCCTTAATATATGTATTATTTCACCACTATACACACAGAGTTTATTATTTTGTCTATCTTTTGTGATACCTGGTTACTTTGTACATATTTTATATTTATCACAAGATGACATAGCATCATTGATTGTCTTGAGATGTCATTTTTTATGGTGTGACAAATCTCACTCTAATTAGTTAAATTCTTTTAGAATTGACTTTACTTTCAACTGAGTTTATTTCTTATTAAGGTATTTTGATGTATTGTACCTTTCTATCTTATTTTTGTTAGTATTATGTAAGTATTTTAGCCAGATATGATTCTTTTGTACTGGATAATTGGCTTCAGCCATACATGGCATAAGTAAATATTTTGCTGACTTGACTATTACAATGTTAAAGTTGGTCAGGTATATTAGTATAGTTGCTTTATATCATATTACAGCTTTCTAATACAGTTTGGTTGCATTTTGACAACATTAAATTCATAAATTATACAATATTAGATGCCTATTACATGTTTTTAGTTAACACTGTTTTTGGCTATTTTGGCTGCTTTTTATTCATTTGACAGCTTCCTTTATTTAAGATAAATTGTTCACTATTGTCTGCTTGACAATTACATATAGTTTTTATTTAACTCTGATAATAATTAATTTTTCCATGAAATCTTGGTGTATGGTCTCAAATCCAACACATTAATATTTTTTTGTCATTGCAAATATACAATTTTTATTTTAACTTAAACTCTTTCTAATAATGTATTTAAGTCATTTAATACATTTATTTTATTTACATCACATAATATAATAATGGATCTTGTCCATTTATTCACAAAAAATAGTTTTTTAATACTATATTCATAGTTATAAAACTTAATAATTATTGACTTTATTCTGGTGGATTCTGACATTATTTCTCTCTCTTATAGTGTCTTATGGTTTTTTCACTCGTATTCACTTGAATAATATATATGGGGTTTTGTCTTAGTCATAGTTTGGTCGTTTTTTCAAGTTGATAGAAATAATTATTATACAAAATTACACAATTTTTTGGGACTACTTGGGTTCGATACTGTTCACTTCACTTTCCTCTTATGCTAACTTACTATATAAATGATTTCTTTTTATGGAACGTTCTGTGACGCTACATATGCCTCACCGTTAAAGTTGATAATTTTGGAAAAACATATCTTTGGTTTTGATGAAATTATCATCTCTATAATAACCCTTTATTAGCTTCTTTATATCTCATTCTTTTATCTTATAATTAAATTCCTGTACTACTCCTTTAATATATTAATCCAACTCAATATTCCTAGTTCGTTCTTTGTCGTATCACCTATTCCTTTCCTTTTTACCTTGATGTTTTATAATTAATCTTTGATATAAATCCCTATCAATTCCCTAACTTACATAGAGGGTTGGGAGTCAGAGTGGCTCGCTATGGCATACATTCTCTGTCCCTTCCTGTCTATAACTACTGAAATCAGAGGCAACACATCCCTGTTCAGAAAATAATAATTGCACCTTTGCAACAAATAATAATAATAATAATAAAAAAATACAATATTCAAAGATCATAGGCTCCTACACATAAATTCCCTTTCTTAAACTCTTCTGATTAATTCACAATTATATTAATATATCGTTCTCCGCAGGTTAAAATTATCGTTTAAAATCATTCGATGTTAATAGCTATATTCATATTCATCATTACCTCCTTATGTAACACACTGTTTTCCCCCTTTTTTTTTTATTTATTTTCCTTTATCATTTCCATTTAGTATCAAATATATGACAGTATTTCTCCCTCTTTTCTCCTTTACTAAGTGTCCTTCTCGTAGTATTTATTAATAATAATCTCTCTCCTTCTCTAAGTACGGGTAAGCTGGTAAATATACGTTGACATGGCTATTGGAAATAAATCTTGCCTATGATGGAAAGTGTCCATCTCGTAATATTTATTACTATTGTTCCCTTGGTTGCTATTTTTAATGATATCGTCACCTTCTTCTAATAACTCCTCTCTAATATCCTTAAGGTAATTATTTATTCTTAATATAGTCCCGTCTTTGTCCTGTCTATGTTCGTCGTTTGTCACCCCATAATATTGGTTCAGTGAAGGGCGGTTTTCCTTTTTCACTGCCGCGTTTAGTTTAAATGAGCCACTGTCTCATTGGCCCGGTCTCCTGGAACATTGGGTTGCTGACCCGTCTGTGTTTCCGGCCTGACCTCGGGATTACCGCTAATAGGTTGGCTATTCGCCGTGTTACCCTGGCTACCTGACGCCTGTTGTGGGTAAAACATGTAAGTGGGTACATTAGGTGGATATGGCCGTCGGTTATTGGCCATTGTATAATTTACCTGGGGCCTGTACTCATTTTGGTTTCTCCTATCGCTTCCTCCTTGGTTTCCCCCGTTGCGATAACCATTACGTTGACCATAATTACTTCCTCTATAATTATTCCCGCGATAACCGTTTCCCTGGTGGAAGTTCCTACCGTAGTTATTCCCGGTGTAATTACCTCTGTTTGGTCCCGGATAGTTGCGGTTAATTGGGCCCTGAGTGGTATCATTTCGGCCATTTGGTGGGATATTATTATTCTGATTATTGGTGTTTAGATTATTACCGTTCCCACCTCCATTCCGGTTTGGTCCGTTATTATTGTTGTTGTACTCTACCTTACGATTGGGGGGTTGGTAATCCTGGAACCTTCCTGTGGATTCGCAATTTTCCAATAATTTGGCCAGATCGGCTATTTTGCTAATTTGTTGGTATAATTGGGCATCCTTGATCCCATAGCTGTAATGTCCAGCTAACTGCCTTACCAAACATTCTTCTGGGATCGGCGGTATCAACTTCCGTGCTAAACATACCTTTCCCAGGAAATAAGACGTCGGGGACTGTCCATAGGACGCGTCGTATTTGCCATAGAAAATGTCCATTCTTACCCTGTTTTGTGCGGTCTCTGACCAATACTTTTCCTTAAACTGGCGTTTAAACTCTGCTAAATTCGTTATTTCGGGTCGTACCGCTATCCACCAGTTATCCTTAGTATTTTTAAATGTCTCGTCAAGCATCTCTCTTATCCTGTCCCACCTTGTTTCTCTACTTCTCCCAATAACCTCCTCCATTCTTTCCAAAAATTCCATTGGGTTTCGTCGATAGTCCTGGAAGTTGATTACTTCCCTGTTTTCACCATGACACGTATGAGTGTTTAGTATTGGTGTGTCTCTCAGCGCCTCTAATCTTTCCTGCAGGTTTTTCTCTCTCTGGTCTATTTCCAGTATGCTATTTTTGTTAGTTTTTATTTGTTCATCCAGTCTGTTAGCGATGTCATATGTTTCCTGCATCCTCTCGCTAACGTCTTTCTGGACTTCCTGCATGATGGCGTCTTGGTTCTGCCTTACCTTGTTTTCGAGATTTCTAACATCTTGTTTGGTCTCTACTGTTTGCTCCTCTATACTTTCGAAACGTGTATTGTTTCCCTCCCGTAACCTTTCCAATTGTTTCTCCATGTTTTCGACCTTCCTGTCACTATCGATCTTATTATCATCGATCCTTTTGTTTACTATTTCGTATTTTATGCTAATTTCTTTTTTCAGGGACTCTATGCTTCCTTTTATTTCCTCCTTATCTTCCTGTCTGTTTTTATTCAGGGATTCTATATTTTTGTTCATACCCTCCTTTAAAGATTCTATACTTCCTTTTATTTCCGCCTTGTCTTCCTGTCTCTTTTTATTACTCTCCTCCTTTAGGGATTCTGTATTTTTGTTCATATCCTCCTTCAGGGATTCTGTATTTTTGTTCATTTTTTCTTCCATTCTTTGGAGCATCGCCATCATCATCATTATATTCGTGTCAACGCTCCCTGTTATTTTTTCTGGTTCGGGTTTCTCTGTCTGTTCTACCATTTGTATGGGTTCTTCTCCCGTTTGCTCCTCTAATTCCTCTGCCGTTTGTACCGGTCTTTCCATTTCTAGTGTGGGCGGTTCTAATTCCGTTTCCTCGACCTGTACTGCCTCTCCGTCTTCCACACTTAACTCGGGTTCCGCAGTCTTCTTCACCTTCTTTCCCTTTGGTTGCGGCATTTTGATCTGTTGGTAGTTGCCGGGCTTGTTCCGTTTTTTTCAAGCCTCACTAGTTGGGCTGCCAATTTATAACAAAAAGAATTGATATGAGTGAGTACGTCCTTCTTCAAGCCCCGCGATGGAAGCCAATTTATAACGAAAGAAGTATTTGGTGAAAAGTAATGTGTATGTGTTGTAATCTGTGTCGGGCGTTACCTCCGCGCACTTTTGTTACTTACCCTGTTGACTGGATCCTCTGCAGCGATGTAGTCCTGTAACACAACTTAAAACTATGCTTTTTGTGGGCGCCACTTGGAAACGTTTGTTCCAAGAAAAATTAAATGTGATTGATAAAATTTTTAAATCTACGAAAAAATTTAAACAAGTCAGTTCAGCTTTGAAAAATCAGTTAAGTTTAATGGTTCTTTAAAAACAACAAACAAATCGTCTGAAGGACTATCATTCATAAAAATTATAAAATTGCAGAGAAAAAATTTTACAAGTTATTATTATTGACAATTTTTTATATGTCCAATCAAGTATCGGCTAGTATTTCAGATTCTGACTCAGTTGACAAGCATGAGTTTAATATATGAAAAAAAACTTTAATCTCAGGACGTGACTCCTTTGAACTACCAAGACATATCAATTAGATGCCTTACAAGAAAAAAACTAAGTGATTTGAAGGTGTATGTGTGGCGTGTAAAGTACAACTGTGTGATAAATGTAACCAGGTAACAATGATTTTAATTTTGGTAACTCACGTTCCAATGGTCGTTTATTCTCTCACTGGACACTTCCTTCGGGTAGTTTCTCGATCTCGCCTCTTCGGGTGTACACTGAATCTATTTAAAGTCAATTTTTTTCGATCGTTACTTTTTCCGCACTTTTTGTCAAAACGTTTGGCAGTAAAATCTCGTTCAAACGCCGCCACTACGAATCATCTGTTTAGCGTTGATTCAGAAATCTGCCACCGCAGCGCTGAGTCCCATGCAGTTTTGAGGAAGGCTTAGATGTATTGTTTGTTTACGTTCGGGGGAATTATTTGTCACGTTAGTCAGTCAATGCGAACACAGCAGAATTCGTTCTCTATTAAATGTTTGGGACCCTCCTGGGCCGTCGACGTTCTGGCTGCGTGCTTTCTATTAGAATTTGCCGTATCGCTGCTCTATTTCAGCGATATTTTTTGGCGTATACTCTCGTTGAGGTTAAGTCAGTCGGGTATGTCTATGTACGGGAAAAGCCTTCCTGCCGTGTCTTGTCGATTTCTCGCCTCTCGGTTTCGCCTTAGCTGCGTTGATCAGTGTTGTGTGAGATGCATCAATTCTGGAGTTCAATCTTCAAGTCTTTTGTGGTCAAATTTTGTCTCGCTTTTATACTAAATCGGGATGACTGTTTTCGTCGACTTCCGGTATATTTGTGTAAAATTCTTTCTAGATTGTTCGAGAATAAACGAAATGGAATGTCATAGAACAATTTTCACTTCCGTAGAAGCTTTTAGAACGAATTTCTTATTCTTCATACAATGGATATTTCAAAATTTACACTGGTATTTATCAAACAGTTTCACATTAGTACTTACAATTTGTATGCCATTAATGTATTTAAATTCCTTGTTTTTAACTGAATCTAGCGATACTAAATATGATTGGTATCTAATTAACTTAAGTCTAACAAACATTACAATTTACAACCCTCACCTTGAGTTGTAGTAATTAAAAACTCAATATTATTAATAAAAATTGTTGTGGAGTTATAAAGTTCCCTTCACAAGCTGGACATCTACTACTACTACTCTCCTACAACAAAATAAACAAATTTTAACATCAATAAAACACAAATAAATACAATTTTATATGGCCTCTGCTCATGGCCTAGGTTCTTGCCAGTTTTCTAATACAGTGATTAGTCTTTTTCCTTAATATATGTATTATTTCACCACTATACACACAGAGTTTATTATTTTGTCTATCTTTTGTGATACCTGGTTACTTTGTACATATTTTATATTTATCACAAGATGACATAGCATCATTGATTGTCTTGAGATGTCATTTTTTATGGTGTGACAAATCTCACTCTAATTAGTTAAATTCTTTTAGAATTGACTTTACTTTCAACTGAGTTTATTTCTTATTAAGGTATTTTGATGTATTGTACCTTTCTATCTTATTTTTGTTAGTATTATGTAAGTATTTTAGCCAGATATGATTCTTTTGTACTGGATAATTGGCTTCAGCCATACATGGCATAAGTAAATATTTTGCTGACTTGACTATTACAATGTTAAAGTTGGTCAGGTATATTAGTATAGTTGCTTTATATCATATTACAGCTTTCTAATACAGTTTGGTTGCATTTTGACAACATTAAATTCATAAATTATACAATATTAGATGCCTATTACATGTTTTTAGTTAACACTGTTTTTGGCTATTTTGGCTGCTTTTTATTCATTTGACAGCTTCCTTTATTTAAGATAAATTGTTCACTATTGTCTGCTTGACAATTACATATAGTTTTTATTTAACTCTGATAATAATTAATTTTTCCATGAAATCTTGGTGTATGGTCTCAAATCCAACACATTAATATTTTTTTGTCATTGCAAATATACAATTTTTATTTTAACTTAAACTCTTTCTAATAATGTATTTAAGTCATTTAATACATTTATTTTATTTACATCACATAATATAATAATGGATCTTGTCCATTTATTCACAAAAAATAGTTTTTTAATACTATATTCATAGTTATAAAACTTAATAATTATTGACTTTATTCTGGTGGATTCTGACATTATTTCTCTCTCTTATAGTGTCTTATGGTTTTTTCACTCGTATTCACTTGAATAATATATATGGGGTTTTGTCTTAGTCATAGTTTGGTCGTTTTTTCAAGTTGATAGAAATAATTATTATACAAAATTACACAATTTTTTGGGACTACTTGGGTTCGATACTGTTCACTTCACTTTCCTCTTATGCTAACTTACTATATAAATGATTTCTTTTTATGGAACGTTCTGTGACGCTACAATATAAAATGTGCTTTTCAAGTTCAGTGCAAAATTGTCCGGTCTATCATATAACGTGGAAATCATTATTAAAATAAATGATAAATAATTTGTGACCTTTTAAATTGAGTGCACTATTTTTTTAATATAAATTGATAATATTCTTTTATTGTAATTTATTCTATTCAGTGTTTTTCGTCTACTTAACGGGTTAGATGTTTCTTTTTAAATTCGGCTTATTCCGTGTCCTGTGTGTACATGAGTGAACGTATAAAAACTTCACTTCCGAAGAACAAAAGCTTAATAAAATTATTATTATCGTAATACTTTTGTACGGCAGTTTTTTCCGTTAGTAAAGATTATTACTTAGGAGGGACAGTACTTAAAAAATCACGGTAATCCATTCTGCATTGGTTTTTTTGTTTTTGTTTGTTTTTGTCTAAAAATATAACCATTTTGTTGTTTTCAGTCACCTGATGTTTAAAAGAAAGTATTAGATAAGTCGAAAACTAATTGTGTTATGAGATTAATGTGTTCTTTTTGCATGCGATGAGTACACTTAAAAAGTGTTGGGTTTGGACAACAATTTGAGCAATATAAGGTAGGCCTATATGTAGAGTAATGAATGTCATAGTTTCTCACTATTTAAAAAAAATAGTGTACCATTACCACATTTCATTTTTTATTACTTTGACTATTCGAGAATATCGTTACGTCACGGTGTGAAGAAAAAGAAGCATACCAATTATATTGTAAAAGCTTGTTGCCCGGTTCACCGACTTCCGTGAAGAATTTAATGGCCGATAAATTACCCATTAAGGGTTTAACGGGAGATAACCCTTTTCATGAAGCTCAGTTAAAGATAACGGTCGTTTAAATCGTCAGTTAACGGGAGATTTTTGGCCTGTTAGGTAACTAACGGGCCATTAAAACGATGGGAGTTAACCTTCAAATTACTCTTAGCGTCATTTATCTATCTATCTATTTTTTGTACAGGTATTTATTTATATATGTATCTACGTATACATAACGTTTTCGTGGGTAAGGGTAGAAAAGATTGTTCCGGCTTCTCGTTTATTTTGTAAAGAAATCAGTGCTCATATTATAACAGGTTAAAACTGTTAATGACTAAATTAATGACTGTTATGCAGTATCGTTTAAAAACACATAGGACAGAAGAGTTTTAACAAATGAACTACAGAATGTTTAACGATTTGATACGGTGCTTGTAATGTAATGACATTAAGAACCAAAAAGGTTTTTAACACAAATCAACTATTGAAACTACGAAAAATTAATTTGTATTTAAACATAAACTTTCTTGTGTACGAAAACTTGTATGTGTTGTTTTATGTGCGTGTGCTTAGTTAAAATATATATATCTTTACGAATTGTATTGAAACATATATATGGAATAAAAGGACACCGATAATATTGGATATGTAGTGGGGACAGATAACTGTGAATGCGTTGTTCGTTGTGTGAATCTTTCTGAGTGTTGAGGTTTATCTCAGTGAATTTGAGAGTAAGCAGGTTTTGCTTTTGTTTTATAAACTTTTATAGGTGTGTTTTATTTTTTATAATTTGGTACTACTTTTTAGAATATTTAATTTTCTAACTTTTGCACTCTTTGTTGTTAACTTACTTTGAAATTTACTCTTACATGTAGTTACATTGAAATTATTACATGTTGTTGTTACATCTAAAAACTACCATAGATTTTTAGTGATCGATTGTAGAGTATTTAAAAGTTTGACGATTATAATACGCAGGGAAAGATCTTATATTATGCAAAACCCTCAAAATCGGTTACAGCAAAATAAGTAGTAGAAAGTTTACTGTTTAGAGAAAAAGTGATTTTTGAAGTGAGAACTTCATATGCGGCACTATGGTGCCCGGTGCACTGTTCACTCCCGTACATCACGTGCTCCTAGGACAGTAAACCGATTTAACGCGTCACGAAATAGCTGAAACGAAAAAGCAGTGTTGCCAGGTCAGTCAAACCTCTTTCCTCACGTAGCTACGCAAAATTTCCCCACTGTCACAAATGTGTGTGCTTTAAACAAAGAGTAATATTTAAAGAATGTGAGCATATTCTAAATATCTGAATACTGTTACATAAATATTTAAATTAAATTAAATTAATTAAATAGAATTACGTAAATATTAAAACTAATTTTAATTATGATAAGAGAAAATGTAGGCTACTCACATGCTAAGAGCTGAATATTTTTGAAATCCTTTTCTTGTACTTAGTTCACTATTTTTCATGTTTAATATGATGAGTTGCGCTTGCTTAATGTTAATTTATTTTTCGTGTTTGTATAATACATAGCGCCATCGTGATGTTTGTCATTGCAGTGCTATCATTTCCAAGAATTTTGTGTAGGGGTCGGTTCCGTGGTCGGACAACAACCTAAGCGACTAATCAGTCCGTGTATTCGACACCAGAGACATTTTATGAAAGCAGTATTCCAGTTGCAGTGGCTTTGGTTAAACCAACAAGACATGTTTGCTCTTGTTTGTAAGACGGTTGAATTTAGTTACGTTTTTGAGATTTTTCTAACTTTTCATTTAGTTAAGTCAGCAGATTTCATTCGCTTCAATGTGATTTGTTGCGACGAAACTGTTGCGGACAAAGAGAATGTTTAAAAGTAAATGTTTTTGTAATTTTTATAAGAATTACAATATGTTAAGTAGGTTCAGTTTTGAGAAAAACTAAACTTGGATATGCACAGAGTTTTGTATACTTACTAATTTTCTAAACCATATTTTTGTCTATACCTTTTATCTTTGACTCTACATAATTTAAAATATCAATTTTTGTGGAACTAGATTTTCTGTAGCCTTAGTTAGTCATGAAATAAATATGTCTTTTTTGTTATATACTCAAAGTATGTCAACCATACAATAAAAGAGGGAAAAATATACTTTTTGAAGCTCACTGCACTTTTGCTAGCAGTATTTGTAATATGACTGCTTAATGTACAGTATTTACATAATTTCCCTATTCCAGTATCTCTTATTAGCCCAATACCAGTTGTTTAATTCATAAAAACAATTTGGAATCAGTAACATCTATAGTGAAATTGAAACAAAATTTACTTTGTTTGCTTAGTCAACTGTCAAAAAAAGTAGGCCTATTTGGTTACCTAATGTATTTATGATTTTGTATTTGTTAATGTTAATGCCACTGAAAACCCTCTCCACGCACCCACCACTAAGTAGTAAATTAAATAGACATATCAAAAATGTATTAAAAGTAGGGAAAGCTTGAATATCATCCCTTTCTATATATCTTTCACCTCCTTCCAAATGTTAGTAAACTTTCAGTAACGCCTGTATAAATATTTATATCCTAGCGGTAATACTTTTTCTACCAAGGTCTACAATGTCTAATTAAATACCTTTCTTAAAGGCTACTGCTACGGAAGCCAATGAATACATGTATATTTTTCTGCCAAACAATTTTAATTTTGTTAAGTTTGATATTATACCGCGCATATCACATCCTACATTTCAGTTAAATATTACTTGTATACGTATGTATTATGAAAATAATTCAGCATGCGATATGATTCTATTCATGATTCTATTCAATTTAATTATCCGTTCACTCTTATTTTAGTCTTTATTCTTTATAGCAAAATCTCTCTTATTCCAAATACGAGCATACAAGCTCTCGTACATTCGAGCAACCTTTTACACGTCAAATCAGTTCATTAGCCACTCGATACGGAAGTTTTCACATCTGGCGTTTGTCCCATGATAAACCCAATTTTTTTTTTATAGACTGTGAATCCTGCATAACACTAACTTCGAGTTGATATTCTATGGACTGTAAAATAAAAAGTATTTTTTTTAAGCGCGTTTGCTTCAAACACAATCGTTTGTGCGTGTGCGTCAATTTGCGTGTTAACCTATCAAAACAATCTTTTTATGCCCATAACGCAGGTTATAATATCCTCAGAAACGCTTCGCTTAATAATTAAATAGCATTGTAAAACGATTGCAATCAAATGAATCTGTTTAATTAGCTAAAACAACTGATTAACACATTTTCGATTATTTAATAAACGGATAAGCAATATTCAATACATACTGTTACCGCCTGTTGCACAGCAAAGTAATGAAAATGTAGTGCGGGTACAGATAATGGGAAAGTATTGTAATTTGATACCAAAAATAATACGATTATAATTAATTTAGAAAAACAAAGTGTAAACAGAAAATTTGAACACTTTTATAAAATTTAAGTCTACACGGTAGTTAGGGACTTTAGGGTAGATATGGAAAGTAGGGAATATATAAGAATGTGTTTACTTATTATTGACAATTATCTGAAATTAACGAAATTTAATAAACAAGAGTAATAAAAGGAAAATTAAACTTCACATCGGGTGCCACAACTAAATTTACCAAAGCTAACTGGAAGGTAATTTCTATGTTTGTTTATCATTTTATAAAATTTGTTAATACAGCAGAGTCCCGCAAACTCGACCTAATGTGGACTGAGAGGGTGACGAGTTACCAAAAATGTCGTGTTTTACGGAATAAGGGGTGGGTTATTCACAACTCGTAATATGTTACCGCATATTACTCTAATGAAAGTTCTAGCACAATAAAGGACACAGAAAAGTACAACAAACCCTAAAATAATTGTTAAAAATTTAAAAAAACTTACATACAAAACTGAAGAAATTACTAGTTCTTTGTAGAAAAAAATCTTGTGATGCTAGGCTGTCTCTCACACTCATTTTGTCTTCGTGCAGCTTCATCACGTAGGCGACGGAGAAACAAAGTGTCCATACCAGATGCACCCTGCTCCTCCAAGTAACGGAGCATTCCTTCAGCGGCCTTTAGTCCTTCACTGTGAGTCATCTTTTTAACTTTTCCGTTGTCTTCTATCTCTTCGTCTTCTGATTCATCTTCATTTTTATCCTCGTTCTCTTTCACTACTGCAACTATTTCACCATCTCCTAAAGGTTCACAGTGTTCATCCTGCCCCATCTATTCTCCAACATCACCAACAGTCACTTCTTCGCAGCCTGGAATTTTCTTCAGTAAGTCCACTATTTCACAATTTTCTGTCTCTTCTCTGCTTTCTTGAAACTCGTTTCCTGAATGGTCCAGTCTAGCTTTTAATAGACCACCACATTATTTCAAAGATAATGTTCTGCTTGAACAGCAGAAATCATTTAGCGTTAAAAAAAAAAGTGATCGTCGAGTTATTCGGAATGTCGAGATATCGGGAGGCGAGTTAGCGGGATTGCACTGTAACGACAATAATCTCTGCTACATTACAACTGACTTATTTATCCACAATAACTATTAGCTGCTCATAAATTTTACTCTTTCAGTTGTACATCGATTAACATAAAGCTCGAACGCTATACGGGTAATTGAAATTAAAAGGATTTTCGTAGTATCTGATGTGGTTAAGAAATTGTAATTTGGTAATTGAACATATTATATTTAATAAAATTTAAATTATATTTCTTATATTAACATGAAATGAATTATAATGTACTTGAATATAATGGTCGATAACTAACAAAAGTACACGTTTCTCGAAATAAAATAATGTTTCTCATGGTCCTGTTGAGAGGAATTAAAAAACCAAAGCCACAATGTTTTACTGACCCCCATCAACTCCTGACCGCCTTAATAACAATTTCTGTTCTTCTTCTGTTACTCAAAGAACAGGTATTCAGGGCTATGTAACGGCTTTTATTTTGTTGACTTTCATGTTAGAGTCTTTTCTTTCACTATGTTTTTGGATTAGAAGTAAAGTAATTTGCGGAAAATGGGAGATAACACTATGGCTGTAATGTTCGTCGTGATTGTATAGATTTACATGTTTGCTGAGTTTGAATTTTTTATATCAGACATATACTTAGATTCCAATGTTTGAAATGTATTATTACAAATAGTAGAAACTACGGACTAATTTACGTTCTTATTAATCTGGTTTTCCATACAAACTTCATATAACATATTTATGCAATATTATATATTACCACACAATTTTTCATATACATTTATAAATTTTGTTACGTGAAAATCAAACCTGTTCGGTTGCAATAATTCACAATTCTAGATAGGCCTAACCAGATTCACTATCGTTTTTATTGAAGTAAAATTTAATTAAGGGAGTGTGTTGGCTTGCTACACTACGTGGCTTGGGTTTGATTACCTCACCCCGGCAAAATAATACAGTCACTCACCTATCTCAAGACCTAACATTTCAGCGAATCGTATTCCTGCCTATAATACTTCTCTAATATTTCTATATACTCTATATAATAGTACTCTATTATACTCTGCTCTATTCTCTGCTACTTCTATGCCTATTGTACTATTCGTAGCCGATGTGTAACTGTAGGTTCCACAAATCTGTGCGAGAATTTACAAACACACACACCACCTGTATATACAAGGTAAATACAACACAAAACTCACGCAATAACTAGTCGCAGAAGTGACGAATACAGAAGAAAGAAACTTGATTCAATTGTCCTAAATAATCCACAGTGATCAATTTCAAGACAACAAAATAAATAGACCTATAACAGAAATTATAATAATTACTATCAAGATTTGCATTCCCTGTGAAATTATGTCTGCGTTTTTGAGCGCTTCTGACCTTGGCCGTTTGAGTCAGTTCGTTCCCAGCTCATCACAGTTTCCGTTCCTCCTGACCCCCTCCTCCACGCAATCCTATCCACCATCTTACTCTTCATAAATAATACTAATAACAATTATTATTGTTACAAAGTAATTGAGTAATAAAGTAGGAGAGAAGAATTTAGGAGAAATGAGGAACTAGGAAGAAGAAATTTTAGATAGGGAGACTTTTCAGAAATTCATTTGTTTTAAGGACGAAGAGATGAAACAAACAAATGGTGTATTGTCAAATGTATGTAGAAAGAACAACGCGAAGAAAGAAAAACTATTGGAATGCCATAATGTAGAGATAGTAAAGTAGATTGTGACAAGTTATTTTACGGTCTCCATTGCTAGTCAAGATTAAGAAAGTTAAAAAGTAGTAATTTCGTTTTCGTTTATATAGGTGACTCTAAAAAGTCTACCAAAATTCTCTCGATTATTCTATGACGTTCTGGAATGTGGTTTTCTACCTTATACAGATCAAATTATTAGTTGATACGTAATCAAGTCCATTAGTTAATCAGCATCACACTTGACGTTCCTACTTCGTTTTCTATGTCACCGTAAAATTCCGTGTCCCAATACAGACAGCATTAAATGTTTTATTATGAATGACTCTTGTTGCAAGACGCTTCAAGAAGAAGTTCTTTAGCACTCGAAATCGTCTCCAATAATTCGTACCTAAATTCTCGCGTACGCCCCTTTCCAGCGCTCTTCGTCTTTGCTACAACCGCTTCTTTAAAGCTACACTCAGCTGTACGGGTACTTTCCCGTATCTGCCAACTCTCCCTCTTTGAAAACATTTCGAAGACAGACGTCTTTTAACCGCATTCTTGAGCCGTAACATCTCAACGACGACAACTGTTTCTTTTTCAGACGATTTTTCTGTCATAACGCACTTGATAAGTGGCTCTCCGTTTTTCTTCTATATCATCATCCGTCACAGAAGCTCGTTCTTCTCTGAGCTTGAAGACGTCTTCAGGCCATCGTCTCTTACTAAACAAAATGTCTGACTTTGTCGCAGTAGATGTGCAATTTGTCAACCCTAAGGAATCCTTAAGTGTTTATAATGTTTGTCAAAAGTATGGCTTCATCGAAAAGTCAGCACGAGCTCTTGGTGGTCAAGCTCAAATCGACGCAGGCGTAAAAGTGTTCCAAGTCTTTCGCAGATATTCCGGTACGCGTCTGTATGATACAAGAACATCAGTGCGGTTAAGTGCTGCTCACTCCATTAGGGTACACAATGGTAACAGCATTAGCTGACAACGAATTCACCTCTTCTGACGTAACAGCAGTAACAAAAAAAAAAAAAAAATGATAAGAACAACAACAATAAGGTCATCATCATCATCATCATCGTCGCCGTCGTCGCCGTCTTCAACAACAATAGTTAGGCCTATAATAATAAACGCTAATAAAAATTGTAATAACAGTAACAAAAACAACACAAAAATAATATTCAGTGTGAATAAATTTCTACATTATTGGTCTCTCACGTAATCACGATATCTCTCACTGCCTGATATTTTCAGGTCTAGAGTTATTAACAATTACTCCAGATTCCACATTGTCATTAGTTGTTTCTAATTTTCTTACAACCACTGCTTAACCAGAAGTCGTTTTAAGTAATCCCACAGAAAAATTTAGAGCTTTCAACACAAATGAACAAATTAACTATGTTGGGTTTTATTACAAACAAAAATAAGTAATTAGTACAGCAGTTAATAAAAGCACATAGTTGAGTGTGTTAATAACTGGGACATTTTTTTACTGTAAATGATATTGTTGTCACTCCACAAATTACATTTCCTCAGTTTCATACACTGGGACTTTGTATAAATCAAAAAAACACACGACCGCGAACTAAATATACTGGCATTTGTTCAGGGTGAAAATAAGGCCCCCCCCTGTGCGTGTGTGTGTGCGCGCGCGTGTACGTAGGTGGTTATAACACTTACACAAATAAAACGTGCGCTTTGTATTCGTTAGTACGCAGTATTAGCAAACGTCTTTGGCAACGTGGCCGTGAGTAATCGTTAGAGCAGCTATAGTTCCGTTTCAGCGTGCACCAAACTGTAACAGGTCATTACCTGGTGTATGGTTATTACTTGTGTCACATCTTTTCGTCTGTCTGTTCCGATTTTACGTTTGTTTTTGCATGATGTTCATTAATAACATGACTTCAGTTACGGATTAAAAAAATAAATAAAATGTCATCGTAACTGACGATATTTTTCCGTGACTGAAATCCTATGCGTATGGATCGTAGGTAGGTTTTGAATCGGAAGAGTAAAGTGAGTACATGCTGTCACTGAAGAGACAATGCTGATGAATAGGAAGATATTTGGTAACAAACAAAGGGGAACATCAAGGACTCGTTTGCTTTGGAATATTCGATATCTTTTGACAATGAGAAACTTTCAAGGGGTTGAATCGGTCTGAGGCGAAGGTAAAGAGGTGGTTAAGTTCCGATAGTTGACTGTCTACGATTGAAGACGGAAAATACGAAGTATAATAACATCCGTTAATATCATAGTAAGATCGAGAGGTACATCTTTAGGCACCAGAGTTTTCTCGGCTGAACCGGGTAGAAAGCGTTACATACTGTAACGTTCCTCTACTTCGGGAGAGCGTAAATGTACACGGTAAATAAAGAGAGGTGTGGACGGCACGCAATTGCAGTTTTGAAGACAGAACAGTAATTGTAGTTACACTTTGCACACCCGGTATAGTACAGTAATTGTAGTTACACTTTACACACCCGGTATAGTACAGTAATTGTAGTTACACTTTACTCACCCGGTATAGTACAGTAACTGTAGTTACACTTTACTCACCCGATATAGTACAGCAATTGTAGGTACACTTTACTCACCCGCTATAGTACAGTAATTGTAGTTACACTTTACTCACCCGGTATAGTACAGTAATTGTAGTTACACTTTACACACCCGGTATAGTACAGTCATTGTAGTCACACTATACTCACCCGGTATAGTACAGTAATAGTAGTTACACCCGGAATACAGTAATTGTAGTTACATTTTATCACCCGGTATAGTACAGTAATTGTAGTTACACTTTACTCACCTGGTATAGTACAGTAATTATAGTTACACTTTACACACCCGCTATAGTGCAGTAATTGTAGTTACACTTTACACACCCGGTATAGTGCAGTAATTGTAGTCACCCGCTATAGTACAGTAATTGTAGTTACACTTTACACACCCGGTATAGTACAGTAATTGTAGTTACACTTTACTCACCCGGTATAGTACAGTAATTGTAGTTACACTTTACACACCCGGTATAGTACAGTAATTGTAGTTACACTTTACTCACACGGTATAGTACAGTAATTGTAGTTACACTTTACTCACCCGCTATAGTACAGTAATTGTAGTTACGCTTTACTCACCTGGTATAGTACAGTAATTGTAGTTACACTTTACTCACCCGGTATAGTACAGTAATTGTAGTTACACTTTACACACCCGGTATAGTACATTTATAAGCTTTACTTATTGTAAAGCTGTAATAATTGGGGAAATCCCTAGTATTCCATGGCGGAGTTTAGGTATATCTTAAAACTAAATCAGCCAAAAGAACGATTAGTATGAAGACATACTAATCTATAAGCTCATAGATAGATTGCTTAAAAGTCGAGTTTTAGAATAACAGTTTTAAAGTGGATAATGTCACAGAAAATAATATTGTTACAGTGATTTAGAAAGAGAAGTAAAGTAGTGACGTTTTTTTCTTCATAAAGAGCGGATTCTGATGATTCTGATCTACGTACAGTCCTACTCTAAATGCAAGACGGTGAAGAACAGGTTTCTTATAGCAAGGAGCTTGTTACAGGAGATAGTTAAATAGAGCAATGACTTTTGAAGGCAGAAGAAATTATTGTGTGACAAAAATAGAGTTTCTGGCAATCGCCAGAAAATTGGAGCAATATCGAATGACGACAATTGGTACTACACCGTGGTGATTACTTTAGTAAACGAATGAAATCTAATGACACCCCTAATAAGGAGGTTATTACTGTGGTAAAGGCGTTAGTTAATGACTTTTATTCCGAATAAGGAATTTCAATGGAAACTGATATGGATCAATGGAGAAAGTTCCAGTCAGAACCTTTTAAAGGTTATGTCATCTACTGGATATTATCCACCCTTATTCTGAATAATAGATAAGCTTACAGAAGCAACAGGACTGGTGGGGTGCAGTATTCGTTAGCAAAAACAACTATTTTAAAGTGGCTTACAGATTTTCAGTGTAGGACTCAATAGTACAACCTCAGCAAAACTTGTGTTTGTGAGAGAAGTTGATGATTGAGTGTTAGGATTATCTCAATGTCATCTCCGAGAACAATACAATTAACCTTCAGAATTGAAGAACAGTTTATCAACAATTCGGTAAGACAGATTCAGAAACATTCAGCATTATTTTTAGTATGTATGTTCAGGTGCTTATGAAAAAACACCTTTTTTTAGAATGCAAAACAACAGGTGTATGAATGAAATTTATCATTAGTCTCTTTGCTTTGTTATTTATGGTGTTCATTTGTGTCAGTCAGTTATCTACTAAAAGTTACAACGTAAAATTGTACAAGTGTTCGGTGTGTGTGTGTGTGAGAGAGAGAGAGAGAGAGACTATGCCTACCACAGAAATTGGCGAGCGTGTTTGTGAAATGATCATACGAGTGTGGGATGTTGTGATGCTCGTCTCGTAGCAACAAGGATTGCTTCCGCTTTGAACCCAATGAAATAGAAATTGTAGATATTGTTGTGGAATTGATTCTCTCTACACGTAGAATGTGCGCCCGTATGTGTCGGTGAGTGTGAGGAGTGGAGGTTGTTTGTCAACGCGAACGACAAGAAATCGAAAATCGACAGTAAAGAGGGACTGATATATTGAGAGGGAGAAAGAGACACAATGAGTCTCTCATACACTACCATTCACATGGTCATATACTCATGAGTCTCTCATATACTTTGCGACTTCGTTGACGTACGGGATCTAGTGCAAAAACGTGTATTTTGGTTAGAGTGCAGTGGTTGTGCCGAGGATTTTGTTTGGGGAATAAACTTATGCAGTTTGACGGTGTTTATTTAAAAATATAAACTATAATACTTGTTACTAATGCACTGAAAGCTTTTCTAAGGACTAATTTCTTCAACCTCGGATAACGGATACGATAATCCAGTTCTTCGGAGTCATCTTGCTACCCTGGAAATAAGCACGGTGAGGTTTGTTCACGGTACACGAGGCAACTGATATTGCCTAACTGACGACACAAGTAGGTTAAGAAATTAACAAAACAAATAACACTACGTAGATAGTTTTTGTTATGTAGATGCTATGATCTTTAGTGTAGAATTTAACCATAGACAATTACATTACAAATGCGTAGCTATTCTCTTTGGGGCCTCGGAGTAGAAACCTAAAACGGGACCCCCATCAAAGACCTACCTTTCTCCCCGCGCCCCATATTTGAAGACTTTCACATTTCTTTGAATCCTTCGAAATTTTCTTTATATTGGAGAGAACAGATTAAGTATTTGACCTACTAGGAATTTGATATGGAAGAATCAAAAGCACAATGTTAACTAATTTCATATAAAATAATTTATTTATGATGACAAAATACAATATTTCACAGTGATTGAGTTGTTATTAGGCCTACTAGTATTCTAAGTCATACAAAAAGTAATAATTTGAAAACATAAGGCATATACTTATAATGAGATAACAAAGTCTTACTTCAGTGAAAAACTTACTTATTACGTTATACGTATTTAACATATAAACTTAACTTATAAACTTATTTAACATACAATTATTTACGTTTAGAATAAGAACACAAACATGATGAACTGAACACTTCTTCATGATGTTTCTTTACAATATCGCTATTTAAAAAATAATAGCTTATCATTAACATAATTTGAAAATTGCAAATCAATGTAACATTTTACAAAAAATAAATATATATTGTAATGAACCAGATTTGTCGTCTATTAGTTGTTATCTTGGAATTGTAAGTTGTAATTGGAAGTTTTACTACTGTGTTTTAGCGAACGTATTTAGTGGTTCACTCGTTGTTATGAAAAGCGTCTAGTAGCCTGTGTGCCTTACCTGTCCCTTCCCACTCTTTTGTAACTCCCGATAGGCGCCAAATTGTTTTACGAGAAAACAATTAAAAGTTTTTTATATGTATGGTTTGACAGTGCACTAGTGTAAATTTGAATCGTTCGCCGACTGGCATGAAACCGATTCTCGTTTGAGTGGGGGAAAACGTGTTGCCAACTTGAATAATGTTGGTTATGTTGACTCACTGCTATTAATCAAAACATACCATGATATTCTCTATAAATAAATACTGGACAGTTACTCTCGGTACACACTTTTTTTATTAGGCTCTGAACTGTTAGTTCTTGTTAACGCTTTATACAGAATAATAATTGATATAATAATTTTAGCCTCGGCAAAATGTTCACTAAGCGGATTGCTGGGTTGGCAGTACAGTGTTTCTATTAGATGCAAGACAGCGTTGGTTATTATTTACAAAATAAATCTGCCTATAGAGTCCTTTTAAGTACGATACAGAAGTTTTTATAACAAGATAACAAATTATAATATATCATTTAATGTTCGTGGGCATTAAAATCAAACAAGGTTTAATGTAATCAATGTGGTTGTGTTAAAATGTGTGACAGTGTCGTTGGTGTAGTACATAGGTTATCATTTGTTCAGTGTTTACAAGTTACTTTTTTATTTATCAATCCTTGGAAAATAATACTTAGAGTGATAGTGAGAATTTTACGGTTTAGTTATAAATTCGAAAGAGAATTTGTTTTTTAGAAATCAAGAAATTCAGCAATACTCAACGTTAGTAGATAGGAGGTGTATTGTCAGTAGTCAACGTAGGTTAATTGGTCAATGTCGAGTCTTCTTTCTTCAATCCTGTGCTTCATGGATGTCCGGCGTCTTCTTCTTGTTAAATTCCATATATTACAGTCATCTGGATTAATTTTGAGCTGGTCCTTGGTCTAGGTTGATTGGAACGTCCTTTCATCGGTTGGTCTGGTCCTTCTTCATCAAATTGTGGGCACTTATACTGTTTTAAGTCAAAAATTTGGGCCCTTCACGGCGTGGCGTCTCTCTAGTTAAGCGTCACTACAGATTCTTAGGTTCCTAACTGAAATTAGTCAATATTCGGTTGTTGTCATGGTAACTCAAAATTTCTGATTGGCTAAAATTGGCTTAAGACCATTGTTAGGATATTTGAATTTTTATTTAAAATGGTTACAGATCTTCTGAATGTAATTAATCTTCAGTATTAATATTTAAGTATTAAATATTATTACCACTGTTCATATTTTGGTTCAAGGATTAATTTGACATCCACTACTATTGTTTTTACTTAGGTATCAACATTTTGACAGTTTTGTTGATTTTGTTTATTTACACTGTTTTCTTAATTTACATGATTACTATTATATTTCTGTCTTAACATGATTGTCTAATTGTATTTTATTGTTTATATGGCTTAGTCTTACTAATGTCAGTGTTGAATTCTCAAAATTGAAGTTTTTTGTAGTTTGACAGTTGGGAATTTGTCTAGGCTTAAACAGAAATTGGCTATTTTTCTTTAATTACTGATATTACATTTCATTTTCCCCTTGTATGGGTCCTGATTGGTTTCAATACATGATTTTGGTTATTTGTTCAATGGTTTTAAGTCTGTTCTGTAAT
This sequence comes from Magicicada septendecula, assembly GCA_034769895.1. Lineage (NCBI taxonomy): Eukaryota > Metazoa > Arthropoda > Insecta > Hemiptera > Cicadidae > Magicicada > Magicicada septendecula. The sequence goes on along the minus strand of CM068374.1, from coordinate 289,950,524 downwards.
TATGTGTGATTTTACTGTTTTCATATTCTAGTTTGTCTTCAGAACAAACATAGTCTAGTGTTTATTATTTTAAATAACTTATTTTGTTATGTATCTTCATTATTGTTAGGCGAAGATATGTGCCATTACAATATATATTCAAATACTTTTTGCTACAGTCCTTTTCTTGATGTATATAATATATTTAATATTTATACTGAAATTAGCTCAAGATATTTTTTCCCCTTATTAGGAACATGTTTCGAGAACCATTGTGGTCTCATGCTCAGCCTTCGTGATTTTACGTCTGGTGAAGTATTTGTGTATTGGCTGGTCGTTATTGTGGTTTCTTGTTGGTCTCTGGTATTTTGAAGTGGTATTATTGTGTGTGATTGTGGTGTATGTATTAATATTTTGTGTATTTTCGATGTTAATGCTTTGAAATCAATACAAAACATGACACAATTTTCAAAGCACAATATAATCCAACAAATAGCAGTTAAAAATGGATACAAAATAAAAACTATTAATAAATTAGAAAATAAAATTAAATAAAGTCACTAATAAAATTCCCAAGAACACTACATTTAAAAATTCACCTATTAATAATAATATAAAATATACAACCTTCACTTATTACGGAAATATAACTCAAAAACTAAATAAAATATTTAAAGATACTAATTTAAAAATATCTTATAATACAGATTATATAATTTTTAATAAAATAAAACCTAAAACTAAATCCAATACTCACAATAAAAATGGAATATATAAAATAGAATGTCCAGATTGCAATAAATTTTACGTGGGCCAGACAGAAAAAACTACTAGATAGATTCCTTCAACACCGCAATGCATATTTAAAACCAAAAATTTATAAATCTAATTTTCAAATAATTGTCTAAATAATAACCACCAATTTCCAAACATTGAAAATATAAAATTAATTAAAAACATACAAAAAGATCAAAAAATGAATATTTGGGAAAATCTTAACATTTACAAACACAATAACAATAATTTATTAATTAAAGAACAAACCCCCCCAAAAAAAACAAGACGATCTATTTAAAACTATAAATTTAAATCTACTATATTCTAGCTATCCCACTGGCATGTTCGTTTTATTAATCAATTCTATAAAAAATAAACAACTGTCGAAAATTACCAATAATAATTGCTATGGCATAAAGGGTAGTTCCCAGTTGAAAAGAGATATAAAATATCGTTTCGCTCGAATCGCATCCATAAACTGATCGCTGTAAAATCAACTCAGTTGATGTTCTGTGTTGGATTGTCGTCTGCACGTAGATCAAAATTCACTCTTTGTGACGAAGGAAAAGTCACTATTTCACTTATTTTTATAAGTGTATATGGCAATAACTTTCCGACATCCATTTCAAAAACTGCAATTCTAAAACTCAATTTTAAGCAGTTCGACAAGAATTTTCATACTAGTCTTGTCCTTGCTGAATTATTATTAAGGTCCATAAAAACTAACGCCGCGCCGTAGGAAAATACACACTTCTTCAATTATTACAGATGCTATAACTGATCTGTCTATAGGGTCCGTTGGATTCACGCAGAATAATCAGGATGCCGCCAGATAGCTGTGTGTTCAATAATGCTACAATATTCTGGATGCACTATTCGTAAAGAATTTCTCGTATAATTACGCATTAGTTGCATTGCCAACTTCCACTGTGTTATCAACACAATGACTGACCCCATAAGTTATTATCTAGGTTAAGTTCTATTTTTACAGTTACAATATAGGCCTGTTTCTCTATTTAACTTTCTGTGTTGTGAAAATGTGTATAGAATTATTAGCTTTTACAATATTTCTGTGTAACTTTTACTTTTGAAAACTTTTAACTTTTATTAAGTGATTATTAAATTAAAAAACGGATTCAAGTTCCCCATTACAATTGCAATCTGGTTCATACAGTAACTCCGTTAACTGGCAAATTCTAAAACAAAAAGATTCTTTAAGCATTAAAAAAGCAATAAAGCGTTGTTTATTGTCAATAACGTTAACGGTTCTTTCACAAAGAGGGAAATACCTAATTCAGCTGGAAGCCAAGTACAATTATTATTGTGTTAAAACAGGTTAAAAAATGATATAAAGGGCCACTTGTTTGTCAATAAGAGGTAATGATTTGTTTATAATTTGTTAAATTCACTTTACGAGTTATATTAATGTTTTGATTCTTGTGTTGGCACAGTTTTATACATACCTCGTGTATAAAGCACAATGTAAACGTTGTGTGTGTGTGTGTTACGTTTTAACAGAGAAAAGTAAAAATACCTTTTAGACACTTGACATTTCATAAACCATGGTAATACCGACAGAAACATTCTTAACTAGTATACCCATCCGTTTGCGCTAGACCAGTGGTTCCAAAAATGTTCAGTCCGCGAACCCCCTCAAAAAATTAAAATTTCACGGACCCCGTTTGAGTTATCAAATAAAACGAACAGTAAATATGATACAAACTCTTATATTTTAATTAAAATCTATTAAAATCAAAATTCTCTTAACTTGCAATATTTATGAGATCAAACATAGTTTAACGTGAACAATGAAGCTGCTTTTGAACAATTAGCTCTGCAATATTAAGTTTAATATCTGATAATTTCAATATTAAGTCACTCTCGACATCAAGTTTATTTCTTAATTTCGCCAACCTCGGCTCTATCTTTCCAGCCTCACACGTGTCGAAATCCAGCTGGTTAGACGTAACACCAGCTACACGGAAAAACGTTTTGCTTAGATACAGCGCTTATACGTGGACTAAAACAGCGCGAGATTTCTGCGTTGATGCGGCGCTCTAGTCAGTTAGGCTGACAAACAGACCTGCTACACGACATGATTTAAAGGCATTAAAGCTATTAGTTTGAAATTACTTTACAATTACAGTTAGTTTGGACCAAAAAAACTGGAATCTTCTACTAATTGTTCCAAGATTCTAAAATTTAGATTTTAAACTATAAAAAATTGGAAAAAATTACGGTATATTCTATTTTTTCTTAAAAGTGTCCGCGTACCCCCTGAAACATTGTGGTGGACATCCAGGGGTCCGCGGCCACCACTTTGGGAACCACTGCGCTAGACAGTACTTAGAAGATTAGGCTACAGCAGGAGCTCTTCACTTACATTATCAGTTGTTCACAGTGCCCGTCGTGATCACTGATTCTCAAATGACCTTACTATACAGGAATGAAACTTCTCCTAACAACTTCTGAGTCTTCACCCGATGCCAACACACAGCTGAGCAGTCTCTTGTTAGTTTCTTACGGAGGGGGCACTGAGAGAAAACATGGCTAGGATCATCGTACATCCCGTTATAATAGAGACAGAGCATGGAATTCACTGGTTTCAGCATCTGTGACAAGAGTCAGGAAGTAGCACTTTGGCAAATCTACTCTTCACCTGCCATCCGTGCAGTCTCAATATTAGTTTGAGGTTTTCACCTGCTCTTATCGCTGATTATATCAATGATCGGCGGTTCTTTATTGTATCGTTTATATCCTCTTTGCTAGTCGTCTGATAATATATTACATGATTCCTGCCAAGACGAGTAATGCTTCATTAAACGTATTACGGAACATATAAGAAATTTTCAGAGACATTTAGTCAGTGAATTTAACCAACGGACAACAGCCTTCTCTATGCGTTCGCCTTAAGGCATTCGATCATAAGTATGAATTGAATAATTAGGCAATTAAATTAGTCACATGTTTATTAATTCATCCCAAAGGTTTTCTTCCCCAGATTTGTCCTGTAACTGGGGTTTTAATGTATCCCTTTAAATATTGATTACAAAAATTTGGAAGCTTGTTACTAATGAGTTTAAATTGAATGCAAACAATATAACAGTTCGTTTCCTGCCAGCTCAGAACTTTATAGGTTTTAATTTACTCCGACACTTTTATAATTACTATTGGGCAAAACCTAGACGTAAAGTCCCAGTCAAGTAGTGTAACTAAGATGTTTTCCTCTATTTAATTGCAAGTACTTTCAGTGATCTCAGATTTATGCTGTCATATTTGTAATCATTTTGGATTATATTTTGTATGTTTTTACATTTTTAGCCTTCTTCTTATATGTAGTCTTCTACATTTGGTTAATTGAATGTAATATGTTTTCTCCTTAAAAAGAAATTTTTCAGAAGAAATTACTAACGTTAAAGAAGGATAATAAAGTCCCTGAACCTTAAGTAGTAATTCTAACCTTAAGTAGTAGATTGCATAATTGCGAAAGAGCAAACTGTACAGGTTGTTCAACAGCGGAAAGGATACCTAGTGAAATCATTCGATGATGAACATATACTAACAAAGTACGGTTAAACGCTTAAAAATCATAGCACGACATTAGATCGTGTCGCAAAGAATAATTGTAGGCCTTTAAGAAACGCTGAGCAGTAACGCTGAGCTGAAACAGGCTTTTAAGAAAGCATACTATTAGTACATATTAACAGTAAATACGAATAATAAACAGCTTAAAGGCTTAAAAATCATAGCATGACATAATATCTTGTCGCACAGAATAATTGTAGGGTTTTAAGAAATGCAGAGCAGAAACGCTAAGCAGAAAAGCTGACCTGAAGTAGGGTTTTAAGGAGCGTACTAGTAGTACATATTAGTAGTGAATACGAATAATAAACAGCTTAAATGCCTAAAAATCATCGCGCGAAATTATATAGTGTCGCACAGAATAATTGTAGGTTTTTTAGAACCACTGAGCAGAAACGCTGAGCTGAAGTATGCTTTTAAGAAGGCATACTAGAAGAACATATTAAAAGTAAATAGGTATAATAAACAGATTAAACACTTAAAAAACTGTGGGTTTTGTCTTAGTGTATTACTTCAAGAGCTGATGAAAAATATATTGTGCTGCAGTTGATTTTAAATTTAATACAAAAATATATGCACTGAAATGTTTGCGGTGCGAGAAGCGATTTAGAGCACTCCCAGGACCGCAATTACGGTCTGTGTTACTGGGGCAAACATTCCCAGGGTTTGTATCATCGAGACAAACATGGGTTCCTCCCTCCCCTAAATGAGTTGGAGGTTAGCAAGTTTTATTATTCTATGATGCAGTAAATTAGTAAAACTGATTTCGCCTCACATAAATTTACCTAAAGCTTCAGGAGCATATTATAATCACGAGTAGCTTATAAATGTTTATTCTACAGGTTTTAATATCAGTTGGAATTAATATAATCTAATTTTATATGTGACAGATTTTTAGAAAACCTCAGCTAAATGAAACTCACAATATCTTGCAACATTGTTTATAAGTAATTATACAATCAAATAAAAGAATATTCTCTAAAATTTATTAACTTTGATATTGGATCTTAAAATGAGTCTAACGAGTAAATTACGTCTTGCAAAAAATCAACTTGCAAGTTCTTTTGGAGCAATAATTTTGATTATGTAATCGTAGTAAGTAGACACTGTTGTTTTGTATTCAACTAAATTAATACCCAATTTTAAAAGTAGATATTCCTTCATGGTGCTTCTTAAGTAATTTTTAATGATTTCCAATTTACAAAAATTTTATTGCTAAGGTAATGGCTTCGGAAAGAGATATCCTTTTCTTTAAAGCTTATCTTTAAGGCTGTGGTCTGTTTTGAAAAGTGTTGCTGCAGACGCTGTTTTTATAGTGACAAGGCATAGCAAACTGCTACTCGTGATTATAATATACTCCTGTAGCTTTAGTTAAATTTATGTGAGGCGAAATCAGTTTTACTAATTTACTGCATAATAGAATAATAATAGAACGTCTATCCTTAATACGTTCCAGTTTTTCAATCATGGAATTTGTCTTCATTTGTATCATCATTGTATGTCTGTGCTAACTTTTGGACTATTAAATCTTCCACGTCCATCTTGTGCATTTCTTTGTGCATCTTGTCCCTCGTTGTCTCTAATTTCTTCTAGTGCCTGACAGTAGGTTTTCAGCTCAGTCACTGTATTGTGAGTAGTAGCGCGCCACATGTCTCACTTGTTCCCGTAGTTGCGGCCCTCAAAGTTTCCAATACTATTTTTCACTTGTTGCATATTATACAATCAATAATATTTAATGAACTTCTTTAAAGACGTTTGGACTTGCGTGAAAGGCGTCGTCCATTACTTAGTACTTATCTGAGAGAAAATTATTTCTAATAATTTTTTTAGGAAATTAATCATAATAAATTAAGGAAATTGATTTTTAATAACGTCTAACAAAACTGATCTAGATTATTTGTCTCAGCTTTCAACGATTTAAAAACTACGGGTGCAAGTATAATGTTGCTTTTATTCGGCATTTATAGACAGTGCCATATAGATTAGACAATAGTGTTTTTCATGTTATACAAATGGGCAGAAACGGATAAAGTGTTTGCTAGGAGATACGATAAAAAATCCTGTTAGCGTACTATATACCAAATAGTAAACTGACAATCGTTGATAATAAACCTGGAAAGATTTCCATACGTGTCATTTGTTCATTTGTCATTGTGGATGTGGGAAAAAGCAAGGTATGACAGATCACAGTGCGGAGACAAGAGGAATCTTGAGGGGTGGGTGGAAAACTCGGGTGTCGTCAGATGCTGTGTAACCGATGAGAAGTTGTAACTAGTTGAAGAATTATTATAAAATAAAATCTTTATAGAATAAAATCTTAATAGAAGGAGAGAAACCGAGAACAGTTCCTGGAGTTGGCCTGATCAATTGTGGAGTACGACAAGGGTGTCCATTATCCCTTCTCTTTTTAATTTATAGATTGACGATATCATACAAAACTGGCAGATGTGTCTTGCAGAACATTTTGTGATTGGTCACTTTGTTGTATGCGGATGATCACGCTATTCCGCGGACTCGGAAAACAGATTGCAGATGGGCATACATTTGTTAAATCGAATCTGCAAAGACTCTGGATTGCAGATATCCACACGTAAGACTAAGGTGATGGCTTTTCGTGGAACTGATCCCGTACGGGTAAAAATTGTTATAGTTGGTACTGATATCCACACGTAAGACTAAGGTGATGGCTTTTCGTGGAACTGATCCCGTACGGGTAAAAATTGTTATAGTTGGTACTGATATCCACACGTAAGACTAAGGTGATGGCTTTTCGTGGAACTGATCCCGTACGGGTAAAAATTGTTATAGTTGGTACTGTCCTAGAACAAGTTAGCAATTTTGAATACCTGGGCTACAGTGTGTCTTATGCAATGTTGTGAAGAAGTTGCATAAATTCAACCTCATGTGCGGGACCATTAGGCGAACCCTTAAGTCAGAAAGTAAAGAAACACGCCTAAAATTCTACAAGGTGGTGGCTCTTCCCACACTTCTTTATGGCTCTGAGAATTGGACTTTAACGAAAGGCCAGGCCAGTCGCATCCAAGCGGCTGAAATGAGATTTCTCAGGCACGTGGCAGGGTATACTCTCCATGATCGTAGAAGAAACACAGATATACGGCAGGAACTGAATATTATGAGTATACTCGACAGAATTGCCTGGTATCGGCTGAGCTGGTGGGAACATCTTTCCCGATTGGATGACTGCCGCATTCCCAAACAACTCTGGAACTATAAGCCGAGGGGACGGAGAGGGGTGGGACGTCCGAAAAAGCGCTGGAGTGACCAGCTCTAATCTTTTCCTGTTTAGACCCGAACAAACCATTTTTGGTTTAATCCGTAAAGATGATGATGATGATGATGATGAATTATTATAGATTCGGTTGCGGTGCTGTTTGCTAAGCAAAAATAAATTGCTTTTATGAAATTGCTAACTGCTATAATTTTTATTGTTTAGACAAAGCTTTTCGTCATCACTGACATCATCAGGTCTAAAACAACCACGAAAAACCACGAAATTTAAACAATAAGAAGAATAAAAAATAAATTGATAAACATTTATGTTTGAATCTGGAAAATTGTCGTTTTCATGAGCTACAATGGCGTGAGATAATGAGCTTCAGAAAAGTACTCTGTGTGTGTTCTGATTTACGACGTGAGCACGGCGCTCATTTCCTTGTCAACTGGATTCTGTATGCAAGACCTTTCGATTATGTTTATGTTGTTTATAGGCATACTCCTTGTTCGTGTCGTTCTCATGGGCCTTTATCACTGGCGGATAGAATAATGTTTGTGTGACTTGTATTTTTATCTAGAACTATTTGCTTGTAGATGACTACCGAAATATACGAAACGGCGTTTCTTTAGAAAAATTAAACTGGTTTTAAATTTAAACACAAATATTTCAATATACTTAAAATAACATATTCAGAAGTAACAAATATTTCTTACCATGTTATTAAATGTTAAATGACATTTTTACCAGATTTTTAAAATAATAGTAAAAATCTATTCATTTTAGTAATAAATCCACCAACAAGCAAAACCATAAATTTTAGAAGATTATTTTATAGAAAGATAATCTTTTAATTCTCACATGCGCGTTTGTTTTTTTGCTACATTTTCCTTGATATTTAACTTTACTTGATATTCCAATAACAAATTCTCTACTTTATGTGTAGTACATTGGCGCACAAACGCTTTTAAAAGGCTTTCCTAGAAATAGTATTTAAATGTAAATTAGTCGAGAAAGGTCCGATGAAAGCCAAGTGCGTAATTAGCAATACCTCTGTCCGCAGATATTGAAGACAATTTCCTCGAAAGAGCGTAAGCGTGTTTACATTCAATGCTGCCATCACGGTATTAATAAACTTTATAGGTCAATACAAATGCGTTACAATGTATTGCTTGTTGGGTATTTTAACTGTTTTTGTAGTTTGCTTGCACGTTGCTAACTAATACGGTTCTGTTGATTCACTTTTTGTAATCTTCTCCTTATCTGTGAGGGCTTGTGAGTCTCAACTTAACTGTGCTCGATTGTGACGTGTATTCCTCTTCCAGGGCGACACGGCTCTTCCAACACTTTAACTTCCAGAATATCATCATCATCACTTCGTGGATAGGATTTCTCCTGTTCCGGCTTCATGACTCCCGCCATATTGTGGCTGACCTGCTCACAGGTCTTCTTCCAACCGGCTCATACTCATAACCCAATTTCGGAAAGCGCGTATTGGCCATTCTTTCTAGAAGTTGTTTCCAGCAGTTTCTATAATTATGAATGAGTTTGTTTAGGGAAATTATAACAAGTTCTCGTTTAATATACTCGTTTCTTTTATGATCGAGTCGCGTATATCCTTTTACCGATCTCAAATACCTCATTTCTGCAGCCTGAAATTGGCACCAGTCCTTCTTCTTTATAGTCCAGGTCATCCATCCATACAGGAGTACTGGTACTGCCATTGTCTTATGGAATTTGATACACGTCTCTTGCCTGGCTTTCCTTTTCAATGTCCTTCTCAGTACTCTACATATAGTTTAAAATCTGCCTAGCTTATTGCTGAGATCATCACTACCAATTTAAGAAATACTGCAACCAAGGTAATTAAATGTAGAAACCTGTTCTACAAGCTGGTCATTTAATACAGTTTTAGATCGAATGGGTTATTTTCTACAAAAAGCCATAACATTTGTTTTTCAGTTGAAAATTTTAAATTATATTCCTTACTGTTGGAGGCCATATAAACTTTACTGCAGTGCATTCTCATTAGTCTTTATTATAGCTTCCAGAATATGTTACATACAATTGAATTACAAATTACAATTATTTCATGTGAGGTGACTACTTATATTGTAGTCTTCCCATACCATTTTATCAAATTAGTTAATACAAAAACCACTTACCTAGTAGTCAAATTAGTCATCATTATCATCACGTCACAGATTAAGCTACACTGCCTGTTCCGGAAACCCCATACTACGATACCCTGTGGGTTTATAGTTCAAGGGAAGTCTGGGAAGGCGATCTTGCTTCATTCTTCCCAAAAACTTACATCAGTTGACCTTATATTCCGTAATTCTGTCCTGTAATTTAAAAATTTGTATTTATCGCCTTATCTGTGCATTACCTATTCTGTCTCGTAACGTGCACCTTTTGACCAACCTAAAAAAATTTCATTTCTTCTGACGTAACGTTCCCTCTGTCTCTCTGTGAAAGTACCCATGTCTCAATCCAATGCAGCGCCACAGGTACAGCTATAGTGTTATAAAACTTAAGCTTAGTGTCTTTTCTAGTTTTGTATTTTAAGGTTCTGTGGATTGTCCCACATAGGTGTTTAAATTTATGGCATTTAAGTTTAAATAAACAATTTAAGTTTATTGTCAAATTAGTTTCTCATAGAACTCACTTCAATACAATACTTACCTACTTTTATTGTCCTTCTGAAGCGGTACAATACGAGCACATAGTTGTCTCCATTCACTTCTTCTTCTTCTTGCAAGGCCTTCAATGTCTTGAGACTCATCTTTCCCACATGCAGTTCTGCCCCCTCCAACTATCGTCTCATTCACCTAATTCCTTCTGTTTCTTCTTAAGATAGTTTTAACTGGCTTTCTCGAAACGTTATCTCCAAGCCACGTAACAATTTATTCTTCTAAAAATAGTAAACAGGTTAGGCTTGACCAGTGGCGTAGCGCGAGCACATAACACCTGTTGCCGGTTGTGATAGGCCTAAAATGTAACCTAAAAATTAATTCGATTTTTTTTGTATCAAGTGTTTTTTTTTTTAGAGCATTTTCTGTCTATTAACTGTGAGAAAAAGAGGATCCCGGTTCAACGGCATCTGACTTTCATTATACTTATACAGAGTAAATCAGAACACAAATAATCGAGTTAAAAATAATAAAGACAAACAGAGAAACACATGACTAAACGAACGAAACACAAATAGATACGTAGTATCTGCTGCACGTGAGTTCCGAAAACGAACATAGCTGCTAACTGAGCGTTTTGCCGGTTTATACAGCGGCAACACATTGAGTGGACGAATGTGTTCCTCCCTCCTCAGTTTGTACAGTGACGACTACTAAAACATTGTTTGTACAATGACCGCACGCAGTAAAACATTGCCGATGTCTGAGCCGGCAACACAAGACGGTGCAAGTGCCCAGCAGTTCGAAAGCAATGCTACGCTTTTCTTCAAGTTTCCCTACTAATATTGTTCGGATTTCAAATTATTCAATAACTGAAGTATATATTCTGTGACATAATTAATATTATTTTCTCTTATTTCTAGTACTGTTACCGCCGGCAACAGCGGTTACATGGACGCCACCCGACTTCCCGCTTGCCTACCTAAGTAAACAGGTAATTACCTTATTGTTTGATTACAATATCTTTGGTGCGGTTATTTCAAATCCTTCAGGTTTATATCTCTCTTAAAAACCAATACGAATTTTTAAATTACCTGGACTTCAAAAAGAAGAGATTCTTAATTTTATCTGTGTTTTATTACATTATGTTCATTCTTAAATGATTATCAGCTTTGTTAAACGTATATGAAACGATTAAAATAGATAATATATCAGAGGAGTTTTCATTTTGTCATTAATATCTGTGAAGTAAAAATAATGGAGAAAATAAATTTTAAATATATTTTAAATTAAATAGATTAGTTTTATATAATTTCAACAAAGTCTTAAATGTGTCTCTTAGTTTACTTTAATCTATCAATTCCTTTTTATGTCAATTGTTGATTTCTGCGTAATCTCGCGCCGACAAACAACCTCCACCTACACATAGAGACACAAATCGTACACTGTACGTGTAGACGGAATCAATTCCACAACAATATCTCCCATTTCTACTTCATTAGGTTTGCAGAGGAAACAGTTCTTGCTACTACGACACAATCAGCTCAGCGTCCCACACTTGTACGAGTTCTGATAATTTCACAAACACCACTCATCAATACGTTTAGTGTGCGTATCAATATTGTAAATCAGTTACAATAGTTCTGTTCTGTTCTAATTGAATGCAATTTTTAAATTTAGTTCTAAACGAACACAATCAGCTGTTTCAAGGTAAATGCGTCTCTTGTCCGGTAACGATTATAATTATTACCTTTTGAGAAAATATTAAAAATTTAACTGGACAAATTCATAATCTCTAACCCAAAGTTCTGATGAGTTAGTAACATCTGGATTTCTGTCTACTCTTGTAACTTTAATACTAGCAAATCAAAATCTTTCCCAGACTTCGAATGTTTAGTTGAACAATCTTAACAAGATACGAATAATCGATCATTAAATATCGATATTTAAACTCCATAGTTAGCTTAGCTCAAAGTTAAATTACAACTGAATATTTATGTTTTTTTATTTAAAGGTTCACAGTAAAAACCAACACGAAGTAAAGAAATTGAAGCTAACTGAAATTAAACTAAGGCATATGCATAATATTGCATAATATGCAGTGTCGGATATTCAACAGAATCAAGATAATCTTGGCATCTTGGCAGAATCGGAATGTCTTGGCACAAAAAGAAAATTTAGAAAAAGGAAAGGTTTGAGAATATGGTCTGAAGAAATAGAAGACGTCATAAAGTCCAAACAGAAGGAATATAAAAAATACATTAATGATCCCATTGAAAAAAACAAAGATAGATACAAAAGAAATATAGCAAAGCAATGAGTAAGAGAAGCACATAAAGACTCATAGGAACGTTTTATCGCTAACATTGAAAATGACATACATGGACGACAGATAATAGCCTATAAAGTCATGGAGACAATAAATAATTCAGAGAAAGAACAATTAAGAATAAATGTTATAAAAGTCGACGACTGGATAGATTATTATAAACATTTGTGGTACGACGAAGGAATAATACAAGAAGACTAACGAGAAGTAGTTGGCACAAGAGGTTTAGATGATTTAACATTAGACGATTTAAATGAAGCTTTACGTACATCAAAAACCGGAAAGCGGCAGGGATGAACAATATTAACACAGAGCTGTGGAAGTACGGAGGAATAATTTTACATTTACGCTTATTACACCTTTTCAAAATGTGCTGGAAACACAGTTATATTCCCAATGATTGGAGAGCAGCCAAAGTTATATCTTTGTTTAAAAAAGGTAACAAGAATGTTTGCGAAAATTATCGCGGCATAAGTTTACTAGACACGGCATACAAAATTTGTGCCAAGATTTTAAACGACCGGTTAAAAAATATAATGGAAAACATAACAGGAGAAGAACAGACGGGATTTAGAAAGGAAAGAAGCACAATAGATGCTGTGTTTACATTGCAACAACTAATCGACAAACGCCGAGAATACAACCTGAGTACGTACATAGCTTTCGTTGATTTTGAGAAAGTTTTTGACCGTGTCAGCAGAGAAAAATTATGGGAGATCATGTTCTTAAGAGGATATCCACCACATCTCATCAGAACAATTCAAAGTCTATATCACAAAACAACATTTTTATAAGCCTAGATGGAAAGATAAGTAATTCAGTAATGACTAATATAGGAATAAAACAAGGATGCAGTTTATCACCTACGTTATTTCATATTTATATAGATGATATAATCCAAAACTGGAAAGAATTACATAAAGAGGGAATATATTTAGACAAAGACACAATATTAAATGTAATTTTATATGCTGACGACCTCACACTAATTAGGAAAAAGAGGAAGAATTGCAAAAGGGATTATACAAACTGCAGCAAATTAACAAAGGATACAATTTAAAAATTGCAATTCCTAAAACAAAAATAATGGCATTTGCAGGAAAAGAGCCAATAAGAGCCAAAATATGTTAAACGATAAAACACAGGATCAAATAAAACATTTTAAATACCTAGGTTGTGATATTTCCTTCACACAGTAAAGATTATTACAATAAAGATATTGACCAAAAAATTAGTACTTTTAACCGTATTTGTGGAACTATCAGACATTTCGTCTATAAAGTTAACCGTAGTCATACCTCTACATCAGTCTGTGCCCGCGGGCGCAAGTAGGCCCGTCGATAAGGTTTTATGCGCCCGCCAACCAATTTGTAATTTTATTTTCCTGTTGCCTAAATCTTTGTAATTTTTATTAAAACGTTTTCCTGTTTAACAATGTTTTTCGTTTAAAGTATTGTTAGTTTTAACGTGCGTGTGCAAGATGACAAATTGTTGATGACCTACTCCTATTGTGAAAAACTTTTCACCTAATATATATGAAAAATACTGCAAAGCGTTTTTTGATTCGGTGTTCCACGTCGCTAAATAGAATCGCAAGAGTATTATAAAGCAGCAGATAATTTTTGTAACGTCCGGCTATTGAACTCCGCACCTTTCTATTTTGCATTGAAGGGGTGGGGAGGGTGCGGCCATTGAACTGGTCCTCAGCTACATATGCGCCCCCATAAATTCAAAGGTTGCCTATGACTCCTCTACATCATGTTTCGTCTTTCATAACATCAATATTTCTAATACAAATTAATAATTTTGGTATTATTTTCTATGTTAGGCGAATAATTTAAAGCAAAAACGCCTAACAAGCAAGGTCCAGCTTATTTGAGATGTGAATCTCCAGTACTCAGAAGGACAGCATGATGCATGCGTTCAGCGAGGTCTCTCGGCTTCCAGGGTGTGGATTTAACAGGTTAGGAGTCCCAGTGTCCATCTAGTTGCGCCAATAAAGTACTGAATATCGATGTGTTGGCATGTTGTTTTACGCAGTAATAACAGTGCGTGAATTATCAAATGTTATGTTCATTCATGTATATATTGTAACATAACAAAATTATCACGCTAAACATTTGACTTAATGCAACATAAATAAAGGAAAAAGTTCCATAGTGAGTGAGAAGAATAAATTGTTTTAAGGATTACACTAGAAACTGTATATTAAGTCAATAAAATGTTAATAAAAATGAAAAATAACAAAGAAAACCATTGATTAAAATAACTTACTATGTAAAAACCAGTTAAACCAGCAGCATACCCAGTAGATTGGGGAAGCAGTAAAAAGGGAAGGACCATAAAAAAGGAAATAAAAGGATGAAACCATATTAATAAGGGAAAAATAATAAGGTCAAGATGCAGAGAAACCACAAGACCAGAAACTACTAATGTGATATTGAAAAAGGGACAAAATATGTCAAGATTCCCACAAAGAGACCAGAACCAGGAAGAGATATGCCAAAACAAAATGATAGTCAGGTAATACATACCATGAAACAAAATTAAAACTGATATATGTAGACCCAGAACAAGTTACAAGATACAATCCCAGGAAACCAAATTGTATACTAGTTGTAAGAATAATATGTCAAAAAACTATTAAAACAGACTACCAGTAGTGTAGCCCAAAATAAAGGACACCTTATAATAAAGTGTGATATAAAAAATATATTAAAACAGACTACCATTAGTGTAGGAAATACTGGATAAAAACTAAAGAGACAGTCTAATGACTGAGTGTAATTTAGATAATAAAAGTGTTTTAGTGTTTAGGCATAATAACAATATGATAGGTATAAGATGTTTTTATTTTATTGTATGAACAAATTAAGTATAGGGAACACGAAAGACAGTCAATAACTGCAAGTGTCAGTAGTTATAAGATGTTTTTATTTTATTGTATGAACAATTTAGGTATAGGTAACACAAGAGACAGTTAATCACTGAAAGTGTCAGTAGTTATAAGATGTTTTTAGTTTATTGTATGAACAATTTAGGTATAGGTAACACAAGAGACAGTTAATCACTGAAAGTGTCAGTAGTTCTAAGGTGTTTTTATGTTAATATTTTAGCAAAATAGTTATAGTAAATAAAAAGAGACAGTGAATAACTGAAATTGTTACTAGGAATAAGATATTTTAATAGAATAAGGTTGTGATAAAATGAAACATAAAAACAAAGGACAGCCAAAGACTGATAATAATATGTTCTCATTATAATTCTAAGTATAGAGAAAATTAGGCATAAGATGTTTATGTTATGGTTCAATGATGTTATTATTATAAAGAAAGTTTAGTAGATACAAGATATTCTATTGTATTTTAAAATCATGTCATTTAATTTTCCATTGTGTAAGTCAGAGAGGCAAGTAGGACATAAAAATGTAATAATTTTATTCAAAACAGTAAACCATATATAATGTACAAACAGACCAGCTAAGACACCATTTTAGTAAACACAGACTGGCATAGAAACCAAAAAATTATCTATCAGAGAATCAATCTATGTAATAGGAATAGAATTCAATATATACAATACAGAAATTGAAAATATAATTAATACAGATACAGTTAATAGCAAATAGAATGACAAAGGAAAGGAAATCAACTTCTTTTGGAAACAGATAATAATAGGCCTATAATAGTAATCAAATCAGACTAAACAGTAAATTAATCAATATTGAAATGTTTTAACAACCAAATTATTAACAACAAAGTAATCACGGAGTTATCAAGTATATTCCATGGAAATATTATAAGAAAAAAACAAATAAAAACCATTAAAACACCGAATTTGTACAAAATATGAGGCATACAATCATTATATAAAATTGTAATTTTTGGGCTTAAATGAGCTTGAAACAAACCCAGCTATATATCAAAAGATGTAAAATTAACTAATCAATATTATTGAGTAGTTAGATTTATGTAAAATTAAGAAATATTTGAAATACAGTAAAAAATAAGAAAACTTATTATGTATATTTAGATGGTGAACCAAGTCTTAGACAGATATTTTTATAGTTAAACAATATAAAGAGGAAAAAGACATAGCACAAATTACCCTAAAACGACGACGTTGCGTCTATTAGTCTATTGTTAATCGTAAAGCGGAATAGTTGGAAATGTGTTAGCAGAGTACTGAAAACAGAATAATTTGTATAAAACCAAGTGTGGTTATGCGGCGTGTAACGGAGATGATCTAAAAAGTGAAAATAACCTTAACTATCAAGTTCTAACACTTCACAAATTTCCAAAACACAGTAATAACACCATAAAACTCAACACAAGAAATCAACAGCCATTTTGAACAATTTTGTACCGAATTCACAGAACACCAATACACATATTTGAACACCGGACACAACACAAGAAACCCATCACGAAAACGATATCGCAGAAGACGAGAGGACACTCTACACTATATTCCTGGACCAACACCACTTCGCAGAGAAGGGAATATCATTTTATTTCTGCGGGAGAAGCTCAGCCAATTCCAACAGCATAGCGGTTAAAATCGAGAAGACGGCGGCCATACTTGTTTTACTCACCAGCTCGGTGCAATGCCTGCTTGAAGGGAGTGACGTCATTTCTTCGACTTGGTTCGAAATTCAATTTTTTCTAATTGACAATTGCAATAATAATTTTGTTCTATTTCAGCTATTACCATTTAGTTTAAGAATACCTGTTAAGAATGTATCTTGTTCCTTGCCCTCTGACCATTTCGACTCGTTAAAAGAACCACAAATTTAACCTTGTAAAAATATATTTGTTGATTTTTTCGCTACCGACTGGAGCAAATATTAGCCAATGCCTTGGTCATGCGCAGTTTGACTGGCTCATAATTTTGAATGTTAATAAACGCAAATCATTACTCAGTTACCAGAATTGTTTTTATTTCTATAATTAATGTTACTATTATTTTTTTTTTAAACAAAAAAATAATTTACAGTGATAGAATAGATATCTTAGGAAATTACACACTCAATTAATTAATTAATTATTAATTAATTAAATTAAATAATTAAACCAGAACTCAATATCAGAAAAAGAGAAAAAATATTTTCACAATTTATAAAGTTTGATTTATTTGTTATTTATCAATCAATCACACCTAGTTATAACATATTTATATTAAATCTATTCTTTGTATTTGGTGAATCCAAAGTGGAGCTGTATCATCGGTGAGTTCAATACCGAGATCCAGACAACATACACAATTCTTATCATCAATAACTTTATATTTTATTTATTATTATATTTGAAATTATATTACAAATTGACTAGCCTAAACAGTGGGGCTTACAGTCAGGGCTAATCTACACATAACACGTATCAATATCCTTTATTATTTTTATTTTTATATTTGTAAATTATATTACAATATATAAAATTCAAAGTCTGAGGATTTATGGCTACTGAATACAAATCCACACCGTTACACCGATTGCCACCAAATGTTGCACAGGTAACCATTGACACAAGTTGAAAAACACTGTCTAAGGTGAATTTGATATTTTACCTCTTTTGCACGATTTAGGCCATTTTAATTACGTCTTTTCGTTGACGCGTATAAAGATGTTAACAACACTATGGAGACCAGAATTAATTACCATAGTAATAAGTAAATAAACTAATGATATTTAGCAGTTCCTGCAGTTTTTAATGTTTTCAATATGCGATTGTATTGATATATTTTATAATTTTGTATACAGATACGTCTATATATTTTGTAATTGTCTTAAACGATTATAAAATTTATGTTAATGCATATTTTTGATGATGCAATGAATAAGTAATGAAATATATTAAATACTACTACTAAAGATGTCAACAGCATCATGGAGACCAGAATTAATTACCATAGTAACAAGTAAATAAACAAAAGCTACTTAGCGGCATCAGAACTGTACATTTATCCATTCCTGCAGTACATTTTCGATGTTTTATATAATATGCGATTGAATCGATATAATACGATGTGGAAAAGAGGAAGTGTACTAATTGTAAATTATCCTATTACTTAATATATATATATATATATATATATATATATATATATTGGATATATTGGATATATAGGATATATATATCTTCGCAAAGGCGTCATTCTCCTTCGTGATAACGCCCGTCCACACACAATTCAGTTAACACGTGAAACCATTAATAAATTGGCATGGCAGACTCTACTCATCCTGCCTATAGTCCAGACCTGGCCCCGCATGGTTGACACATGTTTGGTCCACTCAAGGAGGCGTTACGTGGGTTGAAGTTTTATGACAACGACGAGGGCAAAGAAAATGTCATAAAGTAGCACCAATATCAACATAAAGATTTCTTTGCAGCAGGCATTAAAAGTTTATTCAGAGATGGGACAAGTGGATTATGTAGAAAATTAAAAAAAATTGTTATACTGATTAAATAAACCGTTTTTCCTCTACAGCTATTTGTCTCGTTAATTACTGAATGACTCTCGTACTTGAATAGACGTTTGGCGTCTTGGTGTTGGGGCTGTTTCTTCCTTCCCGTCGTGCTACGACCCATTCTGGGCTCTGACCTTCTCCAACATTCTGCTCAATAGTCTCGGCGGTTTCAGAAGAGTCTCAGCGTTTCGCTTTTCTCGGTCTTCTGGTAACCAGCGTGTGTTCCTTTAATATTTTCCTGGCTATTCTGGTATCACGTGTCGACTCAATCTGTCCTGGCCACTTATGACGTTTACAAGGCTAAGAAAAAAACACTCAAGTTACGCCTATATGGATTCAAGTCATGCAAGTTCAGTACGGTACTGTACGGTCGAGACGTTTCCTTACAGACGAAACGTATGTTTCCGACAATTTTTCTTCTTTAGATAAAACATAGTTTCATCTTTATAGATGCATTAACAGCTAAAAGAATAGTAGGCTATATGGGGTTATGGGAAACCTCACATTTTCATGAAAAAACTTAGTATTATCTAAAACTTAGTATGTCGATTGCTATTCACGACGAATACCATTAAAACCCCAAATATTTACAAGAAGCTGTATTTAACTCAAACCTAACAACTTTTCTGAAAATCTGCCTGCACTGCATCGAGCAATTAACTGTTCTGATGTATCGAGGACTGTTAGAACATTGCTCGCGTAATTACTTACGTCTTGTAGTTCATAACACTTATGTGTTATCTATGCTATCTTATAGTTTTGTTTTGGCTATGCTACATTGCCTCTATACAAGATGTGTATCTCTTATCATTCTGGTGTGATAGTATCTTCTTATCGACGCCCATAGTGGAGTTATTGCGGCCTACACTCCAAATCGAGTTCAGTGTATGTTCTTGCTGAACAGTAAGTTCCTTCAGTCCTGGAACATTATCGCGTTCACCACCACTGCCTTCTTCATCCCTTTCATTTGAAAAAGGCGTGAGGGGTGAAACAGTTACCTTATTTTAATCCTAGCACCAGGCTAAAAACAGTTTCGGTTACCTTAAGAAATTTATGGATGTAGAAATGCACTGAGGATTGGCACCAGTTGCTTATGTCAATCCTATGCTATGCTATGATAAGAAAGATTAAGCAAAAACGCCACAGTTTAAAGAATAACTAATGACTTACATTAAATTCGGGATTAATCGGTTTGATTCTATTGTATAAAGTTTCATCCGTTAAATTTTTGTCATAGTTAATACTTCAAAAGTAATACTCAACATGTCTAAGAATATCAACTAAATAGTAGCCGACAATTGATTCCAACTTTTACGTGACACTTTTGCATTGAACAATAATTGCACGACTTAAGAAAAGCCAGTATATAGGTTTATAAAACAAAGTGATAACAAGAAGAAAATTAAGTTAGAACGTAGAGGAAGATACTGAGATACGATTTACAAACGAAACCCAGTATTTAAAAGACGACAAAAATAGGCAAATAGACAAAATCTGTTTTGTAAAGGAAAAGATGCAGCATTTAAGTAGACGTCTTTTCATAAATTTCCATATAATATTATGTGGGTTAAAGGTTTCATACAAACTGGACACTAAAAATTACTATACTCCAGAAATAATTTTCAAAACAGATGGATGCTATTAAAATAAGTGGAGGAGGATTTTTAAGCAAATTAGGATCTATTGCAATAAAACATTTACACCTGCTTTTTGTAAATGTGGAAATAGAAATAAACCTTGAAGTATATAAAATTAGGTTTCGTTTACACTAGGATTTTATCCGATTAAGTTTTCCATGAATTATTAACGCCGAACGTTAAACATCAGTTCAACGAGATAAACTGACAACAGTAAAAATAAAACGGAAAACAATAGCGTTAGCACTAAACGTTGGCAGAAAACGTAAATATTTAAAATTCAGCAAACTTTAAAAAATGTCTTAAAAATTATAAAACTTTAAGTATATATTTAGAAAATGTATATTATTAAATAAGGAAAAACTCGTCCGCTCTTCCGTATGACAATAGTATATTTAAATAGCAATAGTACGTGTATAAATTTAAATTTTATTTTAATCGCATGGCATTAGTATCTAACCGCATACTACAGTACTATAATAGTTAAGGGCGTGGGACAGTGAAATAGCCTATGACAAGCATGCCGTGTTCAGCTTTATTGGCAAATGTATTCAGGTAATTATAGTGTGTAAACGACGATTTAAAAATAGGTGTAAACATCTTTTAAATACGATATTTCCAAATGACAGAGAGAAAATTCTGTTAATATGAAGACACTAAGAAACTCAACAAGAAATCTAAAAAAAAAGTTAATACAAATAAAAGTACAATAACGTAATTTTTAACGAGTCTGCGTCAACTGGTAAAGTAGTAATTAAAAGAAAAAATTTATGCAGCAGTGAAAAACGTCAAATAATTCAGTAAAATGAAGAAACAATGAAGATTGTTTGTCAGATAAGGCAGACTGGTTTGTCTTTAGTAAGATGAACAACGGTATTAGGCCTATAGAATAAAAAATACTCTCGTGTTTAGGAAATAAATTTTGTAGAGAGCATAAGATCCCTAAAATGGTTTCGGCTTAGAATCATAAATAGTAAACGTGAAGAAGACACAGAAATCCGTTATGCATGGAGAAGCAAGAAGTAGGGACAAATCAGTCAAATTGATACATGTCCAATTGCAAACTAAAACTACAAAATAGTAATGGCAAGTATATATAGGTAAAAGACGTTATGTTGATCACGAAATCTGCTAGAGTAGAGACAGCAAGAGATTAAGATCGTACGAGCCATCACGACGTGAAAGAACACCTGATTAAGTTCTGTATTAGTAAAATCTACAGAAGTCAGAACTGTGTGGAGGAAAATAGCAATCGTGAAGGTCGCTAAGTTTGAATCCAAGAAATGTATAAGAGGCCTTAAGATACACCCGACATGACCTGGATTTAAGTGAACGTGCAGTGCGGTGCGGTGAACTAATCAAGATTTGATCTGTGGTGACATTAGTGGGAAGGCAGAGGCAGTTACGTTGAGTGATGATGATGATAACGCTTATGCATAATGATATACACATATACAGTAATCATTCTGTTTCCGCGTAGTTCGTGAAATGTTATCGATGTTTATTGCCTGCCACTCATATACTAAGCCTCCTATCCAAAGGAACGAGTTAACAAACCTATATATACTCTAACTCTACTGAATAACCAAAAATAACGTTACATAATATAACCACTTCCAGTTCATTGTTCTTGCCAGTTCATCAGTACTGTAAATGTTAAACGATTACTAAAGGCTAGATGATAAGATTGTTACTCGATGAAGACTGAATAAAAGAAATTCATTAACCTTTCATTAATTCGATTATTCATTAGTTACGATTATAAATTTATTGTTAAAATTACATGCTTAAACTACTTTCTTTAGATTTAAGAAAATAATGTCCATCTCTACAAATATTAAACAACAAGCTTATTGTACCGCATGACAATTATATTTGTTAGTATTATACAAGGATTGTTCAATAGAAACACGTATAGCCTAGAGGCTGTAAAGGCTGTATATTGGTTTTATATTTATTTAGTGGTTCCATATTTATGTCTTGCTGGAGTGGTTTTCCTTATCCATTGAATGTTTCATAATGTTTCAGTACTTTATTTCTTATCGACTGCTTTTCAGGCAATGATAATTTTCATATGTGTGTGTGTGTGTGTGTGTGTGTGTGTGTGTGCCTGCGTAAAAAGATATTTTTGCATTTTTAAACAAACGGAGAAGGTAAGACTTGACGCGAAAGTAAAGTTAGAAACTAAACGAGACAAGACACGGGTATAAATAAGTACACACAAAGACAGACAAAACAACTCGAGAAGTTTATTCTTAATCATCATGACGGCTGTTGATAAGGTTAGCGAACTTACAGCTGTCACTGTGATAAGAACTTGGCAAATTGAAAGCGATGTTTGTAGTGATTTCTGCTGAAGGTTCTTCACATCAGAATTGTTAATTAGGTTGGCGTATTAATTAGGCATTTTACTTATGACAGTGATAAAGTGACATACCATTAAAATAGGTAAATTGTTATACAATTGTAGGTTAGCTTAAAGTATGTCATGGTTAGCGTATTTTTACTTCGGCCTACTCTCTTTTCCTAAGCTAGCGTGTGTACTGTCGTAGAGCTAACTCAGTGAGATACGAATTTATTACAATCACGTTACTAGAGCACGTCCCGATCGGATATAACACTATGATGCCAAAGTATTTTCAGTCTTAAAAGTATTTCTGAAAAGAATTTTTCTATATAACTTTGAACTGGTCAGCGATTTTTGTTTTTATGATATCTACAGACGTGAAACGTTGAACTTTCGTGTTTTTATGATATCTACAGCCGTGAAACGTTGAACTTTCATGTTTTTATGATATCTACAGACGTGAAACGTTGAACTTTCAAGTTTTAATTTTTTTAATTTTGTCAAATACGAAATATCTGGCGATTACGGTGAATGCCGTATGTTAATATGTTTTTTGTCTAAAATACTTTGTCAAGCAATGACGTAGGAGGTGGAACATTATTGCGATGAAATTTCCGTAAATCTACCTTCCATAAAACTGACCACATGACCACAAAATGTCCAAATATAAGTAATATTTATTAATCATGTCGGTATAAATTCATGGTACCCTGACATTCATCTTACTATCATCATCTTCAACTAAGTGATTTCCGTCTTACAAGATTCCGTTTGTGTCTACTAGACTTACACAGAATCCTTCGTCAATATTTTCACCATGTTCTAACGTTCCATGAGAGAGGAGTTCTAACAACGGATGGATGTAGGGACATAAAAAAAGTAAGTTTTATGGACTTTATAACAACATACAGATAACTTTGATAAATAAAAAATTTTATTTATTTATATATTAATTTATGTACACTACTTCTCTGGACAGTTCCTATTTCTACACAGACATTTCTCAAAGTGTGGCACCAACGTTTCCAAACCTATCTTATAGGAAAGTGGATCCTGCTTGCACTCCAGGAATCGACTGTTTTCCTTCCCAAATGAACTTTGAGATTAGAAAAAAAGCAGAAGTTTCAACGCACGAGATTGGAATAATAGGGTGAATGTTAAAAAATCTCTCATCTAAATTTGTTCAGACGTTCCTGTGTTGAATTGCGGGATGGAGACGAGCACTGGTGTGCACAGAAAGACTATTTTTGATAACTTGGTCCCGCTGAAGGGTAAACCCGCTTCGGTTTGGGACAGGATTTCGTTTCCATCGGAAAGGACATCTGAGACTCGTTCGGTTGGAGAGAGAGCTTGACAAACGACTCACGATTGGACTCCCCAACCTCGCAGAGCAGTACAACCGTGTCTGGCCGAAGCGAGACGATAACTAATGAAGGGTCTAGATGGCTCAGGTATACTAGGAAAGAGCTGGACCAATGCAATCCTCTTACCTCGAGAGCTATCCTCACGCTCCCCTTTGCATGGCGGTACCTAAGACCCCTTACCACACCGGTTAAGTCAGAGATGTGTAGCCTCGATGCTAGAATTGAAGACTAGTAAGACAGATAGGCGCAGGAGAAGAGGAGGTCGTTCCACTGGTAGTCCTGAATTTAAAAAGTCTCTTATTCCACTGACTTAATGTTAATTTGAGTAATACACTGAATACTGTTTAATACGAAGTTGTTTCAATACATACTTTAGAACAGCGATCACGAAACTCTCCAAGTCACCCAACTTGAAAATATGCGGTAAGCTACTGAGGCTAAGTTGAAGTCTGTTTGATATATATCTTATTAAACATTAAACGTTAAGTTTACGATGAAAACTCAAACCTAAAACACTATGCTATAAGTGTTTTTATACTAGTACAGACACAAGAATTTATTTTTATTTATTAATATTTTCAATTTATTTGAGCTCACACAATGTATTGTTGTTTGACGTGTTTTACGTTTAAAAATGCATACTTCTGTTTACTGTTTACAAAAACGATGACAGTTGCTTAAATGTTTATAAACAAATTTTCGTAATAAACGATAACAGAGAACTAAAATATTATCGGAAATTACGTGGTTAGAGAAAATATTCCGTTACTAAAATAATACAAGAAAAAACTTTGTGCTTTGAAAAATATCTGCCAGTTTACTTGTTATAAGAAAGTGGCACTAGCTTTCATAAAAAAATTGTATACTCGACCAATATAGTTAGTCACCGCAATTCGAATAGAATTATCCAAATGTTCGTCTGTGAGCATTTACCTAAAAAACGTGTTTTTAGGTTAGAAGTACAATAACTTTGTTAAATGATTAATAAATGCATAAAAGTTAAAAACAAAACTTGTAAAGAATTTAATTCTGAGAAAAATGGTGTAAATAAAGTCAATAAAAATCAACAAAAAATTCCAATTTTGGTTAAAAACAATACAATACGTTTTTAGGCAAAGATTTTTCTGTTTTACGTCGGATATCATGAAAGTTATGGGAGATACAGTTCGGCGACCTGTTTTATTCGATTTTTCAGGTTAAAAACCATAAGAAACAAGAGAATTCGCCCCTTAATTTACCTTCCCAGAATTTCAGAAAGTCTTCATTTACCGAAACCCGGGCGAAATTTTTCGCTAGCCATAACTCGCTTACTAAGAGTTTCCGGACATATGTTTATATGAACTTTTTTTCTTCTTTTACACTATAGAACCATTTCTCAAATTATTTCCCTGTCCTCCCGGGACACCCTGTATACTCAGACTAAAAGATGTTTTCGGAGGAGCTTCAGCTGCCTTGATAAGTTATTTTTCCGAGGATTTTGTGATGTAGACCACCTTTCAGGAGCCAGCGAAGCCTACTGGTAGCTCGGGGTCGACGGTTTGACGATCACTTTTCTTTAGAGCAATATACTTAGCTCTAAAAAGTCATATTCATATGTTTTATTTTTTCCTTTCTCTTCATATGATTGATCATCGCCTTCTCTCCTGAAACTGGACGCCTCATCACTGATACTTCTGTGTATAAAAAACTAATCTTATTTTGCGTAATATTAAAATTATATTACCCGTGACGAACAAGATATTATAGAGGTGCGCGTTCCTTTTCTAATCTGATTCTTTCTTACGCTGAGTACACTGCACGTTTAATATTGCAAATGTGTAGGAGGTAGTGCATCGTACCTGCTTGCTTACTCAATAATCCGCATTGTCGTTTCCATTACATACACCATACGCGTTCACGAACTTACTGAAAGCAATGACAATTCTTTATGAGGTTGGATTTAAATTTTAAATTTCACCCGACATCCTTTGTTCATTGCGTGGGGAGATTAACCTTATTTAATTTTCTCTCCACTGCAAGTTGTGTTAACACTAGTACATGGGAATGTTGCGAAGGTGTAGTCAGATTGCTCTAACGAAAAATGTATCCAGATCACAGAAAACGAATCTTATACACACTTAGATAAATCTTGCATCTTGTATTATTAAAACAAAAGTTATAACATTTACCTGGCTTACGCTTGTGTTTAGCAATATAAGGTAAAATTATTAGATATTATTACTTCCGTGCTCCGTATGAATACAGGTTGCATATTGAAATGACTGAAAAGGGAACGTTTGGATTACTAACCTATCATTTTTACAACTTAACAAAACCGATTTTCTGAATTTGACTTGTGTGTGTGTGTGTGTGTGTGTGTGTGTGTGTGTGTGTGTGTGTGTGTGTGTGTGTGTGTGTGTGTGTGTGTGTGTAAACAAACATTTTGGTCGTCCAACATTTAAGTTTATGGTGCAATGTTCGTGTTCTTTTTTTGCAATTTATTGTAACATTCGACGTGAAGGATGTACCTTTTAAATCTTTTTTCTCTGTTGAATACGTACAGAAAAATCCCCAAATACGCTAATAAAACAATACGAAAAGCAAGTACGCTAATAACTTCCCAGTCTTCCTTCATCAACAACTCATGTAAACAGTAATACATTCAAATGACATGTTTAACATTTTTAAATTTCGCCGTTAGGTTATGTATTAAAATTAAATTTGTATTAAATTGAGATCAAGTACTTTTAAGATATCTTATAGATATCGCAGAAGTTAAGGACAACTAGACAGGTTTGGTTCTAGGAATGTGTTTATAATACTGAAGTTAGAACGTTGATACTATCATAACTCATAACGCTATAAAAAGTAATTAAATCTTGTTTTCTAACGTATATTATGAAATGTTTTTGTGGTATTTTAAGAAATAGTACAACATATATAATTTCCTAATATCAATTGCTACATAATTCTATTCACAGATATATATTATCTTTGATGCTGTCATTCTTGTTCTGAACTTGTCTCTTCGTCCAGGAGTCTGCCCCATTTACAGTAGAGTTCGCTGATATATGGTTTTATAAATGTGAATTTAATTTTTATATTAACTTCTGTTTCTTGGAAGGCTGGGTATCGTAACACGCAATTTGTGCCTGCCTAACACTTTTAATGCAGTAGAAGATTAACCTCTCTTTCACGTATGAGGGTGTTATTTATGTGGTAGTATACTTTGTTAGTTTTGCTTATAAAATTTTTAATTTTGTTATCCTTTTCTTATCTTTACGTTTTTTGTGACCATCAAATATTCATGTTTTTCTACATAGTTTATCTGCTGTTCGTTTTTCTTTACTGGCGTCCTTGGTGTTCTGCTGTCATTTTAGTATGGATTATTTTGGTTTTCTTGGTATTTATACGCATTTATTTTTCCTGAAACTTGTTATTCCATACATTTGTATTGTTATGAAGCTATTTTAGGTTTAGTACTATGAATACAACGTCATCCGAACAATATAGTATCATGCACTGTGTATGAACTAGTTGTAGATTGTAGCATCCGAGTTATGTCTTCCTTGTGCTGCTTTCACACTCTGTAATTATAATATTGTTACGGTGGCCTCATTGATCGTCGTATGGTACAGTGAAAAACAAACTACAAGACACCAATGAAGTCACTAATCACCAGCTTTAATTAATCACAAGTACAGTTTATAATCAACTTGTACAATAATCCGAGCAAAATTTGTCCACACGCAATAGTAGTGTCAGCTAATATGTCCCGCACAATTATAACACTTCGCCACAATACTTCGAACCTCACTTGAATAAATCTCTACTTAAACTGAACTAAGCGGCAGCTGTCGTTGTTTAAATAGATAGCACAAGTGTTCCCGAATAAACCATAATACTGAGCTCGAAAACACTAGAGCGTAATTTATTGCGGCCTTGAACACAGTGCGTGACCGGTGAAGTCTGGGACAGCCTCGACTGTTGACGCATGTTAAGTGTCACGTAATTGTCTTTCTTCTCAAAGTAGCAATACGTACGCACACAGACATTACAACTAGGCTCTGCCGAGAAACACGTAGAACGTTCTGTGTGGCGTAACACATACGGTAAACAGTAGTGGGTTCAGGTTGTCAGGTTGTTTAATTCTCCTCTCTATTAGAAATGCTGTTGATGTTTGTCAGCTGATTTTGATTGTCTCTGTAATATGTTGATTCAAGTACCGATTTAGATTCTTACCAATTTAGATTACCAGTAATCTACATCTATCAGATATTGTAAGGATGTGAGAAAATTCTTAAACAAGGAAACTGTCAATTGACCGTAACTAAAAACCAAACACATGCGCAAGTAAGGGTCAATTGAAAAGTTCGCGGGGCGACATCCATAGTTCAGTGATAGAAGTAAAATCTTCCGTGTGCTGCAACACGTATATTTCGCGTGAAGACCTGTTAATTTCCAGATATGTCTGTCAATTTATTCACTTTTACCAGCTGTTTGAAATTTTCCTGTCACGCGTGTTTTTAAAATGCACAGAATCAAACATCGTGTTGTGATGAAATCTCTGTTAAAAACGTTTTAGCGTCAACGGAAAATCAAAACAAAATTGTAAATGTGTTATTAGATGTAGCGCCTTCAGAAACAACGGTAAGTGGGCACACTCGAGTTTAAACGTGGCCCCCCACCACGTGCTGAGTGTGTTGAGCACTGAAGACGATCCCAGCAGTGGACGTCCAAAAAAGTGCAACAAAAAAATGACCTTATTGAATAAAATTCATAGCGTGTTGGAAGACCCGCAGATTGAGGAGTGGATGACGTTGCTGAAATCATATGCATCTCATATGAGCGTGTGCATCACACTTTAGCTCAAGAACTTGGTGTGAAAAAGGGTTGTGCGAGATGGCTGCCGCATCTGGAGTTGTCGGATTTTTTGGCGTCCAGTGCGGGAGAGGGGGATCATCTTCAGTGTTCGTACGACCACGTTTAAACTAAAGTGCCTACTGAAGTCGCAGCATCTCCTGACATATTTACAGTTTCATTTTGAATTTCCGTTGGCACTAAAAAATTTTTAACAAAGAATCACACCACAATATTTGATTTTGTCCGTTTTTCAAATCACGCATGACACGTCGTTAAACAGCTTCTAAACAATGAATAAATTAATAGATAGATTTGGAAATTAACAGGAGTTTACATAACATACAAATCATGCAGCACACGAAAAATTTTAGTTTTACCGGTAAGCTATAGATGTCGCTCCGCGAACTTTTCAACTGACCCTCGTACACGTAATAAGACAAGTAACATTAGTAGAATAAAATAATACAAAACTGGAATATTTCGTCAGCAAGAACAGTCAGAGAACGTTTTATGGGAAACAACATATCAGCCAACTTCGGTTTTACACGTGCGAAAATCGTGGACTCAGAATATCTATCCATTCTTACCTTCCTAATAACAAATCGTCTACTAAAAGACAAAAAGAGGGAAAGGCCAAAAGGAGGGAAAGAGTTAATAAATATAGGTTACAGAAGAATTGTGGAGAGAGCTGTTGGAAAGAGTTCGAAACAAAAAGAGTTGCGCGTTAAGTTTCGAAGTGAGATCGACATGGACACAACAAACGAAAGACAAAAATATTTAATTTAACATGGCTTACTTAGTACTGTAACTTGAAATTTTTGAAGGGTTTACTCCCTCCTAAAAATTAAATGCTAAATAATAGAACGTTAAGTAACTAACAGAATAACGGTAATAAAAAAACTGTTAAAGCGGGTGAAATGTGCTTTCTGAGGCACGTGGCAGGGTATACTCTCCATGATCATAGAATAAACACAGATATACGGCAGGAACTGAATATTATGAGTATACTCGACAGGATTGCCCAGTATCGGCTGAATTGATGGGAACATCTTTGCCGAATGGACGACTGCCGCATCCACCAAACAACTATGGAACTATAAGCCGAGGGGACGGAGAGGTGTGGGACGCCCGAGGAAGCGCTGGAGTGACCAGCTTTAATATTTGCTTATTTGAGACCGGAACAAACCATTCTTGGTTTAAATCTTGAGGATGAAGAAAACTGTTAAGTGAAAAAAAATGATAATAGTAGAAAATAGGATTAAGAAGCTATTTTCAAAAATATACATTTATATTATTATTAATAAGATTTCGTTTCTCTTATAAAAAGGATTATTACTATTTTTACTACTAAGCTTAGATCAAATTAATAATTTTAAAAATTCTCTCGAAAGCCAAGTGAAGTTATGTTTTTACTCCCTCAAACCACCATCCTCTTACAACATTCAACAAACAACATTAAACAATAAACTTTCACCTAAATTATAAAATTTTTTAAAGAATAAAATTTTTTTAATTAATGAAATACAAAAGTCTAGGTTTTCTTAAAAGCTTGATTGGATAACAAAAGCTATCACATAGACAGGTGTGATTTAACTTGGATATTTTTTGAATATTAATTGCTAAACTTTCACTTGAGAAACTTACTTTGTTTTTTCTCGTACGCGTTTCGGCGTGATGTTCGCCTTCCTCAGCGAAGTGTGATACAGAATATCCGGAACTTGTAACGGTTTTTTCTAGTTGGTAGGTTGTGTGGGGGGGGGTGGAAGGGAGTTGGCGCGGGATCCGAATTATTGTATGTTTTGTGTATAATTGTGTCAAAGAGTGCGTGTGATTTAAAGTGTAATTGGTCGTTAAGTATGTTGTTTGGTTGTGTTGTGTAGTGTTTGTATATTTCATATTGTTCTGTTGTGTTAAGTTTTCGACTTTTAGGCAAGTAGTGTAGGATCTCAAGATTATTTTTTATGTTGGTGTAGCTGTGGTTTTTTGTATGTATGTGTGTGGCGAACGCGGAGCGTATGTTGTTGCTGGACAGAGCTTTTAGGTGTTCAGAATATCTTGATGAAAAAGATCTTCCCGTCTGGCCTATATAGAAACTATTACAATCACCGCAGTTTAACTTGTATACCCCTGTTTTGTTGTATTTGTCTTTCCTGATTGTGTTTCCTGAATGTGTTGGCGATTTTGAGTGTGTTGGAGTTGTAGTATGTGGGTGTGATGTATTTATTTGGTTGTGTGTTGTTGGTATATTTGTTTTGTTGTTTTTGTTTATGATGTGTCTGTGTAGTTTGTTTATTAAATTAGGGTTATAACAGTTTTTTATTGCTATATATTTGATTATGTTGAGTTCTTCTTTATAATCTTGTTTACTTAGTGGTATTTTTGTTAGTCTATGGAGCATATGGTTGAATGCAGCATGTTTGTGTTGCGTTGGATGGTTTGATGTGTTGTGTATGAATTTTAAATCACACGCACTCTTTGACACAATTATACACAAAACATACAATAATTCGGAATCCTGCGCCAACTCCCTTCCACCTCCACTCCCTCCCCACACAACCTACCAACTAGAAAAAACCGTTACAAGTTCCGGACATTCTGTATCACACCTCGCTGAGGAAGGCGAACATCACGCCGAAACGCGTACGGGAAAAAAACAAAGTAAGTTTCACAAGTGAAAGTTTAGCAATTAATATTCATTAAGTGCTGTGATTGAAGAGGATGAACATTCAAAATAACATTGGATATTTTGTGTGACATTTTACACAATATTTTACGTGTATACTATAATCATTCTTTTGAATGTCAACATGCTGTGCACATTCAATCTCTACACGAGTATAACCCTATTCAAAAAGTTTACACATGTAATTACTAACCTATTAAGCAATGGAATTGAGGGGTTGTTAAGTATCAACAGGTATGCCGGTAAAGGGGTGAGTAACCTTATCTCATCCCTGACAGTGTCAGTCGACTTCTGTAGTTCCACTTTCGGTGTCCTCGTTTTACCGTTTTGTAATACATTTTCTATAACTGTAGAAAAAAGTTTATCAAACCAATAAATCAGTTGTTAACTTCCTTGTATCACCGTTTAGTCGCTGATACACTGATTACGTAGTTCGTATTTCCGCTGGATCGCTTATGGTAACATCTCTTATAGTAACAACACACACACACACACACACACACACACACACACACACACACACACACACACACACACACACACACACACACACACACACACACACACACACACACACACACACACACACACACACACACACACACACACACACACACACACACACACACACACACACACGAGTGCACTGCAAACGTTATTATTAACTCAGACACGTAACAAGAGACATCAAACGGCATAGAAACGTCAGGGTTTTCACACTATTTCAGACGAAAAGCACACTACATTAGGCTCGCATAATCCACCGAGATATCACTTGGACAGCTACTATATTGGGTATATCTCGCGATGAAGACGTGAGAGCTGTGAGCACTATGTAGTAAGCTGAGGAAAGACCATCAGCCTTTGAGAGTATTTTAACTTTGAAGAAAATTCAAATACAGTAACAAACTTTTCTTAAGTTCAAGCAGGAAACGTTTTTGGAAGGCTTCTTTAAATCCTAAAGGTAGGCCTACGTAAGTGACTTTAGGCACAACATTTCACCTAATAACATCCCTCAAATTATTACCTAAATTATATCCGGAAGTATTTATACCTAAATTATATTACCTAGTAGTATTTTAAAGTTTACAAATTATGTCTAATAAATTAAACAATCAGGCCAGCCTCATCCAAGCGGCTGAAATGAGATTTCTCAGACACGTATACTCTTCATGATCTCCACCAATCGGCTGAATTGGTAGGAACAACTTTGCCGAATGGATGACTGCCGCATCCCCAAACAACTCTGGAACTATAAGCCGAGGGGACGGAGAAGTTTGGGACGTCCGAGGAAGCGCTAGAGTGACCAGCTCTAATCTTTGCCTATTTGAGACCGGAACAAACCATCCTTGGTTTTATCCGTGAAGATGATGATGATGATGATGATTGAAGTGTACCCTAATGCAATACTTTTGCGTTTTCTAATAAACAAATCAATGTATCGAGCTGCATAATTAAATTTTGTGTCATTTTGTTTTTACTTTTACCTGTTAAACACTTTTCTATTATGTGCAGTTGATAATCCACCTAAAACTGGATGTTTGGTAAAACTACAGTCTCCCGGACCTCACGATGGCAAATCAACTCCGGTCTTCTATAATACTAACCTGGACGCCCCATCGGACTCTTGTTAGTTTTCAATAGTACATGTAATATCCATTCTTGATCTTACGTATTACAATCTTAATTTCCTTTTGTACTAAAAAAAACTGTGTTATGAGGAAAATTTTAAATTTCTTCACTTACGTTTAAAAATAAAGTATCTAGAGATTACAGGCGCTAAATGCACGTTACTTTACAAGAGCAATAGTTCGGTGTTGTAATGTATTTTAAAGGCAAGTTAATCTTTAAAATTCAATTAAAAAACTGTATTACGTTTTAGTATTAATTTGCACATATTTTTATTAATAGGCAACATATATTAATTTTTTTGTTTTCCATTTTTGCAAACTACTGACAGGAGATAGCTATCTGCATAAAATCCTATTTTGTAATTAAAACATCATTAAATGAATAACATTAGTTAAAACATTAGTAATTTAAAAGAATCCCTCTTCACAGACCTGACCTTGTTAATTTTTTAAAAACTAATTCAGAAAACCCTTGAACGCGTTGATTAAAAATAGCAGACATCACCTGTAAACTGCAATGAAAGCTTCAAGAAAGGAATTACTCCAATCGATTATTTTATTTACAGAGTATCGTTGACAGCTGTTCGCAGCGTCTCTAGCGGATTTCTCTTGAACTAACGTCAGTGGACAAACGTACGATTGACAGGATACATCCCTAGCGCAGCAGCGATTTCCAAACGTAAACTCAAAATGCCAAACATTCGCATAAAAACAATAAATTGTAAATGTCTTAATTTTTACACACACTAAGACTCACTTATATATCATTTGGAACACTGTGTCCTGAATGTTCCATATGAAAAGAAAGTATTTGTGATGACATAAAAAAGTATAATAACAAGTTGTCAAGATAACAACGTGTACGAAACCTACAGCCTTGGAAATATACAACTACTTTTCCAAATGATATATGTATCTGCGCGCGCGAGCGTCCTTCCGTCTGTGTGTGTGTTTGCGCCATAGCACTTGTGAAAATTTTCGTTGGTAAAATATTGTATTTTTATTTCAGTTTAATAAACTTGCTACATTAATAAACTTCTGGTAATGTCTGGATTTTCGAGACAGTATATGATTCCCTATTTTGAAGAAAAACATTTATTGTAAACATTAAAGCCTTGCGTCTTCATACGAATTATTTCCTTTTGAAGATGTTAGATTGGAAACTGTAGTTATCTTAGCGTTTCTGTTGCTGAACATGTACGTGTCCTATTTTTTGGGAATAAGTGAATAAGAGCGTTGTGAATCTTGCGTTGTTGCTTGTAACAGTGGTAGTAGTACTAAGAAGAAGTTGTAGGGTAAAGCATGCATTATCCAGCTTCATGACGTGATATGGAGTCTACAAGTAGATGAAAGCATTAAAATCCGAATGGTTATTGTTACACGGTATTAAGCGGAAGTGAGAATTAATCAAGCTTTCAGAATGAATGAAGGAAAAATTGAAGGCTACAGAAGTGATGTTCTGGAGTTGGCCTCTGTTGGATTAGTGAATTATTGAATTCTGAACGAAGAGATTTTGCAGGTATCCAAACAAGAGGCACAATATTCTTCAAATATTTTTAACTGTTGGCGTATGCCGATGATATAGATATTATGCGAAGGTCAGAGAATGATGTAAAGAAGGCATTCACAGCATTATACCATTCAACTGAGGAAATGGAACTAACGGTAAATGTGGAGAAAACTCTCTCTCTCTCTCTCTCTCTCTCTCTCTATATATATATATATATATATATATATATATATATATGTATGATTGTAAAAAATAGAAGAACTTCTTGTAACCCATTAGCATCACACTTAAAAATTACTAACTTTAAGGGTCTGAGGTTTGTCGTATTTGGGCTCTCTGGTAAATGAAAACAACGATATAAACGAAGAGATAAGTAAAAAAATTCAAAATGCTAATAGATGCTACTGTGCGCTGATGAAATACTTTCAATCACAACTTCTACACCGTGAAACCAAAGCTAGACTATATAAAACATTAGTAAATCCGGTCCTGATGTACGGAAGTGAAACATAGGTACTAACACAGGGCGACTTGTTTCGACTTGCATCTTTTGAAAGGAAAATACTTGGGAAAATTTATGAACCCATTAGGGAAGGTGGAGAGTGGAGAATAAGGTACAACAGACAGCTCTATGAGTTATGTAGATCGCCTGATATTGTGACATCAATTAGGATAGCTAGGCTGAGATGGGCAGGGTATGTACAGAGAATGAATGAGGATGATGCTCTTAAGAGGATTATGAAAAGCACATCGGAAGGAAAGAGAGGACATGAAAGATCCAGACTACGATGGATTGATGGAATCCTAGACGATCTGAAAGGACTTGGAGTGAAAAATTTGTGGACATTGTCTAAGGATAGAGAAGCCTGGAGGAAAATCCTGAGGGAAGCTGAGGCCCACGGTGAGCCCACTGATTATGATGATGAACGAAGAGCTTTTAACTCCGCTGGGAATTGATACTAATATTGATGATGTAAACGCTAAGACTCGAGGTGGTCACATTTGTGGAATCGGAGATAAACAATACCCACAAACATTGCTGGAATGGGTTCTTGTAGTAGAGCATAAGATAAAAGGCCCGCGGAACATAAGAGCATGGTAACATGAAGTTATGAATAGAAGAGATATAAATGGAGGTCATCTTAGAGGTCAGGACGTGAATGACAGTTTCAGGTGTGTCGATGTCGTTGGAAGAGAATCAAAGATTTATCTTAAAAACAACTTTTGTCTCCATCACTCTGTTGGAAACATGGAAGTAAAGCACTATAAAAGTTAATAACTGCCTGAGTATAACAACTTTATCTTTCCCGCTTACTGTAATTTATAATTGCAAGTATTGTTAGCTAATGACTGTCACTGATTTCAAGATAATGACTGATTATCAGATCTGTGTGAACTCTAATTAGGCGTAGGTGTGTGTTCAATGAGATTTACAGAAGCAGAAAGGCTGGCTGGCTCAGCGGGACTAATTGGGCGGGATTAAATGTGTAGGACGGGTAAATGTACAGTGAATCCCGTAGGGAAAGGGGTCGTCATCTGGTTACGGAATGCAGTGTAGACTTTTTGAATGAAGACTATAAAAAAAGAAGAGCGTTGATAGATAAACTTTGAGAGTAACGTTATTAAATGCGGTATTGTATCTGAGTTACCATTAATCTATAAATGTTGAGAATTACAATAGTAATAATCAGTGTAATCTAATTTACATAATAGAAAAATCTTTATTTACATTGTCAGTAATAATTGTGATGACAATAGTTATTGTAACAGTTAGTGATTTAGTGTCCGTGCAATTTATCTGAATTTCATCAGGTTGATTAAAATGTCAACTTGTTCGTTTGGAAGTTTTGTCATGTTGGTACATTATTTTTATATTAATCTAGCATTATTCCCACAAGTGTATATTTGTTCCTACATTATCATCAAACCAGAAATATTTACAAATATTTGACAAACACTTAATGTTACGAGAACGTATTTGAAAATCACCTATGTACCACTTCGAATGAAAAAGGCATACGGTCCGTGGGTTGCCATTGCCCGCGAGTCGGTTAGGTATTGTAAGTCAATGAACTGAATAAGATTTACTCTGGACACAAACCGATGTCATGAGGTGGAATTAGGTATGCAGTGGACAGATAACCACTAACGGCGAAGATAGATATGAAATAACTGTGGTCGTACGAAGACAAATATTTGGAACGTTCCAGGACAGCACGGTTTGTGGTAAATTAGGGTAAAATTTGAGTTAAATGTCTTAAAAATTAATAAAGTTAAAGTTAAATTCATAAATTTTCAAAGGATAAGATGACTAGGTTAAGGTCATAGAAAAAGAATTGAAACACTAGCAGGATAATCAAGTAAAAACCATTTGAAACCAGAAAAAGATCGAAACCAAATAATAGGCGGCTGGCAATGTATAGGAGACTTGAGAACAATAAGAATTAATAAATTGAAGAGATTTGCTGAGGGCAGAAGGAAGTGGTTGTCTATTCCCGAGCTTTCTGGCAATGGACACCCTTAAAGCAAATAGTTTATTTCTCAGGGACCCTCATCTACTCTTCACACGTATACGCTCATTAATGGTAGTATTCGAAAACAGAAGTAGTTTCTTTACCGCTATGCGGGACACAGATGGATATTCATCTTTAGTATTTAATCGAAAACGTTGTAATGGACGTTCTTGTGTGATAGTGCTGTCACAGTAAAGCTCTGTTAGGGGCGCTTTGTCAAACGCAATACTTCATACAATTTTAAATATAAAGGAGGAAATACTAATTACAAAAATTTTTTTAAAGCAGTTGGTAATAATTTTATTACTAATTTCACTCAATTCTACTGACCTCCTGTTCATATGTTACGGATTCCCTGTTGAGCATCACTGGTCTGTGTACCCACGAACGATTGTAGCGACAGAGAAAGAAGCACGATTGTACGGACGATCGGGATAAATATCACATAGTCTACTAACAGCTTTGCGTTACGGTATCAAGTGATTTTAGAAAATACAGACAATGGAAAAAATTCAGTTTCACTATAAACGTTTTGTTTTAATTTATTTTTTTGGTTTGAGTAAAACAAAACTAGCAGTAATTCAGCACGTTCCATAGTTAAGGCTTTCCGTTATTAATTATCTAATTAAAACATGTATGTATTTATTTTAAAATGTATAGGACTTGTTTCTAATGGAGGTTTCTAGGTTCTAGGTTCTAGTACCTAGGCTAAATGTTACGTATCTTACGTACCAAATACATAAGCAAGTTTATTTTGATAAAGCTGCTAAGGGTGCGTGATTTTACAGTCACGTATGGAATTGCGCAGGATATCATAAGAGATGGTTTGCGTACGTGGAAAACGTTTTCTCCCTAAAATGCGTTGTAGCGTACGTCACAAAGTAAGTGACTTATCATCACTGGGCATCGTTCCCGGTGCACAAAAAGTAACATAACTACTTTTCGGATGCGACATCTATCTATTAACGTCTTTGTGATAAATATGAGGTATTTTTTTAAATAAATATAAATTAAAATCGTAAATTGATTTACATAAGAACATATTTTAAGAAAACAACGTGGCTTCAACTACGAAATTATTTTTTGAACTACAGAAAACAAAATAGTTTTATTAAATAATTTGAAGTTATTATTCAACGTGTGACATCAGTAACTGCAGAAAAGATTTCCTTTCTATGAAATGAAATATATAAAACATATTTATCGTCAAAAATTAAAATAAACAGACTTTTAAATTTGACTTTTCTCTATTTAGCTAAGTAAAGAATTTTTGCAAGACCGTAGCGATGTAGTAAAGAAATTATCGAAGACTGGTAGTTCTCGAGAACTAAATTTATTATAAAAAGACTAATAAATAAAATAAAAATTAACTGATTTGATGTATTCTTGTTGTAATTGTATCATTATTTTGACTGATATGTTTTTTTGAAAACACAGAAATAAAAACAAAAATGGAAGTAATTTCTTTCTTAGTTTAGCTCGTGACTATATTACAAGTTGCTTAGTAGTAAATTGCTTGTTTAGTGAGAAGTAAATCACTGATAAATTCAGTAACAATTATCTTCTTAAACACTTATTTTCTTCGTAAGATTAAATGTAGTTTATGATACACTGACAACCATTATTAAGAAGAACCGTATACTGACAAGGTCTCGGGATCGTTTTGTCACCCACTTTGAGTAGATAGTCAATCAGTTAAAAAAATTATTTTTCACGCTCTTATTAATCATTATTAATATTAACTCAAAACACAAACATATCCAATAACATTATATCATTCACAAACTGTAATATTAACATAGACGTAAACACGCTTTAAAATTGGTTTTAACACAACAAAATAATAAATGTAGGCCTATATATAATTTATTCTTTAATCTAATTGGCATAGAATAAAAAATAGCGTGTACAAAATAATCAATATAAAGGAATAAGTTCCAATTGATCATTAGTTATTACTTCTAGTAAAAACAAAGGAGTCACGAGTCACAAAACTAGATATATCAAAATTAAGTTTTAGATTAATTTTGCTTGTCTGATCTGATCTGAGCGTTTGTTCTGTATAATGTTTTACACGTAATATCACTTCTTCCCACTTTTTGCTGTTACACGTTAAACATTTTTAGAAAAATATTGGTAATTTAAGACTTCAAACTTTCCTGTAAAGGAATTCAAACAATATAGTGTTCATGGGCACCTGAATATTCTTTCAGTGTCGTATAATTCACTTCTTATTTGTATAACATGACTTATTTACATCCACACATACATATTTTATCTTTAATTTATTACACAGTACACATTTCTTTTCTTTTATTTTATCATAATTTTAAACACGAAATTTATTATAAGTGTTATAGAACGAGCGAAGCGAATTTGGTATTTGTCTGTCTGTCTATCTATTGGGGTAGGCATATATCTCACGATATCTTTTGAACGTAGCCTAGCAACCGATTTTTGTAAAACTAGATAAAAGTATGAGTGACGGTACTTTTACCCTACAGAATCCTATTTTTTTAAGATCGATTCCTCCCCAAAATAAGGGGCGGGTGGTAGAAATGTGAGGGGGTTAAAATCGTAAAAACAATTGCAAAAGCTCAATTGCTTGATATGTGGATATCAAGTTAAAGGGGATTTTTAACCACAGTCTGAATGTTGTGGAAAATTTTTAAATTTGTAGATGCAGGGCCCAAAGAGTGGGTGAACATTTTGATAAAATCGCAAAAATTCATGTGGGTTCAAGAGAATTTTAATTAAAATCTAAATTTAGTGTTGAGTTTTAGAAATTTTCAAATTTGGGAACCCATGCCCAAAAAATTGTGAAAATCCGGCAGAGTGTCAAATAAAAATAACTGTAACCCAAGTCCGATTGTTTCTAATTTGTAGTGTTTATTATGCTATAGTGTACTCTACTACCGTTATGTTAATAGTAAAGTAATCGGGAATGTTGTAATTGTTCCCATAATTGGAAAACTATCTAACATCAAAATTTATGTAATAAATGTGCTTTTCAAAATACTGAGCGAGTTCTGCATGTTAGGGAGCTTACTAGTTTAATTAGTTAAATTAGTATTTTATCTCAACGCACTCAGACGGTTGTTAGTAGAATCCCTTATATAGGCCTATAATAAAGTGTACTATGGTGTATTATTTAGTTTCTCTATGTAAGTTATACAGCTTAAAAATTTCAGTACGAAATATATTTTAATTCGTTTACTTTTATAAATTACGGAAACTATTATTGATGTTACATTATATATAAACTATTATAGTATTCGTGTGTATTATTTCTTGTTGTATATGTAACTGCAAATTACTTTTCGATGTTCACGTGTTATTGTTATTCTCATGTCCCACGACGCTCCTCCATTACAAGCTCTAACCGGCAATGTTCTGATGTGAACTTAAGTTTTCCCTTATCTTGTATTATACAACTTAATATTAAGATTCATTTTTCACAAGTATCCAAGTCACTTGAAATTATATTCAAAAACTTACGTTAATAGTTCCGTCAGTGACTTACTTTTTTGTCGTTACGACGCGTTTCAAGACGTATGTCTCATCATCAGGTGTTTCACTCGATAGGTGAGGTCGTCAATACATTAAAATAAAATAAATAAACGAACACATACAAACAGACGTATAATATGTTCCGTTCACGTTTGTGTTTTTATGTGTTCGTTTATTTATTTTATTTTAATGTATTGACGACCTCACCTATCGAGTAAAACACCTCATGATGAGACATACGTCTTGAAACGCGTCATAACGACAAAAAATTAAGTCAGTGACGGAACTATTAACGTAAGTTTTTGAACTTAATATTAGCTTACTGTACCTGCATTCAAGATTCCAAACAAAATTTATATAGTATCATGTGCAGAATATTTTGGTAGACGTCTTCGTATGGTTATTTATATCGTGGGAAGAGATAAAACTTCTGAAAAACAACGGCGTGAAAACAAAAAAATCCTTTTGTAAACAGCGAGAAGAGGTAGATTTATTATAATAAAAAAAAAAAAATGTATTGGCAATAAATAACGTTGCATTCTTGTGTGTCATCATCATAGTTATAGAAAGCGGTAGATAGAACACTTAATTCAACAAGTGTGTGCTAAATCAATAAAACCACGTCTGTGTGTGTGTGCGCGCGTCGCCCGCCATTTTGTTACGTCACGGGAGACGCAGAGACGTCGCCATATTGGGTTTTCATCCACACCACCAGCATACACACAGCACATCACACACACAGCTAATACAGCTGTGACAAGAGCAACGTCTCATGTGCGTGTCATAGGTTTGATACAGTCAGTCGGTTTGTTGTGTACCTCTTACATTCGGGGAGTTTATGTAAAAAACCGCCTCTGTATTATTTTCGTTTTTGAAGTTGAATTTTAGTTTTACAATGTGATCCATTAAAATTTCCGACGTTTCGTTCACACCTTCGATAAGGAGTCGAACCACCACATTTGATTAATTTTATCTCAAATAAACAGGTAAAATTTTAAACAAAATTATGTTACGTATGTTGTCACTTATTATGTGTGCTCTTTGTAAATTACAAATCGATGTTGAGAGTTCAAGGGTACGATCCCCACTTCGGAGTTGTTTGTCATCAAAGGTGGTTGAATCTCTTTGTTGCGAATACATCCACCATTCAAATTTAAGCATATGTTTCATTTTATAATGTATAAAAGATAATAAATTGATTTTATTGTTAATGAATATCCTTCAACACGCTGTATAGAACGCGTTATAGAGTTTTCATCAAGGTTAGCTGTCTGTTACTACTTATTTGTGTTGTGATATATTTCTGATTGTACATATACTTAAAATATTACATATAAATTTGAATAATTTGTGTGTGGTGGAGTGCGTATGTATGTACATGTATGCCCAAACAATTTTCGCACATGGTTATGGTTCTTGGTGAGTTGAGAAGGCGTA
This sequence comes from Magicicada septendecula, assembly GCA_034769895.1. Taxonomy (NCBI): domain Eukaryota; kingdom Metazoa; phylum Arthropoda; class Insecta; order Hemiptera; family Cicadidae; genus Magicicada; species Magicicada septendecula. The sequence continues at coordinate 289,908,052 of CM068374.1, read as the reverse complement.
CTTTTTATCAAAAACGTAAGCTTGTTCTTCCTGTAAAGACTTTATTGAAATATGGTAGTCTGTTTTCTTACGAAAAGATTAACAGAACGTCTAAGAATGTTGTTATTTTCCGATTATGTATCTCGTAAAATTTCCACAAGATATATACGTACAAGATATATAAATTTTGGCAGTAAGTTAACTTTATAACAGGTTAATTTTACTTTTGTTAATGTAGTAGACAGATTTAATTTTGATTTTTTTATTCGAAATTATAAATCGTAAAAATTATTATGCCTAATTTTCCGAATAATAAATTTTTGTTAAAGAATATGACTGTTTCAAGGTTTAGTTTGTTTGTGGTGTGGGGGGGGGGGTCGTGTGATGTAAGTCCTGGAAGTTATGTTAATTTTAGTAAATAGTATTTAATATTTTCAGTTATTACATATGACTATCGATTCCATTATTTTAAATGCCTTCTGAATAAACGTTCGAACCACAGATTCAAGGCGTACAGAGGATTAGGCCAAGTCGGATGAGAGGGTGGGAACCGCGTCCTTTAGATTCGGAAGGAGGAAAACAATTATGCCTAAAACGTAATAATAGGGTTGGATGTGAGATTAATTATACTTGTATATTGGGTGTACTTTGTGTATTTACAAAAGGCGTCTTATAGACCAAGGTCGCGTCAGTTTCTTTACTGGCAGGTACGTTGCACAGATTTCATTGGCCAAATATCTATACGGATCCCAACATCGCATTGAATCCAGACGTATCTGGAACCAGCGGTTTACAATCTATAAAAATGTTATCGATAACAAAACGCTATACCGTTTAGTGTTTGTAACGTAATTTATTGATACTACAAAATGTTTCGTTATTATACAATTATCGACGTCCAATTAATAGGCAACGAATAAGTAGAATCGAAATAATCATACTAATTAATAGTGGCCGATTAAATTAATTAACAATTCTTAAATTTAAAAAACACAATTTAAGAATTACAGTCAAAGTTTGGTTTATCGAAGTTGGAGTGATATAAAGTTTTTTGAGTTATTGAAAATCGACTTATTATGGTTTGTAACACAGCGAAAGAGAATTGTTTCGTAATTGCAGTTTATAACATCTTGGCATTATGTAGCACTTTAACGAGTCCTTTGAAATATTATTATATACTACCCTACGTACTCTTAGTTGCTGAACAAACAGATTATGTAGTAAACTTGAAGACATGTACCTACAGTCTATGACTACAGAGATTATTTCTTATAATTTACTATATTGTCTTAAACGTCATTTTTATAACATAATAAAACTGTTATATAACTGTTTTATACAATAATAAGTATAGCTGTCACCTACTATGAAGATATAGGCAAATATGGGCAATAAACTATTGTTTACGTATCTTTATTGTGTTATGTTTACTGACGTTTACAGAGAATTTTCTTGTTAGTTTCGACTTTAGAGTCAATTAAAATGTTATGTGCTTTTCATAATTTGTATTTTTGCAAGTTACGAAGCTTTTCTTTGGTTACTTATCGCTAACTTAAGTTACTTATTGGTAATTTTCCCATTGTGATGACATTTGACAATATTGTAGTTCTTAAATTATGGCTGAAAATTATTCAAGTTAATTATGAACTTTTTATTTTAAATAGTTTTACTTTAAGAAAGAGTAGGGAAACAGAAAACCAATTAATCAAGGCTCTCGAGTTAACGATATTCAAGATTTGATTGTGTCAAACTTTTTATATTATTGTAATTTAATTTATTTTTTGTCGAGATAAATTAATTTTTGTGTATTAGTGCGTATTAGAACTACCCTGTGAATGCAATAATTATTTTGGAAACAATTATTTGAATGGCAAGTCCTCGTTACCACGACTATCTACCTCGTTCGAAAATCTCAAACAGTATAACTTATTGCTGTCCTTATAACACACGCACGTACACAATAGGACATAAATGTATATTATATCCTGGCGTAAATATGCACGAGTCTGCAACCGCTATCCAGTTAGCTCAAACAATTAACGCATTTGCGTAGGCGCGCAAGTAAATAAAGTAAGTACTCCACAACAGCGAGTAAGTTTATTAATTTTATGGATCCCCAAGCTTGTCTTGACGTCATCAAGAGTACAAACACTCTGTCGTAACGATTTATTGTGTTATTTCCTTACGTTCAACTTGCGTTTGTTTGCTGACATTCTACGCGAAAGTCAAATTTTAATAAAATGACTTAAAACCGAGGTTAACGTTAGGCTCCAAGTCTTGTTCCAGTTATGTTCAGGCTACCGTGAAATGAACAAACGGAAGATGCGAGACTCATAAAAACAACCGATTTAGTTGTTGTTGGTGGGTGGTAAGGCAGAGTAGCAACAATTCAACAAGTTTGATCGTATTCACGGTCATTAATGATTTAATAAACACACATACCTAGGAAAAAACAAAGTGCAACATGCGCTTAGACATGTATACCTATAAAAAACAGGCTTTGCAAATATAATATTGGTTATTCTTTTCAGCTGTGTAAAAATGCTAATTGTTCTGTTTCAAATGTAAACTTTACGCTCATCAGCGCGTACTTCGTGTTTACAACTGACGGCAAAAAGTGATTACAATGTGCGGGGAATCTTAATGAAAAATTATTTAATTATAATATTACGAAATTACAAATAATAGTTTATCGACTACAAGTTGTACTTTAAACACAAAGAAAAAACTATTTGTCACTCTAAATAAGTAAATAGTGTCAAATTCGACGGTTGGAAACAAGTGTACCACAGCATGATATAGCCTACATTAAAAAACAAGGAGATATGTGGAGCTCTTGAACGAAGAATGTCTAAAAAATAATAATTTAGTTTCGATGAGAACTAAGTGTTTTGTCCCTAAGTCTTGTGTATGCACCCTGTGTGTTTAAGGCGTGATATAGAAACCGTTATCATGGCGTCTGCGTATTTGAATGTCGTTTTTGCTACAGTAGCTGCTGATTAACTGCCCTTGAATTTATTATTGTTGCGAGTTAAGGTGCTTATATTGTCAGAGTTCCTACCGTATCAAAGACTGGGTTCGGGTTTCTCATTAAATGACAAAAGCCGCGTATCCCGCAATAATTACAGCAAACCTGTTACATACCGGCATGCAAAAGATCTTATTAGATTGTTTAAGTTAACTGTTTTTTTCATTTCTGGCTTTCTCAATTTTTCGTCACAACCTAGTACGTACGGAAGATAAGATTAGTCAGAGCGATCAGATGATTTAACACTTTTTAAAATTATTTAAAACTATTTAATATTAAAATTTCATATTTAAAATTTTGAATTAAAATTAAATTACTAGTTTTCTGGCAGCAGAAGAATTCGTTCAAATTGTATCTCTCACGAGCCAACGTATTCACCGGTTATAAATAAACAGAGTAAATCACATTTTTGAGTTTACTGATCATAAATTTAATTAACGATACTTTCTTCAACATAGCAAAAATGATGGTACTTGATGATAACAGCCGATCTGGATGAGAAACAACTTAAATCTGAGAAATTTAAGTGTAGAAGACGTTGTTACTTATTTTCCGAGGTTATCAAAATTTTCACATTTAACGCGCCAAGTATGGTATGAAATAATTCTGCGATATAATATTATTACTTTATTAACATTTACAAAAATTTCATTAAAATCACACCCTGTTTGCAAGGATTAGATTCTACTAACTTTTCTTAAATTTCTATGATTACTCTCGTATTGTCTGCGGCTTTTCCGTGTCTCGTATACCTCCCAGTACTTGCTGAAAATTCTCAGTTTCCGTGTGTCGACGTTTTTTCTGTCAGTTGTGTTGAAAGGAGGACTGGTTTTATCACAGAAGTGGAAAGTTTGTAATTATGACGGTTCATAACCCAGTTTATCTAATTTCTAGTAGCATCCACTTAAACGCACGCTTTAACGCATTCCAAAAAGGACATTTTGCAGGCCTAAAGTCAAGGAAAGTGCTTGTAAACAATTCGGTGTAAAATCCTAAGTTGAAACAAATATTTAGTAAAGCAATCGTGTCGTTGACAAGTGGTCAAAACTAAGTATAAAAACAGCAAAGTGGCGGAAGTGGCTTTTCTTCTGCAGCCGAATTTGTCTTAATGATTTTTTTCAGTCAGTTTTGTTAATCGTACTGTCTCGTTATCTGTTATACGGTTTACGTACGTATCCTGCTCTAACCGATTTATAGACCTAAATGTATTATCTACTTGTAAATATTTATTCACAGATCAGTAAACTCAACTAAAATAAATTCATTTGTAACGACAGGAATAATTAGAAGTACAAAACGTTTATCTTACAAATATTGAAGTAAAATATGTAAAACATTTTACGTACAATTTCACGTTACGAATTGCAAAATAAAAGGCTGCCATAAGTTAAGCGAATTGGAACAGTCCTGTAACGTAAGATTATGTCTGTTCGACTTAATTTAGTCAAAGTCACCAGCTCAGAAACAACATATATTAATTAAAAATAATTTTGCTGTTTTATTAAATGCACACCTTTCGAACAGACTGTAGGAAAATCAAATCACGCGCGCGCGGGAGAGAGAGAGAGAGAGTGAGAGAGAGAGAGAGTGAGAGAGAGAGAGAATGTGTGTGTGTAAGTATTGTTTTAACGGATTTGTTTTCTGTAAGTTCAGAACATGCGATTGTTCTGGATGTTGTTTTTATTTGCCAATGTCCTTGTCTTTGCATTGTTCTGTTAATTGTAGAGAATAAACTGTATTTGTGTAGATAATCGATTGTCTCTCTCTCTCTTTCTCCCTCGCACGCACGCACACCAACACACGCGCGCGCGCGTGATATTGACACGTTTGCTGTAAAGGTAATATTTGAGTGCACCGTTGTTTATATTTGTAGGTAAATTTGAAGTTCAGGTATACTTGTAACAGGAGCATAAGGTTTTAAGCAAAAGCAACATGGCAAAACTGGAACGTAGCACCTCGTTAATTCGACATAGTTAAAAGCAACGCAGCTTATTTAGTAATTTTATATGTACCGACGCCGCGACGGCGACGGTTCGAATAAATGTTGTTACTGTAAAGCATGCGCTTAGCGTGTGGTTGTAACTTAATTGCAATAAATATGTGAAAATTTCTTTTGTAAGTTAATAAATATGTAATGTAACTACAACTAAGTAAAGAAGTCTTTCAACATTAATGTCCTCGGCAAATGCTAAGATTTTTATTAGCAAATGCATTACTAAATTAAATGCTTGCTAAAATGAGTTTTAAGATGATTGAATGTACTGGCTCATAGGTAGAAAATCTCAACTATCTCTCGCAAACAAAGTCATCATATATAAAGCTGTGCTCAGACCAATCTGGACTTACGGTATAGAATTGTGGGGCTGCTCTAAACCTTCCAACACAAAGATTCTGCAGACAGTTCAGTCAAAAATCTTGCGTTGCATAACGAATGCTCCCTGGTTCATCTCTAATTATACTCTTCACAAAGACCTCAACATTCCATACATTTCTGACGTCATCAAGATGCATGCCGCTAAGTACAGGAACCGCAACATAGGACACAGCAATAACCTGATCAACGAGCTCCTCAATCCATCACTGGATGTAAGAAGGCTGAAGAGACAGTGCCCAGATGACCTGACCCGGTGAACGTGGTAACCATCGCTGGATGGTTCCCACCTCAAGTGACGACTTATACATCACTTTTACTTATTACTCTGTGAAATGAGTAGATTGTAAAACTGCATTATAGTAAAAAAAAAAAGAAAAAAAGAAAAAAAGATGATTGAAAACAAATGCGTTACTTTACGACATTACTGAATAAGAAAGTTTACCCGAGTACTCGAGAAAGCTCAAATGTTAAAAAAATGTGAATAATCGGAACCCGAGAAATTATTTCTATAAATATTTGTGCAGTTTACGCAAAACTGGTTGATCTTACAAAAAACTGGAAATTAATAAAATTGTTTCCACTAAAACGTTAACAAACCGTTTATGTGGAACGTTCCCCTCCTGGGAAGAGGTTGATTAGCCCATTTTAGATAAACGTGTGAAGGAAAGTTTTAATTGTATTTTCTATTTTCTGTGTAAGACATTTTTCAAACTAACTGACATTTTAATGAATTTTAAAGACAATTGTACTGAAGTGAGTTGACGTCCATTAAAAAAAAATTATTCAACCTTTTAACTTCGTTAAAAAATTATTACTTCAGCCGAACTGTAGACTCATCGGACCTTAAAAAAGTATATGTCGGCCAACATCTATAACTTTTCGTTGATTATCTCGTTTTTTGTTGTTGTTTGTATCTCCAACTTTGATTTGTTTCTGCTGTACTATTGTCAGGAATAAAATGGCGTCAAAGATAATATATATATATATATATATATATATATATATATATATAATTGTTTCATTTTATATTGTTGTTACTGCTATTATGTTAGCATTATAGCTTGTTTTATTTTCATTATTTTTATTTTAGTCAGTGGTAAGTAAGAATAATGATTCTGATTTCCGAAGACCAAAAATGTCACTATTCACTATCGAATGACGACTTTGTATTCGATAAATTTACAATTGACCGAGTATTATTATTGGCTTGTAAGTAGACTCATTGCACCATATCTCTGATCTTAACATCATAAGCGTTTGTTTTTAAACAACTTCAGTAACGATTGCGATTTTTTAACGTTTCCTTTTCTACGTAAGCTGTACGGTTTCTTAGCCAAATCTTTATACATCTACTGTTCCTATTTTGTCGTATGCTGAATATTTTGCTTATTTAGTAGTGTAATGTGATTTCCAAATGTGTGTTTTTTGTAAACTTTGTCAGCATCTGAAAGAGGTAGGTATATCTTGTCTAATCTGGATGATAACAGGATCTCTATACATTGTCAGTACAGTTCATTTCAAAGAACGAGCTCAATACTATCAGTGTATTTTCATTTCTAATATTATTATTATATAATTTAATTATTATTATTTTATTACCATTATAAATTGTAACTTTTTCAACTGATTAAGTGTTTAAAACTTTAATATAAATTAAAACAGACTGAAAATTGTTAGAAACTGCAAAAGATCAGATTACCCGGTTAAGGGTTCTTAAATAGTAAGACGTACAAGTAACTCTATGGGGTACGCTCTAATGTAAACGAAAGAACGATTGAAAATTCCAAAAATTCTAAAGCAAACAGAATTTAGATTATAATTAATATTATCTCGTCAAGTAGTAAGGAAAAATGTTGTTAATATTATATTTATGATTCTATTTATTTATTTATTTTGTCACTATTATTCATGTTGTTGTTTACGTCTTTTCATCTAAATATGGCACACTTAATTTACTAGGCCTACGCTTCGATCTGATTAACATTACTCAGTCTTGGACATGTGTAGAAACTCCTTAAATTGTAAATGTAGAAGTTAATAGATTTTTAAAACGCTGTTTACAAAGAATTTGTCTAATCTTATATTGGAAAGGAAAACGGATAATTATGGAATTCCTCACATACTGTCATTTTCACTAAAACAGATAAAAAAGATACGTCGACACTAAAACACTTTTAAGTTGCTACACGGACTGAATGTTTAGTTCTATTTCATTCTACTAACTATAAAGAAGTACTACTGGTTTTACTGAAATTTATTTTGCCAGACTTGTCAGCAACATTATCTCACGTTAATCGTTGACAATTGTTCTGGCAATTACCGTTGCTCTACCCAAATGCATTGTTAACAGCGTGACGTGCATCAGGGTTGCGTTGATAATATGGAACAACGTGTGTGGGAAACGATACTGCGTCCGGTAATAAACTGTCGGTGTAGAATATTGCCAACTTGATTACGGCGTCTTAATATTCATTCTGCCAAAGAGTAGAATGTCCCCATTGTAACGTCATAATACCCTTCTGCTTTACAGATTACAGTTTCTAGCTTTTTATCGTAATAATATTGCATCAGCAAAGACAAAACAACAACAACCAAACTGTAATTATTATTGCATTAGTAACTTCTATTGCTAGTGTATTAACAACAATGCGCGTCTAGAAGTATTTACAAATATGTTTAATTTATTATAGTAATACAATGTGTTTATTGTCCATATAATAATAATAATAATAATAATATCAATATTTTTTAAGAAGGAGGGGAAATGCATTTACGCACGATCTGTAGGACTCCCATTTCAAATTGGCTACCCACTAAAACTGCTCCTCCGTCGATCGTGCACTAGCCTGGGACCGTTTATCACAATGGGTCAGACTACTAGGCCATTTTTCTGCGCTAAATGCGTTTACACCTACATCGCTCTACTTTATAGACGTTCTAAGTCGCCCTTCTTCACCTGAGGGACCTAATGTGCCTACCTAATATTGCCATGCAGTTTCAGAAGTCCCCCCTTAATAATAATAATAATAATTATTATTATTATTATTTTTTTTTTTTACGAGGGAGTCTATGGAAAACTAATGTTCGCCGCGGAAGGTCCGCACTCCTATGGTGTGTGAGACTTGCACCCACCAAAACCACAAACCCTTTTGTCCACGGCACCTCGGGACTCAGCTTACGCAGTAGTTCTAGGTGGTGCCATTTGTTCTTCATCCTGTGGACCTTCATTTGTTTTAAACTAAACCTTCAGCAGCTGCACATTACCTGTTTTCTGCTATTCTGTCAGCGGCCCTAGCAAGATCATTAAGATAATGATAATGGTAGTAATACCTTTTTTGATTAAGTGCGGAAAAATGCTTTACGCACCATTAGATGGAACCGTATGTCCCCTCATGTGTGGGACTCTCACCCACTAAAAAACCCACCTCTAATTAAGGCATTCATATGCATCCTGGAACCACTTAGCGTATTACTACAGCCTGGATCCTATTACGCCCATATCGGGCACCTTCTAGTTGTCCTTTATCTTCTACTGCCCGTTGGTGCACGTTGGGCTTGTCTTTTCTTTTCTAGTAGGACCCGATGAATAAAAATAATAATAATAATAAACCATAGCGCTTTCATAAACCGTTTTTAATTCCATGTTCCATAAGGAAATGGAAGTATGGTCATGGGAAAAGAATCGTGTTCGAGATAACGGCAGATTCTGATTGTACTACCATCAAAACATGAAAAAGTCATTTTTCGAAAAGTGTCTGTGTGTAGAATTTTTTTTTTGGCAAACTATAACTGCTGCAAATTCAAACAGAATCAAATAATTTTTTGCATACAGTCCTTAATTTTAGAGGAATCAAGGCCTATTGTTTTTGGTGAAGATCGGTTAGGGGAAAGGGATAGTTTACCAGCAACGTTTTACGTTTTAACAAGAGCAAAGTGCTTAATTTTGATAAATAAAGTATCCTGAAAAGAAGGTCAAAATAATCCTCTGTAGAAATGTAGATGAAATATCTATAAATAAAAAGGGTAGTTTAAGGGGGGAGGGGGTAATTTTTTTATAAATTAAAATGGTAGTTGATGATGGAGGAGGTAAATTTTTATAAGTTTTATATGTGTACTACGTTATTGACAACAAAGAACTAGTTTCTATGGAAACATTTCATTTCGCTTTAACTAAGTTCTATATTTTTCATTTTAATTTAAATCCCGTATGAGTAAAAATATATCTTTCCTGGCAGGCAAGCATATCTCAATTACGTAATGTTTACTTTTCCAAAATTTTATTATTGTGGTTACCGCAATAAAAAGGCCGGCAGGACACACACACACACACACACACACACACACACACACACACACACACACACACAAAATTCGCGTTATTTCTGGCCTCGCTCATGTTTATTTTATTATGTTTGCACGCTTTTTAAATGGAAAGTGCCGTAACCCACACCAACACAACGCGTGCAAGCCGAAAAGGTGGACATCGATTTGCTTCCTGTGGATCGCTGGGCAGTGTTGTTGTATTAAAGCAATTAATACAATCTGTGTACTTATTTATATTATGCTATGAGAATTATAAAACTAATATGTGCATGTGTGTATGTATGAAAAATATATAAATATTTTTCTCCTCTGGAAAATTGTTTGCCCCTCCTTGAAAATATTTTGACCTCCCTGATGGCTAGTTATTTACTAGCCTGTGTGGAATATAGCGTTATGACATGGATCAGAATGGTGGGTGTTAAACAGGAGATACAAACGTATTAAGGAAGAAATGTTTTGCTGAGAAATTTATAATTATACGGGTAAACAGAATAGTCGTTCAGGAAATCAGAAGGCAAATGGAAAGAAAGAAATCAAGACTCGATTTTAAAAAAGAAAAATGACTAGTATAGTATTGACAGTAAAGAGTTTGATAACACTATAAACATCCCTCGGCCCCTCGCAGCGAGAGCCAATTTCATTACAGGAATCAGATCGCAGCTACCTTTAGCTCTTCGTTCGACCTACAGACATTTTATCCAAAAGTACAGTCCTTCCTCACGAAGGTTGAGGATAGTCTTAATCCACCTGACATGGTGGTACCATTTTAGCTGATACGTAATTTCTTCAGAACTCGAGCATCCACTTATTTAGTTAATATTTAAATGATTTTAAATATAAATTTTAGGACATGGACGTCATGTATGGTTCTCCATACTGATATTTAAACTGTGTCTTATGAATTAAACTTAGAAGACAACATAAATTTTTAAAAGTCTCTGAGAATGATTACAGGCCTTTAAAACGGCTGTTTATTATTTTTCGATTAACATTCCTGACGATTCTAGGACGTCTCAAGTTAGTATGGGGTGTTAAAATTTAAGTGAACGTTAAAAGTAATATGAGATGTTTTCCCTACTATTCAAGTACATTTATAGTACATTAATACTAATACAGTACTATATTTTTATTATACCATGGCTACTAAAGGGAAGGTTGTCCTTTATCCATTAACGATAGAAAAAAATTATTATGAAAATTGAATTTATGTGTCTGTGATGTACATACTGGCGACTATACTCTATTTGCAATGATATTTTATTACAGGAAATAATTGTAAAATTTATGTTTAAAATAATTTACTGAAATTCGGTTCGATAATTTCTAAAATATCGGTATGGAGAACCATACATGACTTCCATGTCCTAAAATTTATATTTAAAATCATTAAATATTAACTAAGTGGATGCTTGAGTTCTGAAGAAATGACGTATCAGCTAAAATGGTACCCCCATGTCAGGTGGGTGAAGACTATCCTCAACCTTCGTGAGAAGGACTGTACTTTTGAATAAAATGTTTGTAGGTCGAATGAAGAGCTGGCCAAAGGGAGCTGCGATCTGATTCCTGTAATGAACTTAGGCTCTCGCTGCGAGTTATCGGCCGAGGGTGAATGATGTCTATAGTGTTATCGAAGTCTTTCCTGTTAATACAAACTAGTCATTTTTCTTTTTGAAAATCGAGTCTTTCTTTCTTTCTTTCTTTCCATTCGTCTTCTGAATTTCAGAACGACGATTCTGTTTGCCCGTATAATTATAAATTTCTCAGCAAAACATTTTTTCCTTAATACGTTTGTGTCTTCTGTTTAACACCCACCATTCTGATCCATGTCATAACGTTATATTCCACACAGGCTAGTAAATAACTAGTCATCAGTGAGGTCAAAATAATTTTCAAGAGGGGCAAACAATTTTCCAGAGGAGAAAAATATTTATATATATTTCATACATACACACATGCACATATTAGTTTGTAATTCTTATATTATAACAGAAGTAAGTACACAGATTGTATTAATTTATTAAAATATTTATTGCTTCAAAATATGTATAAAATTAATGGCTTGTAAAAGTTAATGTTTGATCTCCATTAAGTAGTACTCAAGTTTCCAAAGTTTTAATATTATTATGTCCGTAATCAAAACATCAGTGCAGGTTTTAGTGTGTATGAGGGTACACCGTGGAAAAAATTCAACATTCACTATGGAGCGTTGCTCAGAGTAAAGCTGCGAATCTACAGTGTACGTTTCACAGAACAAACACGCGGAAAAGAAGGATCGCTCCGAAGTCTCTCATGGACCCTGAGCATCTTGCAGAGGGTTCACTCCCTAAAGACGAAAAGTCTGTCTATGAATCGTTCCTCTGTAAACACGTGCAGTTACACTGGTGAGCGATCCACAGGAAGCAAATCGCTGTCCACGCTGGACACTTTTTCGGCTTGCACACGTTGTGTTGATGTGGGTTTCGGCACTTTCCATTCAAAAAGCGTGCAAACGTAAGAAAATAAAAATGAGTGAGGCCAGAAATAACGCGAATTGTGTGTGTGTGTGTGTGTGTGTGTGTGTGTCCTGCCTGCCTTTTTATTGCAGTAATCACAATAATAAAACTTTGGAAAAGTAAACATTACATAATTGAGATACGCGTATGCTTGCCTGCCACGAACGATATACTTTCACTCATACGTGATTTAAATTAAAATGAAAAATATAGAATTTTGTTAAAGTGAAATGAAATGTTTCCATAGAAACTACTTCTTTGTTGTCAATAACGTAGTACACATATAAAACTTATAAAAATTTACCTCCTCCCTCATCAACTATCATTTTCATTTATAGAAAATTACCCCCTCCTCCCTTCAACTACCCTTTTTATTTATAGATATTTCATCTACCTTTCTACAGTGGATTATTGTGACCTTCTTTTCAGGATACTTTATTTATCAAAATTAAGCACTTTGCTCTTGTTAAAACGTAAAACGTTGCTGGTAAACTACCCCTTTCCCCTAACCGATCTTCACCAAAAACAATAGGCCTTGATTCCTCTACAATTAAGGACTGTATGCAAAAAATTATATGATTCTGTTTGAATTTGAGGCTGTTATCGTTTGCCATAGAAAAAATTCTACACACAGACACTTTTCGAAAAATTACTTTTTTTTATGTTTTTAGGGTAGTACAATCAGAATCTGCCGTTATCTCGAACACGATTTTTTCGCCATGACCATACTTCCATTTCCTTAAGGAACATGGAAGTGAAAAGATATTTCCCACCTTGTAAATCTAGTTTTATGTTTGACAAATTGAATGAAATATTTTCATAGAAACAACTTCTTTGTTGCCTATAAAATAGTACACATATAAATAAAAAATTATCTTCTCCCCCGTCAACTATCATTTTCATTTATAGAAAATTACCCCTCTCCCTTCAACTACGCTTTTCATTTATAGATATTTCGTCTACCTTTCTACAGCGGATTATTATGATCTTCTTTTCAGGATACTTTATTTATCAGAATGAAGTACTTTACTCTTGTTAAAACGTAAAACGTTGCTGGTAAACTACCCCTTTCCCCTAACCGATCTTCACCAAAAACAATAGGCCTTGATTCCTCTACAATTAAGGACTGTATGCAAAAAATTATATGATTCTGTTTGAATTTGAGGCTGTTATCGTTTGCCATAGAAAAAATTCTACACACAGACACTTTTCGAAAAATTACTTTTTTTTTATGTTTTTAGGGTAGTACAATCAGAATCTGCCGTTATCTCGAACACGATTTTTTCGCCATGACCATACTTCCATTTCCTTAAGGAACATGGAAGTGAAAAGATATTTCCCACCTTGTAAATCTAGTTTTATGTTTGACAAATTGAATGAAATATTTTCATAGAAACAACTTCTTTGTCGCCTATAAAGTAGTACACATATAAATAAAAAATTATCTTCTCCCCCGTCAACTATCATTTTCATTTATAGAAAATTACCCCCTCTCCCTTCAACTACGCTTTTCATTTATAGATATTTCGTCTACCTTTCTACAGCGGATTATTATGATCTTCTTTTCAGGATACTTTATTTATCAGAATGAAGTACTTTACTCTTGTTAAAACGTGAAACGTTGTCAGTAAATTACCCCTTTTCCTTAACTGATCTTCACCAAAATCAATAGGCCTTAAGTCCTTTACAATTCAGGGATGTATGCAAAAAATTATTTTATTCCGTTTGAATTTGCAGCAGTTATCGTTTGCCATAGACAAAATTCTACACACAGACACACACAAACACTTTTCGAAAAATGACTTTTCTTTACGTTTTGAGGGTAGTACAATCAGAATCAGCCCCTATCTCGAGCACGATTTTTTTCGCAATCACCATACTTCCATTTCCTTATGGTACATAGAAGTAAAAATAGAAAATATTTCTAATAAAAGAGTTAATACACACCGTATAATTCGATACAAGCAGTGTTTTATTTCATCATACCCTGCTAGTGCTTGAATGCATCTTATACATTTACAAATATTACTATCACTGCTTTAATGAACTGTAAATATTTCTGAACATTATACGACCTCCGTTTTGTATATGTTTGTATTCTTTATTCATGTAGCACAGTATAACCGTAATCCCATCGCGCTTTGATCTACTCAAAGCTTTTACTTTAACGTTATCCAGCGACCAACACATTCGCACAAAAGGCTCTCCAATGCCCTTAAGCGTTATTGATTTCCCAACGCAAGTATAGAGAAGTATGACTGGTACAAGTCGCGATTGTATTGATGCGTCCCGTCCAGTATCCGCTTGAACTATTGACCTATTTTACAAAGACACAGTATGTATTACTTTTGAAATAAAATGCACGAACGTTATACACCTTACGCAATTTAGTAATAATACCGATATTAAAAACTATACATATCTAAGCTACTTAATAATGGTATGAAACATTGAAATTTAAAAAAGAAATATCGAAAATATAGTAGATTAAACATTAGAACTTCGATTAACCGTCAAGTCATAAATCGTCATCTATTATCGGGCGGACAATAATAATTATAAAATTATGTATTAAAATACAGTGAATAAACACTTTACCAGCAGTTGCTCAGAGAGTTTGTGGAGAAGGTGTATTGGCAAACATGTGCACACTTTCCCGTTTTTATAATGCCCTCATTGTTTGTCGCACAAAGCTCGATTTCTTCGGCGTTTTCGTCCTCGTCGCCCGGTAACACGTAACAGTCCAACATCTGAAGCTGATAGTACGGTAATTTGTCTCTGTTCAGTCAAGAGATTTCATTATTTTGGACGCAAACTCCATCATACCGTGTAAATCATGATCAATACAAAATGTTCCAAATAACTATTGATTTTGTTTATTCTTGCTATCTGTCTAGACATTCTTTGTATTCAGTACAGCTTTGTACTAATCCACGTGGGGTTATCGACATATTTAGGTAGGTTTGTTGTTTCCCTTTTTGTTGTCATTTCTATGTCTCGTCATTTCTGGTGCTTAGGCCCCTAATATTTTCCTCAGTATTTTCTTAATCTTTTTCCTTATCCGATGCTTCGTTTATGAGAGCTCGAGAGTAAGCCATTCTTCTCCTAAATCTATTTTGGTGCTTAGTGTTGCTAGCTACTTGTATAGGCTATTGATATAACAACGATAACAAAAACAAAAACAACGAGAACGACAAAACCCGATAACAGTAATAACAATGAAAATAGTTCGAATGTATAGTTATGTTTGTCGAATATTGGTAATAAACCTGGCTGCCTACCAGTTCGGAGCTACAGTGCCAAAAATACTCCAAAACCGTTCGTTCGTCGATAAAACTGATTTTTCGAGTTTACTTGCTCGTCATCTTCAGAGGTGTGTCTTCTGTTTTCCTAGTCGACATCGACGCCGGCGTTCAGAGGTTCACTCAACATCTACGTCTAGCTTGTAGAATCTTTTGAAACTGATGACATTGAAGTTGACACTGTACGGTGACTAAGGCGACAAACATCACGAAATATCATTGAACTGAAACGCAGGAAAACTAAGTTAAAAAAAAAAATAGTAAGGACCCGATTTATCTGATTTTACTTGAAATCCACACACACACACACACACACACACACACACACACACACACACACACACACACACACACACACACACACACACACACACACACACACACACACACACACACACACACACACACACACACACACACACACACACACACACACACACACACACACACACACACACACACACACACACACACACACACACACACACACACACACACACACACACACACACACACACACTTTGATACACGTCTAAATTTTCTTACCTGACAACCAAAATGTACCTAGCGTGAGCGCAAACCTCCCTGCAATGTGGAGGTGTGTACGCAGTTTGTCATTCAACGCCGCAGTGATCTGTTACCTCACGACGTTGTTTGGAGCTTAGGTTGTCATCCCCCAAACACTAATGATTTACAACCTGCATCGACAGCCTGTTCTTGTTCTACCTTTGTGTTGTCACCTTTTGATCGGAAACACATTAATTTCACCAGTAAACAAAGGTTTTGTGTTTCTTATATCCCCAGGTATACACTTCCTTAAAAGGTAAATCTCGTTAAATGAACAATCCTATCTCATCTTGTTCGCGTACTTACTTTTCGTAACTTAGATGCGTAGCAGTATTTGTTTTGAAAGTATTCTACGTTGTTCAATCTAATGTAGGGATATTGGAACATAGCGAGTTAGTGGCAATTTATAGTCATAGTCAGAAACTGTAAACGCTCACCTAGTCACTGGATGCACTAAACTGTCTCACCAACAACCGTGTCATATTTATGACTTGGCTAAACTATTGCATATTTTACGTCGACGGTATGGCAGAAATGTTCAACTCCCACTGTCTACAACATGATCGAGAGAATGAAGACACCTAAGTAAACAAACGATTTTTCGTAGTTAAACTTAAATAAAATCGTTCATTTATTACAGTGAAGCCCTCTTCTCCACGTATGCACTGGATCCTGATATGATTTCCGTGTTTAAGATTATTTATTTATTTGCTTTACTTAATTTTCAAATTTGCCTTCTTAAAGATAAACAGGAGCGGCCTCTAAGTTATAGAATTTCATTTTGTTTCTTGTCTCTTTACCTCTGTATTCCACTACTGCAAAATTCTAACCAAAGCTGTATGTCACTTTTATTTAATGTTTGTTAAATCGTTCGTTCCTCTAAGCGTTTTCTAATACCCTATGAATTATGTTCAATATTAGCGATAAGTAATGATAACACTGTTCTATGGATGTTGTATTGAAAATTACTCTTGATTTCTTTCCATATGTTTTTGCTGAATCCTGTTTACCAACGGGTATAAATACTTTTGTGAATAATAATAATAATAATAATATTAATAATAATAATATTAATAATAATAATATTAATAATAATAATATAATATTAACAGCTGCCTTTGTGTGCCGTACGGCAAAGGACTATCCTTCTGTCGCTTATTATAACCCCTGTTATTCCACATGGTCTCAAGAAACGCGTGTATTATTTGGTTCTGAGTGGGAGGAGAACCCAGAACCTCTAGATTAACAACCAACCTCCATGCCCCACTGATATAAAAGATTTCACTACACCTGGCCGAGTTAATTTATTCTTAGTAACGACAAAGCGATAAGCTGTTTAAGTGAGGTTTTACTCCTTGTTACCTCACTTAATTAATTCGCTTGGACTTTCCAAGATAAACTATAAGTATTCATAGGGTGCACATGTTCAGCCTAGGTAAGAAAGATAAAAACTTGTCAAAGTAAACTGTTTGGCCTTAACTTATTTTACGTGACGTTTCGAAAGAGAATGTTGCATGGATATATCAAAATTACCGATTCCTATCAAGACCATAAATACGTATATATAGATTCTGAGTTTTGCTAGCCATAGAATCGACTTTCAATTGTGCATTTCGTGCTGAGATAACGAGTATACACATACAAACCCAGATACTCTAACTCAGCAGTCGGCAACCCTGCGCCCGTCGGTAAGTTTAGACGCGCTCGCCAACCTATTTGTAATTTTCTTTTCTTTGAACGAAGGAACGCATCCGCAATGTGCCTGGTTCGAAGTATTTTATTGTAAAAAAGTACAAGCAGTTTCAAATTTTACTTTTATCTAATACATAATTACTGTAAGTTAGGGTTTCCAAGAAAAGGAACTAAAACCTTCATTTATGTTTTAAATGTAATTTTTTCAAGTTTTACATTTCTGTACACTTTATAAAAATAAATAGTGTTATTGTGGTAAGTTCTTTAATTTATGTGTATTAATAAATTATAAATGGTTACTGTTTAACCATTTTTTGCGTTTAAAATTATTTTAGTTAACGTTCGTGTGCATGATGCCAGATTGTTGATTACCTACTACCAATGTGAAACGCATACTACGAGACTGAAATGCATATACCACATGCGATCTTTGTCGCAGTTTACAGGTACAACTGCTCCAGCAAGCGCGCGGAGTCAACAAGAGGTAGTTGAACGACTTGAAGTTTTCTGTGCCTTACTCGTAGCAGCACAAGCGTGAACAAGGAGACAAGACGGCTTTCTTTTGTCGATACAGGTTTTTTTCTGAAAATGAAGCTAAATTTACGAGCACCGCATTGCCGTGTGGACTGCAATTTGTGATTGGCAAGAGACAACACGGTCACAATTTAGCTAGTAGAAGTCGATAATAACTTTTCCGTGGGACTTTTAGAATTCTGTATCTTCCTGACAGATTAATTATGGTTCATTACATTTATTTTTGTTGTAAAATATTTTATAAATTAATTGATAGTTTACTGTGGAATCCATCTTCAATATTGTTATAATCAGGAGTAAAGCAACATTTTCAAGTAGATATGAGGAAGCTCTATATGTTATCGTTATAGTTTGTTTATTACGTGGATTAATTTGAAATGTTTCTTAAATGCGTATAGTTTTGTGAGAATAGATTGATGCAAGAAATATTTAATATGGTTATATTCTCTTCTAGTCCAAGACAAGGGTTTCTAGTGAGAAGTACAAATACGGTTGCCGTAAACAGCAAAGAACGAGATGACAAAGAACGAATAATTCAGAGTGACAAGGCGACATTCCGTTTGCTGTGCACTCAATTACGTCATACTAAAATTCACATGTAATCGGGTTTCCAGTAAAACAAACAGGTTAATTTTAAAATCTAAATTCGTTTGTTGTTTTAAATAAAGCGTTTCTTATTTACCGGTTGCTTTTGTTAATTATTCACGGATCTTAACAATTAACCACGCTGGTCTAATCTGATAACATTATGTTAATTTATAATAGTCTCAGTTGGAAGCGAGTTCAGAATTAGTTAGGCAGTAAACGAACTTGTTCATGTGTGTTGTAAGCGAGATATTTAAATGTTTGCCTATATAAGCCTTAAATGTTTGCGTTCTTTTTAAATATTTTCATAAAATTGTAATTTATTCATAATTATTTATAAGTAACGCAGTAAACATACAAATGTAACATAATAATAAAACAAATAACTTTTATTTACAAATATTGTTTAAGTATTATAAAAAAACAATTAATAAACAAATTGTTAATAAATCATTACAACTCGCAATAGAAAAAACTGTTTTGTGTTGTTATTTTGTTAACATGATAATAGGCGCACACGCGGGCGGGCGCATGTTAAAAATAATTGTTTTTTTAGGCTAGTGTTAAAATTGCATTATCTTTTAATTGCAGACAATGCACTATCAACAGTATATAATACAGAAATATCAAGACTATATAATACAGACATATCAACTGTACATAATAAACACTGGTGATCGCTTCAGGATCACTTAGTCTAAGTTTAATTTGGGGAAAATTCCAGTAAGAATTGTGTGCCCACACACACTCGCACACACCAACCTGTGAGTTCAATGTCGTAGTTCCTCCAAATGCTGTTATCGTTTTTCGGATGATTTCTACAATCTTTGCTGTCTCTTTAACGCATTTGAGTGAGTTTTTCTTCTGACTGAGATCCGTTAAGGATTATAATAAATTGGGACATTGTTTTCACCTCCCTTGTCTTAGCTGACGACGTTCCAGGCTGATTTTGTTGTACCAAAGTAAAAACACCAGATGTGGCGTTCTGTACACATTTGTTGTACCAAAGTAAAAACACCAGATGTGGCGTTCTGTACACATTTGTTGTACCAAAGTAAAAACACCAGATGTGGCGTTCTGTACACATTTGTTGTACCAAAGTAAAAACACCAGATGTGGCGTTCTGTACACATTTGTTGTACCAAAGTAAAAACACCAGATGTGGCGTTCTGTACACATTTGTTGTACCAAAGTAAAAACACCAGATGTGGCGTTCTGTACACATTTGTTTGCATTGTTCCTCAGCCCACGATGCGTTTTATTCATACTTTTCTTCGGTATCCAATTGGCAATCAGAATTGTACGTTCTACAAGTTAATCCGATAAAATTATATATTCGTGAAGTGTTTGGTTATTGATGACGGTCGATTAGCCATTTTACTTAGAGTCTCCTATTATCTTCTCTGTCCAGGGTTTTCTATCAACGGGTTCTCGTGGGTTCCGAGTTTAACGTGGTATTTTCTGGTTTTATGGTACGGTGTACTTACTTACAAGTGTTCTTATTAAAATTGGAGTTTTGAGTTTAATTATAGTTTGATAAATACCAATGAATTTTTATTAGTTTTAAGAATTATTATTTCTGGAAACGCATAAATTACAAACTAAGATTAAAGTAAAACCATAGCGAGTAGAAGAGACTATGGTAAAATTTTACTCGCTATGGTGAAACTAAAGATTAGACAAGTGACGTAACAATGAATTAAAAACACTGTAAATAATTACGGTTTCATGAGACGTTAGAACACGTTCTTCGCAGTTTGCGTTGCAAGTAGCTGTTTATTCGGCGCGTGCGCATTCCATAGAAGTTTTCTTCGTTCTGAGATTAATAGGCAGGTTTTTTCGGAGTCATTTGTTGGTTTTGCTCTTCTTGCAAAGGTGCTGGGACGTGTGTCTTAAAATGAATTCTCTCAAAGCCGAGACCTATATTAAAATTCACGTTTGGTTGACACAGTGGATTATACGGAAGAGCGCTACAACGGTGCCAAACTTACCTAAACAACACATTGGTCACAAATACTTTCACAAAAAAACTACATATTTCAGGACTGTTTGCGACATAGGTTGCGTTGCAGCCATAACTCGTGCAAACATATTTCATAGTAATTCGTTAAATACAAAAAAGTTTATGACAAACTAAACTGCTTTCTCCCGCCCGAAAACGGTAGGTTCACCCCATTTCATCAGAATCTTTAGGGTCATTTGCAAGATAAAATGTACATATAACAAAACTCGCTCGCGCTTATAGATTAGGATAATACTCACAAACATTATAATAGAAAACGCTCAGAAATTTTTAAGCCCAATAGTCAACAAACACAAGATACATGTTAAACAGAATGAAAGAAAACCCTATTGTTTGCAAGAAAGGTGCAAAGAAATTCTATTGATAATCATAATAACGTAAAGGTTATAAGCTTCATGAAAGGTGCAAAGAAATTCTATTGATAATCATAATAACGTAAAGGTTATAAGCTTCATGAAAGGTGCAAAGAAATTCTCTTGATAATCATAATAACGTAAAGGTTATAAGCTTCAAGAAAGGTGGAAAGAAATTCTCTTGATAATCATAATAACTTAAAGGCTATAAGCTTCATGAAAGGTGCAAAGAAATTCTATTGATAATCATAATAACGTAAAGGTTATAAACTTCATGAAAGGTGCAAAAAAATTCTCTTGATAATCATAATAACGTAAAGGTTATAAGCTTCAAGAAAGGTGCAAAGAAATTCTCTTGATAATCATAATAACGTAAAGGTTATAAGCTTCATGACGGAAACATAACTTGCTTTATTCTTATCAAATAACTGAATTACATTTTTATAATACACTTTTAATATCAGTTACAATATTAATTATTTTTCCCCGTATTATTTATTAGATAACTTGTATTTGTAAAACTAAATTAGGCTTTACTTAAATACCTGTTATATTTAATACGACTTGCAAAGGTAATGTAGAAAAACGGACAACAATAAACTTTAGTTTTAGGTAATACAAAAACTGAGTTTACAATATTTGTAGCAACAACAACATTTACAATGCTGATAATAATAAAAACAACAACAATAATAATAATAATAATAATAATAATAACAACAAGCAATGTTCTGCTACGGGCTCCTGAAGAGAATGGATTCCACTAGAGTACTAAACAATATTTGGCATCCTTGACTAGAGGCCTAAAACAAGCTTGTAATGGTTCCAAGAGACTAAAAAAGGACACACAGTTAATGAACATAAAATGAAGACATACTAATAGACGGAAACTTATTGAGGTGCTCAATAGTCAGCTTACAGGGTTTCCAGGAACAGGATAGCGACAAGAAGAACTGGCCGGAAGAAAGGAGGAAAGTTACCAAACAAAGAACACTCAAATACTGGCAGAACAAGAAGTACAATCGTCAAGCTACTTTATGTGGTCATAAGATATCTCTAAACGATAAAAAATAATAATAACAATAATAATGTCTGCCTAGCATGACGTGTTTAACAAACGTGTTCCAAAATAGTATTAAAAATAATCATTCACCCCGATGGCTATCATTGTAAGATTGTTAACCCTGATTACGCTTAAAATCAATCAATTTCGACCGTTTGTGTGCGTTATGCCTTACTACTGAAGCGTGTATGCTCAACGTTACGTGTCAAACAGACTGATGATATGTAATTGATGTAGCACTCTTATTTGAAATTGGTTGATCACATCCCTTTGGTCTATATAGTAGTGAGGTTTCGGTGCAGTTTCCCGGGAACAACGCAGAACAAGCAAACCTGTCATCAAAAGTCCCGTCTGTTCTGACCAACGTTTCCTGTAGGTTCAGTTGGAACAACACGATCCATCCTTAGGGAACAAACGATTTCGTAATCCTGGCTGTATTGTGTTGAGATGTAACGGACTTAACTCGTCGAGGCTTCATTCTTGATTATCATAACACCCTTTCAGCCTCATATCTTTGTGCCCGAAGCCCCCTTTCGGTTGTGTAAGATAAATTATAGTGGTTCATGTTCATTTATGTATTGTATTCCAATGGTACACGCATTTTAGTTTGCGTTTAATTTAAAAAATTATTTACTTATTTCTTTTTAAAACACGTATCTAACCTTAAATCTTTCTAAGGTATAGGTCTGAGGTTTAGCTTAGATGATAAAATGACATGATTTGGGTATTCAGCAGTCGCGTCCGCCTTGATGCGTACCCGAAAATTGACATGTGTAACCCGGACCACATCTTAATTGAGCTCTTAAACTTTAAAAATAAAAAAAATATTATGTAACGATTTGAATGAATAAAATATACTTAATTTAAAATGTTATATTTAAAAACGTCTGAAACACACCGACGCATTGACTATCAACTGCACGATAACTACTTTGTTACGTAATTACGAAACATATTATTGTCGCAGCTGTTTCATACTGAGTGAAAGTAAATTAGGAAGCCGCATTGGAACTGACGTTTGGAATTGTTTTGCCAGTATTGGAAAATTATTTCGGTTGATAATTATCGCTGTTCACATGTGCTCTTGTTTCAAGGCTGTTTCTCTTGCGTCGGTCGTGTGGATATATTTATTTCAGCTAGCATACACATACAAGCTTTTTATTATAATAATTTGTTTCCATTAACTTTTTCTACGTCCTTCGTAAGCGGATTTCATCTTTCAATAGTTCTTCATCCTTTATATCGTTTTTTAGAAGGCTCAAAAGTGGTTCAAATTTACGTATAAGATTAGTTATAAAACACCAGCGTTTTATATTATATTATGTGCTCTATTATAGACTTTTGGTCTGTGTTTACATAAAGAAGGTATTGAGGGGTAATCAATTTCGCTTATTACGGTTCTAGGGACAACTGCAGGTAATCGCGAAAATTGCTTAATAATTACTACAATGTGCATAAGACTGCAATATATAAGTTAAATGTCACAGTTGGAAACAGTGGAAACAGTAACTAATATTGAATTGTAACACCCATAACTGAAAACCCGAGGGGATGCGATTGAACAGAAAACAATTTTATATCATCCTTTATATACACTCTGTAGAACTTACACATCTTTGTTCTTTCCCTCTATCTCTTTTATATGTATAAAATGAATGGGAATGTAATGTTTCTAAAAATATTTCCATACGACGGAGGCCATAGTCCATCTTGTCTCCTGCACTGCCGCCATATCGACTTTAAGAACCGCCATATCAAGTTGTTTAAGAACTCCACAAGCGCTCCAGGTCTGCACAAAGATAAAACATTCCATGTTCTAAGTTTAATTTCCATTTGGCACGCGCTACACCAACAAAATCATTCTTAGTAAAATGCTGTAAACATTTCTCAGAAACTTTCGTTCTCATTGCCTTTTGGTCACTTGGTGCTTCTCGGGTGTCCGTAGAAGGCTGAGGAACGCATGTAATTTGCAGTATAAAAAAGTACTGTACCATAATATAAATCCTTGTAAGAAGACTTAAAACATATCCTCCTCATTTATATTATCTTATTTTTGGTTTGCAATAGTGCTTTTACATAACATGAATTATTGTTACGAATTTTGGCAGTTTTTCACAATTAAGTCAGGAAATACCTGTGGTAAGACAGAAGACGTATTACAATATGATCAGTACATATTTTTTACGATTCAATTGTTGTAAGGTACACAAAATGTTTGTGGCCCAAACTCTTTGGATACAAAGTCAAAATAAATTTACTGTAATTTACTACTCAATTTATTTTCCACGAAATTTTAGGTTCCACATCCACATCTACAATTCTCTGGATTAGACAACGTCCTGATGTGGAGCCCATTTTCATATCTCGGTACTCATTGAAGGTACATTGAAGGTACTCATTTTTGCTTGGCATGTACACAGATTATGTTAGGAAGTAATGAAAATACTTTCATTACGTAGTCCACACGTAAAAATAAAAATAAAATTTTAAATAAACGTATGTTGGAAACGCTTTACATTTTTACCTACGGCCTCAAAAGATACAGCCCAAATTTTAAAGTAAACGCCCAACTTGGGATTCAAATCGTGGACATATATACTATTACCTTTATGGAAAAACTGATGATTGTGGAGTTCAAAAGAACAAACAAATAAGTCGAATTGAAAAGGTCAGTTTAATTATTTCTTTGAAGGATCATATTTAAAGAGCCTTAAAAAGGCCAAATATAATGCTTATCATTGAATAATGGTAAACATTGTTTTAGAATTCGGAACTAACTTTTATTAATTATAAAAAAATTTAGAAATTAGGCCGTTATGTGTAAAAAAAATGGAACTAAAGACGCGGAAAAGTGCAAAACTTAGTTTTTATTTTAATGAAATTATGATGTTTAAAGATGAGCTATACGCATCGTGATATACGCATCGTTTATGTTATTGTCGTTTAGAATTATGCACATATATAAAAATGGTATTATTAAATTTAGCTATTTGTTGATATTTTATTTGGTTTTTATATATTATGAAAAATTGTCTTTTGACGTCTTATTTAAAAAATGGTGTTATTAAAAATTACGTAATCAATTGTAGATTTTGGATCGTCTTATCTGATTCTTTTCCTGCTTAACCAGATAATTTGCTGTTCAAATCTGATTAATCTAAAATCGTAAGTAGAGGGAAAATAAGGGTTCTGGCTCACAAAGGAATGCCGCCTTTCCCACGGCCAGAGATTTTTTCCCACGCTCTCCCCACCACCGCTGGACCGCAGCATCCCGATGGACCACAGCATCCGCGAATTTCCGCGAATACATTTTTTTATTTTTTTTATTTGGTTTTTTATTTTTTTAATTAAATTGATTTGCATATCAAGGGGGTGGGATGAGGTTCAATGGACCACCAGCATCCGTGAATATACTTTTTTATTTTTTTAAGAAAGCTGATTTGCATATCAGTGGGTGGTGTTGGGTGGGAGGTTTTTTTATTTCATATCAGTGGGTGGGGGGTGGTTCCAACTCGAAGCATTATAGTGTATACTAAAATATATGATCAGGTGTACCAACCTTTGCATGAGTTCAAATTTGTTGTGTGTTATAGTGTATATTAAATCTATATGATCAGGTGTACCAACCTCTGTAGTATTATTATAGTGTATAGATATTTTATATGAGCAGGGTTGTCAACATTTTCTGCGGTGGGGGGAGGGAAATTCAAATATGTGTTATATAGTGTATATATTAAAATATATGATCAGGGTTACCAATCTTAAATTATTGTGTGCGTGTATAGAGCAGATCTGCCAACATTTCTTTCTCTTCTGTGGTGGGAAATTCAAACTATATATGATCATAATTGTTACTCTCTCTCTCTCTCACACACGGTGTGTATGTCTCTCTCTCTCTCTCGTTGTCAAACGTTATGCTCACCGGCATTATAGTGTATATTAAAATATATGATTAGGTGTACCAACCTTTACATGAGTTCAAATTTGTCGTGTGTTATAATGTATATTAAATCTATATGATCAGATGTACCAACCTCTGTATTATTCGTCCTCTCTCTCTCTCCCTCTCTCTCTCTCTCTCTCTCTCTCTCACACGTTGTGTATGTCTCTCTCTCTCTCTTGTTGGCAAACGTTATGCTCAAACCGTTCTCCTCTCTCTCTGTGGTCAGTACCGAGCGCATGTATATGAAATTAGAAAGTTTATATTTATTCGACAAATATTAACGTCCTCTCTCCCTCTCTCTCTCTCACTCTCTCTCTCTCTCTCTCTCTCTCTCTCTCACTCTCTCTCTCTCTCTCTCTCTCTCTCTCTCTCTCACTTTCACACGTTTCAACTATGCAAGGTTCCATACCTTTTCTCCTGTCTCCCTCTCGTACATTGAGTAGTCGGTGTGATGAATAAATAATTTTAGCACTATCTCTCTTTCGTTGTCAAAACGTCGTCTTCATTTTTCAATGTATTAAATAATTAATTAATAGTTTTATAATGCAGTCAGTGTGATTGATCCTTGTTAGAAATATATATATATTTGGAGTCAATGAACTACTTACCTGTTATGTTGTTACAGATGACAAATCCATACGTTAACGGCTTAGCAATCTGGTACAATACTTCTGTTTTAAGGTTGCAGTTTACACACACACACATAGGTTCAGTAGTGTATAGCGAAATAAATTAAAATTATACACACACATGAAAACGGCGACTGAAATTCATACAAATCTTCTGATGTAACAGTTAACAAAAAATAAATTAATTGTACACATGTTCAGAGGTGTAGAGTGAAATAAAATAAAGTCATAATTTGTTTAATGATTAAATATATTTTAACATTCACAATATAAAATTTACAATTAAATAAATACATTAGAAATTGATATTTTTCGAAAGTTTATATATAATTATGTGTCGTACTTGTAGAAGAAGCAACCTGCAACATAACAATACAACAACAACATTAAAATCATGTTAAATATCACACACACAGATGCACACGCAACGCGCGCACATACAGACGCATACGCAACGTAATCACACACACACACACACACACACATACATACGCATACGCAACGTAACCAAACACGCAACGCGCCCACACACAGACGCAAACGCAACGTAATCATACACATACATACAACGTGTACACGTTTGGTTTGAATCATGTAGGGCCAATAAACAGATAACAGATTTAAATATGCTATAGTCATTGTAAGACGTTACAATCATTGAAGTGTTTAATAAGTAAATTGTATGTATGTATATATCACTGAATAATAATAATATAATCGTTCTAGTGTTAACGTTTGCTGCAACAGGTAAAGCAGTTTACAAATAATTACATATAGGTTCAGAGGCGTATAGTGAAATAAATTAATGTGTCGTACTTGTAGAAGAAGCAACAACAACATTAAAATCATGTTAAATATCACACACACACACACACACACACACACACACACACACACACACACACACACACACACACACACACACACACACACACACACACACACACACACACACACACACACGCACACGCACACGCACACACAGACGCACACGCATACGTAACGTAATCACACACAACGTACACACGTTTGGGTTACACCACACGTGCACGCACACACACACACACACAGACGTACACGCACACATACGCAACACGTGCACACACACACACACGCACACGCACACACAAACAGACAACGTGCATACGAATCATGTACATGTAGGTCCAATAAAACAGATAACAGATTTAAATAT
Organism: Magicicada septendecula; assembly: GCA_034769895.1. NCBI lineage: Eukaryota > Metazoa > Arthropoda > Insecta > Hemiptera > Cicadidae > Magicicada > Magicicada septendecula. The sequence continues at coordinate 289,879,970 of CM068374.1, read as the reverse complement.
GCTATAGTCATTGTATGTATGTATGTATATATCACTGAATAATAATAATATAATCGTTCTAGTGTTATCGTTTGCTGCAACAGGTAACGCAGTTTACAAATAATTACATATAGGTTCAGAGGCGTATAGTGAAATAAATTAAAAAAATTGTTTATTAAAAGTAGTTTGTCACCTTAACGAGATACAATTTCCACATGCGCTGTCTGGTTCTTCATCCCTCGAAACACAAGATGTAGGTCGCTGGGATTTATATGACGGAGTTCTTCATCTGTAAAGACGTCAGCATACCTCTTAGGTAGATATACACGATAGCGGCGCTCACAATCTTCCAACGTTACAAGCACAGACTTCCCATATCGCGTGTCCACATGCAACATGTTAACGATCGGATACTGTTTGTCCACTGTTAATTCTGCACAACGTTTGTACTCAATAGCAGAAACTGCGTTGAATTTTGTGATAAACGACATTATTATTAGAAGTGAAGACGTCTGTATCAAGCGAGGTGGAACCATACAATGTCAGAATATTCGCTACAAAGAAGACTAGTGAAAGGAATGGTGTGGCCATCAGGAAAGTTCACTTTCATCGCCTGAAGCTTTGCATGTACATACACACAGGCAGAATTAGCGCTGTTACAAAATATATATATTAGGAAAGTCCACAGAAATAGTTATCGCCAGATCCGTTCTAAATAAGTTAATGTCTTTTCAAATAGTATTCTCTGCACTACAGTCAAACATACGCACACACAGTGATAAAAAAATTGTGTATTAAAAGTAGTTTGTTACCTTAACAAGTACTGTTATCCTACGCCGTTTTTCCTCATGCCACGAAACGCGAGATGTAGATCGCTGGGGTTTTATAAATTGTTTATTAAGTCTTTTAGAAATGGTCTTATACTTGAGCTTGGCCTGTTGACTATTGCTTTTAATTTTGTAATTTCTACAGGTGTTAACCGTTTCGGAGAAAAAAACCATTTATGGAGAAGATCCTCCTCCTCTTGTTTTGATATGGTATTTATTCTATGATCCATCCTTCTTGTTCCTATAATAATAACAGTACCTGCTTCATTATCATATACATTATGTGCTATATATAAATATATACATAAGGCTTTCAACACACACATCATAAATCCAGAACAGGAAAGGTATTATAACAAATATTACGAAAACATGTACGTATGGTCACGTACATAGATCAACGTTTAAACAAACAGATTAATACCTGAATAAATTTTTTTTTTTAAAACAGGACAGCGTATTATCTATATAACGTTCTGTTTCAGATAAGAATAGTTTGAATATAAAATGAAAGGGTACGTTGTATTTTGTTATGAGAAAATGCATTTCTAAATTTCGTTACATTTGACAAAAGATCTTATTGATCAGACGTATGAGTAATTATATTAATCCTTATGTAGAAAATACGCACGCATTCGTAAAATATAGCACTCAGGTGTAGGGCAATTAATCCTTTTTTGTATTGAACGTATTTAAGTAGGTCTACTCGTGATATCAGTAAATTCTGTCTAAATGTATAGTACATAAACGTACCCAGTAATCGCTTCTTGAGTTACTCGATTGATGTTCATGTTAAACGATTGATGACTCATGTAATAATACAGATTAACCTCGTATAATAATAATGACAGGACAGTGTATTTAGAACACTTAAAATTGGAAATCTACAAACTCATCAAAAATATCTGTCAAACAAAAACACCGTTCTTGACAACAGTAACTGACCTAAGCACATGTGCTTCATTAGGCAACAGACCAAAAAATCAAATAGACGACTATAAGCACAATTTAAATAAAATCTGAATATTCAATAAAATTATGTTTTTTTTTTTTTTTTTTACTTAGTAACATATGCAAATCTTTTACTTACCTCTTAAATGTTGTTGTTGTTATACACAATAGTCGATTGTACGATGAGTGTCTCATACAAATGAGAAATAGTGACATGTCGTCTTGTGTGTATATATATATCATACGGCGGTAGCGTACACGTTTGAAAGTTGATACACATTAAATTCTCTCTCTCTCTCACACACACATTACAGAGATTGATATTAATTGCATGTATGTTCAGAGGTTTGGTGTCTAAATCGATGCATTTTACTTTCACTTTCTAATTTGACACATGGCTTACTTCCATACATAAATAGCTATCGTCTACGAGTGTTGCTAAACGAAATTAAAAAATGTTGTAATACATAACGTCCTATGAAATAAATATGGTATGTTTTTAGGACAGCCAAAAGCATGAAAGTATTATTTAAATCTGTATGGAAGTCATATATAAATATCGAGTCAGCGCGACACAACGTAACATGATTCATGTCAACGTCGTATGTATGTGTGTGCGTGTGCGTCTATGTGTTCGTGTGTGTGCGTGTTTGGTTACGTTGCGTATGCGTCTGTGTGCGTGCACGTCGGATGTGTGATTACGTGTGCGTCTGCATTATCGTTATTTTGACTGAGCTATGTTTCTACCCTAGAAATTTCGATGTTTGTGGACATAGTATGTCATTCGTAGACGATAGAGTGGAAAGAAGGTGACAAACCTATGAAGGAACATGAAAAAGTTTCATCTACATGACAATTTCTAAACGATGTTAAGAGTGAGACTTTTCATACACGCACCAATAGACATAGTATGTATGACTCAAACGTTAATTCGCATCAGCAAGTTTGCACGCTACATAATTACAAAAATAATTTCTTAACTGTGACAATTGGTATTGAACTTTTTACCTTGTTCAGTCTGCTCCTCCCCCACGTTCCTGCTGAAGGTTAGCTAGTCGTGGTTTTGGACTTGATAATGATTGAGACACTGAAAGGCCTCGTCCGAAGCATGACAGGTAGCAGTTCAGCAAGTAAGCACGACAAAGTTGGAATTACAGAGACTGCTTATTTAAATAACAATTAAGATGAATGAAGATGATTCGTCAATTTGATACCTGAAGGAAGAGAGAATGTACAGGTGAACATATGGACGTAGACTTGTCAGTTTGGCTATTCCTGCCGTTACCTCGACACTTCGAGCTGTTACGACTTTTTTAACTCTACAGTCACATTAAATTTGTAAAGTGGGCAACCAGAGTATCCTATCGAGGTAACAACGTCTCTTTCTGCTAAAACCTCTGTGTAGTAGTCAGTGAGTTGACGGAAGAAACGGTAATGGAAGTAATCATAATCAGCTGGAAGGATTAAACAAAGGATGGTGTGTTCCGGCCTCAAACAATTAAAGAGTCTAGAGCTGGCCACTCCAGCGCTTCCTCGAACGCCCCAAACCTCTCCGTCCTTTCTGCTTGTAGTTCCATAATTATTTGGGAATGCGGCAGTCATCCATTCGGCAAAGATGTTCCCACCAATTCAGACGATACTAGGCAATCCTGTCGCGTATACTCATAATATTCTGTTAATGCCGTATATATATATATTACATTTAATATTTATAATTAAATTTACCTCAAGTAGGTCATCATTACATGACGCAACGGGAGAGATAGGTTTGTTACACGTTGTGTGTTAGGTTAAAATGCGGTCCATTCACGTTTCATGTTAGGTTAAAATGCAAACAAACACACACACACACACACACACACACACACACACACACACACGTGTATGTTATTTAAATTATTATTTAAATAACATACACACGTGTTAGGCTGCAGCCTAACACGTGTGTGTGTGTGTGTGTTTGCATTTTAACCTAACATGAAACGTGAATGGACCGCATTTTAACCTAACACACAACGTGTAACAAACCTATCACTCCCGTTGCGTCATGTAATGATGACCTACTTGAGGTAAATTTAATTATAAATATTAAATGTAATATATATATATATATATATATATATACGGCATTAACAGAATATTATGAGTATACGCGACAGGATTGCCTAGTATCGTCTGAATTGGTGGGAACATCTTTGCCGAATGGATGACTGCCGCATTCCCAAATAATTATGGAACTACAAGCAGAAAGGACGGAGAGGTTTGGGGCGTTCGAGGAAGCGCTGGAGTGGCCAGCTCTAGACTCTTTAATTGTTTGAGGCCGGAACACACCATCCTTTGTTTAATCCTTCCAGCTGATTATGATTACTTCCATTACCGTTTCTTCCGTCAACTCACTGACTACTACACAGAGGTTTTAGCAGAAAGAGACGTTGTTACCTCGATAGGATACTCTGGTTGCCCACTTTACAAATTTAATGTGACTGTAGAGTTAAAAAAGTCGTAACAGCTCGAAGTGTCGAGGTAACGGCAGGAATAGCCAAACTGACAAGTCTACGTCCATATGTTCACCTGTACATTCTCTCTTCCTTCAGGTATCAAATTGACGAATCATCTTCATTCATCTTAATTGTTATTTAAATAAGCAGTCTCTGTAATTCCAACTTTGTCGTGCTTACTTGCTGAACTGCTACCTGTCATGCTTCGGACGAGGCCTTTCAGTGTCTCAATCATTATCAAGTCCAAAACCACGACTAGCTAACCTTCAGCAGGAACGTGGGGGAGGAGCAGACTGAACAAGGTAAAAAGTTCAATACCAATTGTCACAGTTAAGAAATTATTTTTGTAATTATGTAGCGTGCAAACTTGCTGATGCGAATTAACGTTTGAGTCATACATACTATGTCTATTGGTGCGTGTATGAAAAGTCTCACTCTTAACATCGTTTAGAAATTGTCATGTAGATGAAACTTTTTCATGTTCCTTCATAGGTTTGTCACCTTCTTTCCACTCTATCGTCTACGAATGACATACTATGTCCACAAACATCGAAATTTCTAGGGTAGAAACATAGCTCAGTCAAAATAACGATAATGCAGACGCACACGTAATCACACATCCGACGTGCACGCACACAGACGCATACGCAACGTAACCAAACACGCACACACACGAACACATAGACGCACACGCACACACATACATACGACGTTGACATGAATCATGTTACGTTGTGTCGCGCTGACTCGATATTTATATATGACTTCCATACAGATTTAAATAATACTTTCATGCTTTTGGCTGTCCTAAAAACATACCATATTTATTTCATAGGACGTTATGTATTACAACATTTTTTAATTTCGTTTAGCAACACTCGTAGACGATAGCTATTTATGTATGGAAGTAAGCCATGTGTCAAATTAGAAAGTGAAAGTAAAATGCATCGATTTAGACACCAAACCTCTGAACATACATGCAATTAATATCAATCTCTGTAATGTGTGTGTGAGAGAGAGAGAGAATTTAATGTGTATCAACTTTCAAACGTGTACGCTACCGCCGTATGATATATATATACACACAAGACGACATGTCACTATTTCTCATTTGTATGAGACACTCATCGTACAATCGACTATTGTGTATAACAACAACAACATTTAAGAGGTAAGTAAAAGATTTGCATATGTTACTAAGTAAAAAAAAAAAAAAAAAACATAATTTTATTGAATATTCAGATTTTATTTAAATTGTGCTTATAGTCGTCTATTTGATTTTTTGGTCTGTTGCCTAATGAAGCACATGTGCTTAGGTCAGTTACTGTTGTCAAGAACGGTGTTTTTGTTTGACAGATATTTTTGATGAGTTTGTAGATTTCCAATTTTAAGTGTTCTAAATACACTGTCCTGTCATTATTATTATACGAGGTTAATCTGTATTATTACATGAGTCATCAATCGTTTAACATGAACATCAATCGAGTAACTCAAGAAGCGATTACTGGGTACGTTTATGTACTATACATTTAGACAGAATTTACTGATATCACGAGTAGACCTACTTAAATACGTTCAATACAAAAAAGGATTAATTGCCCTACACCTGAGTGCTATATTTTACGAATGCGTGCGTATTTTCTACATAAGGATTAATATAATTACTCATACGTCTGATCAATAAGATCTTTTGTCAAATGTAACGAAATTTAGAAATGCATTTTCTCATAACAAAATACAACGTACCCTTTCATTTTATATTCAAACTATTCTTATCTGAAACAGAACGTTATATAGATAATACGCTGTCCTGTTTTAAAAAAAAAAATTTATTCAGGTATTAATCTGTTTGTTTAAACGTTGATCTATGTACGTGACCATACGTACATGTTTTCGTAATATTTGTTATAATACCTTTCCTGTTCTGGATTTATGATGTGTGTGTTGAAAGCCTTATGTATATATTTATATATAGCACATAATGTATATGATAATGAAGCAGGTACTGTTATTATTATAGGAACAAGAAGGATGGATCATAGAATAAATACCATATCAAAACAAGAGGAGGAGGATCTTCTCCATAAATGGTTTTTTTCTCCGAAACGGTTAACACCTGTAGAAATTACAAAATTAAAAGCAATAGTCAACAGGCCAAGCTCAAGTATAAGACCATTTCTAAAAGACTTAATAAACAATTTATAAAACCCCAGCGATCTACATCTCGCGTTTCGTGGCATGAGGAAAAACGGCGTAGGATAACAGTACTTGTTAAGGTAACAAACTACTTTTAATACACAATTTTTTTATCACTGTGTGTGCGTATGTTTGACTGTAGTGCAGAGAATACTATTTGAAAAGACATTAACTTATTTAGAACGGATCTGGCGATAACTATTTCTGTGGACTTTCCTAATATATATATTTTGTAACAGCGCTAATTCTGCCTGTGTGTATGTACATGCAAAGCTTCAGGCGATGAAAGTGAACTTTCCTGATGGCCACACCATTCCTTTCACTAGTCTTCTTTGTAGCGAATATTCTGACATTGTATGGTTCCACCTCGCTTGATACAGACGTCTTCACTTCTAATAATAATGTCGTTTATCACAAAATTCAACGCAGTTTCTGCTATTGAGTACAAACGTTGTGCAGAATTAACAGTGGACAAACAGTATCCGATCGTTAACATGTTGCATGTGGACACGCGATATGGGAAGTCTGTGCTTGTAACGTTGGAAGATTGTGAGCGCCGCTATCGTGTATATCTACCTAAGAGGTATGCTGACGTCTTTACAGATGAAGAACTCCGTCATATAAATCCCAGCGACCTACATCTTGTGTTTCGAGGGATGAAGAACCAGACAGCGCATGTGGAAATTGTATCTCGTTAAGGTGACAAACTACTTTTAATAAACAATTTTTTTAATTTATTTCACTATACGCCTCTGAACCTATATGTAATTATTTGTAAACTGCGTTACCTGTTGCAGCAAACGATAACACTAGAACGATTATATTATTATTATTCAGTGATATATACATACATACATACAATGACTATAGCATATTTAAATCTGTTATCTGTTATCTGTTTTATTGGACCTACATGTACATGATTCGTATGCACGTTGTCTGTTTGTGTGTGCGTGTGCGTGTGTGTGTGTGTGCACGTGTTGCGTATGTGTGCGTGTACGTCTGTGTGTGTGTGTGTGTGCGTGCACGTGTGGTGTAACCCAAACGTGTGTACGTTGTGTGTGATTACGTTACGTATGCGTGTGCGTGTGCGTCTGTGTGTGCGTGTGCGTGTGTGTGTGTGTGTGTGTGTGTGTGTGTGTGTGTGTGTGTGTGTGTGTGTGTGATATTTAACATGATTTTAATGTTGTTGTTGCTTCTTCTACAAGTACGACATATTAATTTATTTCACTATACGCCTCTGAACCTATATGTAATTATTTGTAAACTGCTTTACCTGTTGCAGCAAACGTTAACACTAGAACGATTATATTATTATTATTCAGTGATATATACATACATACAATTTACTTATTAAACACTTCAATGATTGTAACGTCTTACAATGACTATAGCATGTTTAAATCTGTTATCTGTTTATTGGCCCTACATGATTCAAACCAAACGTGTACACGTTGTATGTATGTGTATGATTACGTTGCGTTTGCGTCTGTGTGTGGGCGCGTTGCGTGTTTGGTTACGTTGCGTATGCGTATGTATGTGTGTATGTGTGTGCGTGTGATTACGTTGCGTATGCGTCTGTATGTGCGCGCGCTGCGTGTGCATCTGTGTGTGTGATATTTAACATGATTTTAATGTTGTTGTTGTATTGTTATGTTGCAGGTTGCTTCTTCTACAAGTACGACACATAATTATATATAAACTTTCGAAAAATATCAATTTCTAATGTATTTATTCAATTGTGAATTTTATATTGTGAATGTTAAAATATATTTAATCATTAAACAAATTATGACTTTATTTTATTTCACTCTACACCTCTGAACATGTGTACAATTAATTTATTTTTTGTGAACTGTTACATCAGAAGATTTGTATGAATTTCAGTCGCCGTTTTCATGTGTGTGTATAATTTTAATTTATTTCGCTATACACTACTGAACCTATGTGTGTGTGTGTAAACTGCAACCTTAAAACAGAAGTATTGTACCAGATTGCTAAGCCGTTAACGTATGGATTTGTCATCTGTAACAACATAACAGGTAAGTAGTTCATTGACGCCAAATATATATATATTTCTAACAAGGATCAATCACACTGACTGCATTATAAAACTATTAATTAATTATTTAATACATTGAAAAATGAAGACGACGTTTTGACAACGAAAGAGAGATAGTGCTAAAATTATTTATTCATCACACCGACTACTCAATGTACGAGAGGGAGACAGGAGAAAAGGTATGGAACCTTGCATAGTTGAAACGTGTGAAAGTGAGAGAGAGAGAGAGAGAGAGAGAGAGAGAGAGAGAGAGTGAGAGAGAGAGAGAGAGAGAGAGAGAGTGTGTGAGAGAGAGAGAGAGAGAGAGAGAGAGGACGTTAATATTTGTCGAATAAATATAAACTTTCTAATTTCATATACATGCGCTCGGTACTGACCACAGAGAGAGAGGAGAACGGTTTGAGCATAACGTTTGACAACAAGAGAGAGAGAGAGACATACACAACGTGTGAGAGAGAGAGAGAGAGAGAGAGGGAGAGAGAGAGGACGAATAATACAGAGGTTGGTACATCTGATCATATAGATTTAATATACATTATAACACACGACAAATTTGAACTCATGTAAAGGTTGGTACACCTAATCATATATTTTAATATACACTATAATGCCGGTGAGCATAACGTTTGACAACGAGAGAGAGAGAGAGACATACACACCGTGTGTGAGAGAGAGAGAGAGTAACAATTATGATCATATATAGTTTGAATTTCCCACCACAGAAGAGAAAGAAATGTTGGCAGATCTGCTCTATACACGCACACAATAATTTAAGATTGGTAACCCTGATCATATATTTTAATATATACACTATATAACACATATTTGAATTTCCCTCCCCCCACCGCAGAAAATGTTGACAACCCTGCTCATATAAAATATCTATACACTATAATAATACTACAGAGGTTGGTACACCTGATCATATAGATTTAATATACATTATAACACACAACAAATTTGAACTCATGCAAAGGTTGGTACACCTGATCATATATTTTAGTATACACTATAATGCTTCGAGTTGGAACCACCCCCCACCCACTGATATGAAATAAAAAAACCACCCACCCAAAGCCACCCACTGATATGCAAATCAGCTTTCTTAAAAAAATAAAAAAGTATATTCACGGATGCTGGTGGTCCATTGAACATCATCCCACCAAATCAATTTAATAAAAAAAATAAAAAAAATCAAATTAAAAAAATAAAAAAATTTATTCGCGGAAATTCGCGGTGCTGTGGTCCATCGGGATGCTGCGGGTCCAGCGGTGGCGGCGTCATCTCTGAGATCATGTTTTTTAGTGTTTTTTATTGTTTTTTAAGAAAGGCGGCATTCCTTTGTGAGTTTGAACCCCCAATATCCCTCCACTATCGTAAAATTAAATACACCTGCTAAACGTAAGTCCCACCTTAAACCATTACATTACAATTTAGACTATATCTTATATTAGGGGAAATTTTAAACTGGAAGGGGGAGAGGCCGGAACTTGAAAACAATGTATTTCCATTTCTGTTTCTATATAAGTTTAGCCTTTGTCTTCAGCCATAGAACAAAGTATTTCCATTACTTTCTGAAATACTCTGAATACGCAAGCTTGTCGTTTTGCCATACATCTTTCAAGCGTCGTAGTTCCTCACGCCCGCCGTCATCTGCTCTGTTTAGCGTTCTGACAATACAATACATTAAGTTTTCTGACAATACAAATTTACCATTGTAGCACTGCAAATAAGAAAAATTGTGTAATTACTATTAGACTGCTTTCAGCGAGAAGAGATCTCATTTTTACACGACTGCCAAAAGGAGTGTTATGTTTTCAGTGGTAGGGTATGTATGTATGTATGTATGTATGTACGTATGTTTGTTCCACTATAACTTTTTAACGGCTTTACCGATTTTGATGTTCGATGGCTCAATGGATTCCTTACTTCACCAGAAGTGTCATAGGCTATATATCACCGTGAGTTGACTTCCGGTTTTGACCGGAAGTGAATACAAGTGATCGGTTCTAAGGATTTATTTTGTTCGTTTATTGGTCCATCAGGTGGCGCTAGTGGAAGGTATTCTGTAATATTTGCGACGCTATTCGACGTGTGCAAGAAAAGGGAGGCAGCATGACGAAACAAGTTTTTGCAATTCAAAATGCTATTTTAACGCACAGAGAGGTGTCAGCATGTGAGTGCGCAGTACGTCTGTGTCACCTTAAAATGCGGGATTCCTCACGAAGAGTGATCTTTGTTAATACTTGCTTTCCTGTGTTAAGGTACCGGATGTTGAGAATTGATGATAATGCAAACGAGCCATACAGAAATATTTTTGACCGCTACGTTGCCAGGCCTCACGCACTCGAAGAATTAAGTTTGCATGAATTCGCTGTCTGGTATGAGCCTGTGACGCACAATAGATTCTCAGAAGATGATCACGATGCTGATGCTTACGAACAGGCTCCAGAAGAAAATGCCTCTGAGAGATGTATCACTCTTCTTGATAATCAGGGAAAAATGAAAAAGCGTAAGCGCCCAGCTGTCTTACGAACTAGGTATTACACACCAAACTCAGATCCGGAAGCATATTATTATTCTCTTTTAGTCACGCACATTCCTTTCCGCTCTGAATCTGAATTGATGGAGGGGTATAACAGTGCAAAACAAGCGTTCGTAGCAAAACAAAGTTTGTTACGACCAATGCAAGGTGGAAACAAAGTGGAGGAAATGGCTAGGTGGAGGAAGAGATTCAGCAAGCTGTAGCTAGAATTGTAGCAGAAAACCTAGCTAATGAAGTTAATTTAGATGCTGACGTGGTCGAAAATAATATGCGTGAAATTTTCGAACAAAACCTTATTGAAGAACATAATGATGAAATTGCTTTAGCTAACGAAGATGGTGAACCTGAAATACATGAAATGACGGATCAACAATATGCCGCAGAAGTAAACTTAATAAATTTCAGCAGCGCCAATTGTTCAAAATGATTTCAGACAGATTGCTTCCAAGTGAAAATAATACTGAGCCATTACGTGTGTTCGTTACTGGAGGAGCAGGCACCGGCAAAACTTTTACTCTTAAAATTTTTGTAGAACAGATTCGTCGTCTTTATCATGTACCTGCAAGCATAGCTGTTACGGTAGCAGGACCCACAGGTGTCGCTGCAAGATTGATTGGAGGTACCACTTTGCACTCTACGTTTGCCCTTCCTATCGAAAAAGGCAAGGTGACAGCTCTTCGCCCTCTTACTGGTGAGCGTCTTCAAAGGGAACGGCTAAGGTGGAAGCATATTAATTGGCTAATCATTGACGAAATCTCAATGGTACCCTATACTACCCTAAGAAATATTCACTTAAGGTTGCAACAGCTTAAAATGAATGATGCTCTCTTCGGGGGTATCAATATTATTTTGTTTGGCGATCTAATGCAGTTGCCACCTGTATCAAAAGCAGTTTGTGGTACCTACTGCTTCAAGCAGCCTCATTACTTATCAGCTGAAATTAATTTGTGGACACTGTTTAGTTTCTGTGAATTACCTCAAAATATGCGGCAAGCTAACGACACTACTTTTATAGACATTCTAAATAATTTACGAGTCGGCCAACTCACCATGCAGCAGCTAGAAATTTTAGATCGTCGAAGAGTTCCTTTGACAGATGAATTTGCTGATGGCGAGTGTCTGGGTATTTTCCCAACCACTAAACAGGTAGAAGAATATAATGCTATGATGACTGAAAAGTTGAAAACACCATCTAAAGTTTACGATATTGCAGCGGTGGATGTGTCTGTCGAAGCTAAGAATTACGGACAAAAGTTAAAGAAAGACTTCATACCAACGGATCCAAACAAAACTGGAGGTATTCCAAACTCTTTAGTAATCGGAGTCGGATCTAGGGTAATGTTGCGAAAAAACATTAATGTTAATCATGGTCTGGTCAACGGAGCAATCGGCATCATTAGAAAAATTGAGTGGCCTGCACTACGTCGAGATCAGCTTCAACCTGGTGAGCTTCCACAAGCCGTATTTGTAGAATTTGATGACAGATCAATTAGGGGAAATACTGCTGGTATTGGAGTAAAGATAGAGCCCACCACTGTTGAATATGATGCTTTGCGAGGCCAGGGCAAAGTAGAACGACGTATGCTGCCATTAATATTGTGTTGGGCTGTAACAGTACATAAACTCCAAGGCACTACTTTAGACAAAGCAGTCATTGCTTTGAGTAGTAATATTTTTGCCAAGGGTTAGGCCTACGTCGCAATAAGTCGTGTGAAAACATTAGAGGGATTAGCAATAAGTTGTCTGGATTCACGAAAATTGTTGCATGAACCGTACGATAAAAACTCACTTGAGGAATTAAATCGACTCAGAAATCTGTAGACCAAAGCTTTTTCTTTATCATTTCTAATAAATGAAATTATTTAGTTAATTATATAATTTATAAAACAATTTATCGAAATGTTTGTATTATACTAGTTATATAATAGTATATAAAATAAAGTTATACTATATTTATAAGTTTATAAGTTCATACGCTAATTATACTATGTACATAATAAAGTTTCTAAATAAAACTATGTAAAAATTGAAAATTTTTTTTGCACTTCACACATACGCACGCACACACGCACACATGCACGCACACACGCACGCACACACTGCACATTCCCATTATACTCTTTTTAAACACAAAAAGGAATAAAATAAAAAAATAATAAAAAAAATAAAAAAACACGACTGCCAAAAAAATAAATGAATAAATAAAAAATAAATTGATAAAAACTAAATAAAAATAATATTTAGTAAAAATCACAAAATCTAAATAAAGTCGATTTAAAAAGCCAAAAACAAGGTATTGAAATTCAGCTCTGATCAGATTTAACGAAAATGTTATGAATGATTAAACGCATAGTAATTTTATTAGATTTAAATTACTTTTCGATGTTGAATATATATCAATGCATCATATGAAGACTACAATTATAAAAAATATTGCTGATGCTCTTCAATTTTAATTTTCAATGCAGTCGGGGGCTGTTTCTAAATAGATTTGTTCTTTTCATTAAACAGCCCCCGACTGCATTGAAAATTAAAATTGAAGAGCATCAGCAATATTTTTTATAATTGTAGTCTTCATATGATGCACTGATATATATTCAACATCGAAAAGTAATTTAAATCTAATAAAATTACTATGCGTTTAATCATTCATAACATTTTCGTTAAATCTGATCAGAGCTGAATTTCAATACCTTGTTTTTGGCTTTTTAAATTGACTTTATTTAGATTTTGTGATTTTTACTAAATATTATTTTTATTTAGTTTTTTATCAATTTATTTTTTATTTATTCATTTATTTTTTTGGCAGTGGTGTTTTTTAATTTTGTAAATTATTTTTTTTATTTATGGGGTTTCTCAGCGAGCACAGAATGATTTGGAGAGTCCATCTTTACCGAGCACTGAGGCCGACTATAGTGCAATAGTGCAACAGATGATCAAGATGTATGTAGGCCTACATAGTTTTATTGTTTCCATTTGATTAAATGAAAGTAACTGCGATAACTTTTATTTTCACTTCTTTGATATGTACAGTGTTGAAGAACATAATTTTCAATTTTTTAAATAGCGCCTTAAGTTATATTTGATTAACATAAGATAAGGATTTGCGCCGTTAGGATAACTATGAAATCCTTCTTCCATATATTAGTAGTAATGGCCAGAAAACTATATGAGTGTAGATTCTATTACTGTATGTACATCGTACCTGATAATATACAAATAATGGTCATGGTTGTTAGGCTGTATTATATTCTGCGCTGTTCGTTGGTTATTAAGAATTGTTCGTGTCATTTTGTGTCGTTTAATGACTGTTATTACGAGCCTTGAATGTCCAAATTGTATACACAGTAATAAACTATTTAAATGACTTTTAAATATTTACACGGAAAAATGCGCATTTTAATGTTAACCCAGATTAAGGAGTTTCAGCGCGGGAATTGTGTATTGTGTTCCGCGGATGGCCGGTAGTATTTAGGCTCTTCGAAATCACTTTAGCGGGATTCTGTATTCCAATTTTACCCCAAAGCGGCATAACTAGTGGTCGTATAAAAATCTTCAAATAAAAACATGAATTCAGAGATTTTTCTATAACTTTCCCATTGACGGATGACTCTTTGATGTCACAGCTTTAAAATAGTTAACATTTTGTAATTTATTTTTATATGAAAGTGATGCAACCATAAAATTCGAACAACACTGTTACTATTCCTTATTCTTTCTGTAGAAATGTGTGACTGAAGATTTAACGACAATTCTAAGTGAGTGATATCATACGAAATTCGAGGCGCATATATTTCAATGTTTCCCATTTGTGTCATTGATTTTCCAGTTTTACGACTGACAAATGTAGACGACAGATGAGCTACTAAAGCACGGGACACAGCAAGATTCGTAAAGGGTCAGCGAATACAGTGGGTAGGTTACATAGAGTGGTTGGATGATCAGCGTATGCCAAAGAAAATTCTGAGAGCTCAGATGTACATATACAAGCAGAAAGAAGGGTCCACCTAGGATATGATGGGTGGATGTTGTATTGGCCGATCTTAGAAGAATGGATGTGAGATGGCAATGGATAGGAGACATTGGAGACGGTTGGTGTTGGGAACCAGGACTCATGTCGAGCTGTAGTGCTGTCGGAGTACCAGAAGATGACTGACCAATATGGCGCTCCGTGGCCCTTGCATACAGTTGAATATCAGCGTGCTTTTTATATTATTTTGTGCTCGATGGTCGTGCTGTACTGTTGGTTCGTCTCAAGGTTGAATGAGCCCAATCCCGTCTACTGACTATTGGGCCAATTCAGCAGCGCAACGAGGCACCTACACCTAATCCGCAACGTCACTGCGCGCGGTTAAATGCCGACTGACTACGCTCTGGTGGTGTATCATGACTGAAGGGCGGAACATGCCATGAACCTAATGAGTGGGGGAAGATGAGATGACGATGAGGTGTTATCACTATAAGTTTTTTGTGCAGACAAAATGGACTACCGTGTGACCAATCAAAGCCACAAAGTGTCAGATTCGAGACGTATATGTTTACCGGACCCTACTTTCTGTTGTAATGTAACGTGCTTCTCTAGAAAAGTTTACCTTGTATTGTTGTATTGTCTGTTTATTTTTGCATACATCGACGGTAGGCTGTAGATGTTTAGTAACACTAAGGCCAATTCAGGATTAACAGTTAGTGCTGTAGTCGATACATTTTACATATTTTAATCGGCGTTTACTCCAGGGATTGCGAGAAGTAAATACTTCTTAGTCATTTACCTTTATTTAAACGTTTTAACCGGTTCCCAGTAGAGAACAATAATGACTCCGTTCGTTAAACGTAACGAGTGTGACTGAGTTTACACAGACGTTCGTACGAATTCTCACCTCTGTATGAGTGAGTATCTCATTGTACATGTGGTTATGCGTATAATTCACAGGACCGTATCGTATCCTCTCATCGGTTAACACGGACACCCACACGCACGCAAATACGTCACGTTGCCCAAATACAATCAATTACGGCAATGGCTGTATTTTTTCTGTTCATCAGACGCTTCCACCTGTATCATCATTGTCAGCAGCGACCGTGAGTGCCTCTCGCGTGCCTCGGGAACGTTCCACTGCGTTCGGCTATGCAAACGACCTCGCCAGACACAACTCACGCAAACGGATTCAAGTCTTAGCAGCGCATCTGTTAGGTTGGATGCTCATATACTAGCAGTCGCCCGTAACAAAACGTTCAATTATTAAACATTTTGTATAAAAACTTTTCTTAAGCTACTGGCATAAAAACTGGGGCCTGCATCAGTAAGAAAACATAAGATATAAACGATCAGCAACACTCCAACTGAATCCATCATATTTCTTGCGTACATTTTCGATTTTTGTGGCAATTAATTTTTAGAGTGAACGTGTAAAATGTTTTCTCAAAAATGTTAAGAAAAACTTGTAAAAACTAAAGGTTATACAATTATCTTCTTCTTCTTCTTCTTCTTCTTCTTCTTCTTCTTCTTCTTCTTCTTCTTCTTCTTCTTCTTCTTCTTCTTCTTCTTCTTCTTCTTCTTCTTCTTCTTCAAGGATTAGGTTACCGGTATATAAACCTGTTCCGATACCCATCTCATCCTCGGACAACCCACGTCTCTTCTACCAATGGTTTTATAACTATAAAGTCAGTGTCACTTTCGGCAATCGATCCTCTGACATCCTTTGTAGATGTTCACACTATTGTCTTCTGTAAATTGCAATAATTTCAGTCATGTCCTTTACTTTGAGTTCTGCTCTCATGTCTTCATTCCTTACTCTATGTTGCAATGTATAATTTAAAGTATTTCGAAGAAACTGCATTTCAGCACTCTGAATCTTGCCGCTTTCCTTTTTTTGTCATGACTCACGCCTCATTTGCATACATCAACGTGGGTATTGCAATTTTCTTTAATCCCCACGTAAATAAAATTTAAAACTTTAAATAAAATTTTCTTCAATTGATTATTTATGCATGTAGGATCAGAATTGATCAAGAAAAAGTCAGTTCAAGAATTGAACGTTCTATTTAAGAATTGATTACAATTTTGGTTTTTAGATTTTTTTAGTATCTTATTTTTACTTTATCACTACAAGCCGAACTCGCTCATAATGTACTTCTACAATTGTAAGGAGCAGATAACAACAACACCGAGGGAGTAAAATTGTTACTATGACGTAAAAGACAGGTCGATTCATACGAAATACGTACAATATTACATTACACAAAACGTGTTGCAGTGTGGTGTAATAATTCTAAGAGCTGCTTAACGGGGGAAAAATTCTCAGAGCTAAACACAAGCTAGAAAACGTTAGCCATTTACACATTTGAAAACATATTTCCTCTATACTTGAGATCTATTACAGAATACACACGGACAGTGAATTCAGCTATTAATTGTACAGTGCTTGTTGAGTAATACTGGAATTCTTTGGGATTCAGGAAGTAAGAGACAACTCTGAAAACAATGCCTGTCCATTTCGGGATAGGCCAGCTGATAATGTCACACATGAGACTACTAACAAAACACACTACACACACAAACACACACACACGAACACTCACTTCTTGACAGTGACAAAGTGAAAACAATAATCGAGGGTTAGATTGAAATAGTCTCAGCGAGAGCGTACTAAATCTTGGAGCAGCAGCAAATTGAGCAAATTGCCAGAGTGGCGAACTCGAGCAATTAATGCCAAGATAATAGGTTTTTTGACCGACAATCAGAAAGAAAATTAGAAATGAGCCCCACATACTGTCGCTGGTACTACTACTACTACTACTACTACTACTACTACTACTACTACTACTACTACTACTACTACTACTACTACTACTGCTGCTACTGCTACTGCTACTACTACTACTACTACTACTACTACTACTACTACTACTACTACTACTACTACTAAGGTACAACAACACTAATGTCGTTACTTGTAATAACAGAATTATATACAGTTAATAATAAAAATAACAGAAAATAAGGAAATAATAATAATACACAAATGTAGTGTTAAAAGTGGCGATCGTACATACAATTGTAAAGAGAATACGGGCCTGAGGACGTCAGTATAGAAGGTGGCAATTTTTATTCCTTGATAACTGCAGTTATAAATGATAAGATGTGATTAGAAAAGTGACATTTCAGACCAATACAATTCCCCGAATTATATGTGCCGTAGAATATCTGGAGAACAATTATTCAAAATTGACACGTTCTTACTTAAAGTTTTCAATTTTTAATTTACAGTATTTGTTATTTATAAAGCTAACACACAAATAACTTTGGTTTGTTTTGAAGAAACGTTTTAATTTTACAAATAAAATGAGAGGTTGAACTAGCACAGTGCAAAAATTAAAAAGAATGTAAGTAATTAAAAGTAATATAGGAAAAAATAAAAAGTATTTTCTTGAATTTTACAGTTATTAACTTCCATCTTGAGGATGGATTGAGAGATGGCTGGAGGGGATCTCTTTGTCTATGCCGTGATGTGAAGATGATTATGATGTTTACGAACGACTTTACGAAGACGTAAAACGTATAGGCCTACTACAAACTAGGTGAGGAGCCAAACCCTTTCTTTATTTTGACGGAATTAGACGTTGAACATAATCTCTACGGAGAAATGGGATCTAGTGCTGTTTACTTCCATCACCAGAAATCTTAGTGTTCTGTTGTCGCTTAATTTCCCCCTACCCGCGTTTCACCCAAAGAAGTAACCAGCACTGTTCTGAGAAGCATGCGACTGGAGCTTGTCAGGCTTCACTTAGTGGCAATGTTACCTTGAATCAGTTACACGTACATCGGTTTACGGTACTGTCGAACAATGTTGACGCGTTTACAAAATAAAAGTGAAACTTGATCATTAGGTTATAAAGTTTTATGCTGATTTCTCAGGTTATAATATTTGTCCTCAAAAAAGAAAAGAGAGTTGTATGTTTTCTATTCTCCATAACCAACGGATATACCGTCAATCGGTGCGAACTGTAGACTAAATAGAGTGATAACAACAGCGGATACTGACGTATTGTGTACAGGTCACTGTGACGTGCGTGCACTGCGGGAAACAAGTGCAACGAGAGGGGGGGGAGAGAGAGAGAGAGAGAGAGAGAGAGAGAGAGAGAGAGAGAGAGAGAGAGAGAGAGAGAGAGTAGAGGCTTTTTATCGATACCGGTAATAATGATAAGATTAGTTAATGTGCATCTTTTGTTAACATACACGTACATAGATATGTTTACAATGAAAACCATTTGCTCTGTTTGATTAAGTGTTTTGTCTCTTCCCCCCCCCATGGTTATCTTTGGAAACAGAAGTTGTCTTTACGTGAACACTTCACAGACAAGAGTCGTGTGCGTTTCCAGGTATGCGCATCGTTGTCCGTTGCGAACTTCCGAACTAAATGCATCCGCATTCTTTCTTTCATGCGAAGCGCTTTCCACCGTTTGTTTCAGTAACCCCTCATAAGGCATCCTCGATCGGACATTGTAGCCTGTTTTATAAGGGCGGAGTGGTTTGACAAGTCAACTTCGAGTGCCTTTTGTACTTCATCGCTACTCACTTTTCCTGTCTTCATCAACTCTATTCCCCTGCTTGCAATCAAGGCTCTTAAAGTGACGAGTCTAGGTAACCAGAATCCGGAACCGTACAGTAGCCTGAGTTCGTATAGTAGGCCTACACCCGTTGCCTTTTGAAATCTAATTTGCATCCTCTGGAAACTTCCCTATTGTGTCGCAGACTCTCTGGAATTATTATATTTTCGTCAGTGCATTTATCAACCTCACAAGTTGTGGCGCAAGTCAGAAAGTTATAATATCTTTTGTAGCTCAACAACAATCAGTTGATTAAAAATATATAACAATAGGCTATATCATTATTAATAATAAAAACTTTCAAAAGAATATATTTTTTATTTTGTAAATTACAAATGTTTCGATAGTAATATAACTATCATCATCAGATATGATAATGATATCTGATGATGATAGTTATATTACTATCGAAATTTTTGTAATTTAAAAAATAAAAAATATATTCTTGTTAAAAGTTTGTTATTATTAATAATAAAAATATAAACACAAGAAAATTTGAGCGTATATTAATATAACAATATATTAAAAATAATACTATCAGTTAGCATTATAAATCATGTTAAATACCTAATCTTCGTCTTTACTGACATTTTAATGTTTTACTCTAAGTTTGGTAGTAACTAATAACCGCCCGCAAATATCAATTCTATTTAACGAAGATAATGGTTACTTTAGTTCTCTGTGGGGTTTTCGTCTTTCGTTCTCAGAAGAAGTCATCAACACTGTTAAGCCAGTTGAGAAAACAAAAGAAGGCAACAGTATGAAACAGAAAGAAAAGACAAAGCAGAGATCAATTCAAGGTTATAAAGTGAAAGGAGCAGACGTAGAAACAACAGTGAAGATGAGGCTAAACTTGGAGGTGAAACAATGGTAAAGAAAGTTAGGCTGACGTAATTGTCTAAATGATTGCAGGAGCTAATTGTAGTATACTGTAGTACCGTACTGGCCCGATCATGAACTTATCAGTGCTTTTAAAGGACAAATTGTTTTCATTCTCTTGACTCCACTATCTGCATTGGATAAAATGGCTACAGAAAATCTGTAAAACTAGCAGTACTATGAGTAACAATGATAAGATAGCGCTCATACTTAGAATGAAATCAATAAAAAAGCTACCGAAAACATGAAAAGTCGTTTATAAGGTAGTAAAAGTACTAAAAACGTTAGTCGACTAATGCAAAATCGATGTTCAATCTTACATGAGTTTGATTACTGTTTTGTAAGTGATATTATACATTTTTCAAATACTTGGATAAAGTTTCAACGCCAAAAGTAACAACTGTCTTATCCATCGTTATGGATGGTAATGTTGGGGACATTAGCGACTCGCGCAATAAAAGTAGTCCGCACTGAGGAGAAAAGCCGACACAGACCATTAAATAATGTGGTTGATGAAATGGACCCAAGTGACGGTCCATTCAGCTACATATGCTAGTAGCTTTCTCAATATTAATCCTGTTTTAATTGTGGAATAAGATATATTCATACAAAATGATAAATTAAGTGTACTGAATGTAACTCTTCTTAGACGTATATAGAAACAATCTTCAGTGTAGAAGTGTAATGTGTTCACTATTATCATTAAATTGACTTTATTTTTTATGTACATTTTTTAAATTATGATTTTTAAAATAATAATTTTATTTTGATATTTGCTTTTCTGACTTTGTAATTTAGAAAAACCAAACCTTTATGTCTGTTGTTTACAAACTTAAACAAACTTAAACTTAAACAAATATTAACTCACTCAACTGTCTGTACTTTACCCCAAGTTCCAACAAGTGTTTCTAAAATTTCTGTTCACATAAAACCTTCATATATACTGCTACGTCGCTGTATCCGTGTTTAAGCTTCGTTCACACGGCGACACAATAATGTCATCGTCTGAACAATCCAGATCCACGCTGTCATGCTATCACGACACTAGTCCCGCAAGTCAAAACTTTTTGATATGCGGCACAATGACTCCAGCTCCGTCGCGCACTAACGTACTTCCGAATCTACTCACACCGTATGAACAAACGATGACAGTAGAAAGTGCGACGCTGTACAGGTAGACATGTTTTTTTTTTAATTATATATTTTTGTTATATCACTAAATATGGCCTAAAATACGCGTTTATGTATGATTTGGTTAAAATATGATGAAAATGTAACGTAAGTGGTTAAAATGTGGATTTATATAACATGTCATAAATATTTAATCACTGTTCATTATGTTGAAGATAATAAAGAAGGCAGGATACATCATTAAATTTTAGAATCGATCTTAGACATTTTTCATCTAGTAATTGGTGTGTAATTTTTTGTTATTTCAGGAGAGATATTTATTTAAGTTGCCAAGTAACTTAAATAAAGCCTTTGGAGGCTTTTATGCGAGGCCTGTCTAGAAAGTTTCCACCTATTGAAGTTACATAAAATTTTTTATTATGCAATCATTATTATGTTCATAGAACATTATCGACAAAATCTCTGCTTGTGAGGCAAAACCACTCCAACTGCGAAGAAAGGCAGAAAAGGGGCAATATTGAAGCAGCATTATTAAAAATCTCTAAACTACAAATTTTCTAGAGCGAAAATAAGATCAATTTGCGGAATATTTTTAGCAGACTGTAGTGTTCGATGTCTTGATTCTCTATAATTATGTGTGGACAACTCGTAACGAAACATCGAATGTCGTGGTGTCAGATGTTACGGCTTCCGTGTCACCGTGTGAACGAGGTTTTAGGATACAGAGTTAATATCTGGTCATGTTACGCTAACTCTGTGAACGACGTATTGTAAATACTTCAGTCGGTCTCAGGCTGTACACGATAACTTGACAGAAGTGAGCCCACGGTTAAAGTGACGCTACTTTACTTAGGGCTTTCAATGTTTAAGACTTCCTTTTATACACGCACTACAAGATAGACTTAAACGTGCATAAAAGCTGAATAATATAATTAAAATATTCATATTTTAATAATATTAATGTAGGTTGAAATCTGAACGAGGCTAGTGAGCTTAGGCATGTCCGGCTCTACTAGAAGGTCGGAATATTAAACGTATCAAGACTGGAACCAGCTGATATTTAATGGCCGACTAGACCATCTCTTAATTTACGTATTTCAATAATCAAATCGCGTCATTTTTAATTTTGCAAATTAAAAGTTTATTATGTAAAACACTGTTATTTATTGTTATTATTTAAGAAATATAATAATTAACTCATTCATATGATACGAATTCAATAATTCGAACAAAATTAATTCATTAGGCCTAACACTAATTCACTAAATTCTTCAACTTAAACGTATAGTACTAAGTGCGCAAAGACCTATAATTTAGGTTTAGCTATAAATAGGCCTACTCGTGATTTTAGTAATGCTATGAAATTAAATCAAAATATAACATGTTGTATTTAGCTATTTTATTACACTATGCTTATAGGCCTTAGACGCAACGTTGCCACGTTTAATATTCCGGCCTTCTAATAGAGCCGGCCATGGATTAGATAATAAATAGTTTATTTAGACATAGAATAGGTAAAACTAAGTTTTGACTCCAGTCATTTACAATTGAATCTATAATTTCACATTGACTGGGAATTTCTGGTGAGTTTAAAGGACATAAATTCTGTTGTTCTATGAATTTAAGATCAAGAAAAGATTTCTTATTCAGAAAGGTTGAATGTTTTTAATAACGTTCATTTAGCCTTACATTAGTAGGGCTAAGTAGGTTATTGTGGCTTAACGTCTAGGTAGCTAGGTGGTTGCAACTTTACAGTGACCGAATTCAATTACCGACCAGCACCGTAACATCGATCATGGAGCGTTTTCGCAACTTTTCTCAACCTATGAAAGTGACTACCTGGGGTACATCAAGTAGGCCATGGTGCAAAATGGAAGTGAGGCACTTTAGTTTTGTCTGCCCCGTTGGTAAAGCCTATTGCTGGTACTGTTTATTAATGAGGCCTGTCGCCTTCGTATCTGTCGATACAGTAAGCACTGGATTGGACCCGCGGATCGGAATATTGTCACAAAGTATTTTTGTTAAATGTATTTTTAACCTTGTAGTAGGAATACTCTTTCATAAAAAAAAATACCTTTGTCCATTAACAATATAATAAAAATGAACTGTTTATACATTTAGTATTATTAATAATGTTATATACTATAGCGTAGATAAATAAATTATTCATGAAGCTGATTTTTTTTTAAAACAACATCTGACTTTGAAAAACGGATTGTTTTCGATCAAATGTCTGCAGGGGACATTTTCGTTCCGTGTAGCATATGCCGGCACATCGGTCACTAAATAACCTGTAATAAACATTATTGCTTGAGTTGAGGACACGGATGTTTCTGCTTTTACCTGTAGTGTGTTCTCCCGAAGTATACGAGATGCTTAGAGAACGCCGATTTGTAAGAGATAAAGTAACACTCGAACATACGCGTCGAGCACTGCTGCTTCAAGAGTACCGAATAAAAGCAGACAACCTGAAACGGGAATCGAAATCATGTCACCATTGTGCAACCTAATTGTGACAAGAGGCATGAGTCTTTCCGTCTCCCTGTTTAAAAAATGCTTGACGTCTGAAAATGTAGAAAGAATGGAAATTTCACGTCTTTTGAAATGACCGTGCTAATGTTTTTGAGGCCTCTTGCATAGTAGTAAACAAATGTTAGTTGTTATCGTCAGACAACTTTGATTCAGCACATAGAACACATTTCGGATTGCTGTCGTGGCAACACCGTACTTCTACAACTTCAAGTGGCAATACGGAAGTTATGAGGAACAAATTATAGTAATTTAGCTAAATGAACTCACGCTATAGTCAACCCAGTAGGCCTGTACGAAAAATCCGAATCCAACGGGGGTTACTTCTTTATTTATACTTGGAACAACGCTCTTCAAAAGTGTCTATTAAAGTATCTGTAACACTTAATGTTTGTATTAAGTACTTTTTACTAGCAACTTATATAGTAAAATACAAGAGTACCTTCAGGGACAATACACTTTCTTGAGAGTACACAAATACTGAAACAACACAACACAACTGAAACAAAAACATACGTTCCCTCGCTGACACCCGTAAATCAAAAGATGTTTGTGTGTGTGTGTCTTTTGTTCTAAAACAAGGGAACAGTCTTGCCTTAAGTGCAAATAAAACCTGAGTCGGCTATAAAGATGACAGATCTCTGCGTTTTTTTCTGACGTTAACATTACAACAGCCCATAAAGTTATTAAACATTTCATGGCATTACTTGTTTACAAAGGTTTTTTTAATTTTACATAAGATAAGATTTTTCCAGAGTTCGCATGATCGTATAAAATTACATGATTACACAATTCAGTCCTTTTCATGTTATTCTTTTAATATTCTCTTCTAGAAATTTGCTTTAGTTGACACTTGTCAAGTGGCATAAGTAATGAGAACTTGTCAGAACAAAATGCAATACGTTCTAGCCCGTTTAAATGAGGTGACGTTGAATATGCGACGGGAATTAAAGCCACGGCCACAGTTTCTGGAGGATGAAATTATTCGTAATATGCCAACGTGATGCTTAACTAATCAAAACTTTCTACAAACATGCTTACAAGTTTTCGAATACACGTAGTTATAAACTGGTATGCACGCACAAGCATACACAGACGAATCGAAAGCAGTTGGTTCATATCGCACTTGTAAATGAATGTAAATCCCAACAGAATGTTAATATAGGCCTACAGAATTAGACAGGTTCGAGGGCAAGGTGCATACAGAATCCGCGAGTCCTATCTAAAGGTTCAATGATCTTTTATTAATGAATCAGTGTTGTATATACTTCTTTGCACGTACTGATATTGTGCAATACCAGTTTATTGAACGTGCGATGCGAGTTCTCAGTTGTAATTTGTCTGTCTGTCTATCCGTCTATTCTGTATGGAGAATCTCATAATAACTTTTCAATGCATCAATGGATTTTAGGAAAACTTAGCCTCGGTGTCCATACTTTTACCTAACAAACCCCTAGGTTTCACTTTTGACATAGATCCTCTCAAAAATTGGAGAGCAGGAGGTAAACATTTAGGAGATACAAATTATGAAAAAAATTATGAGAACTGTGTGGGGTATCAAATTAAAGAGAATTTTAACCAGATTTTTAAATAATGTTCATATAGATTTCATATACAGAGGAATACAAGTATTTAGGGGTTAAAATTACGGCCGATGGAAAACAAGAGAAAGAAATACAATCCAGAATTAATTTGGGAAAGATGGCTATATCTACATTAAATGGAATCCTGTGGAATATGCAAATTACAGCAGAAACTAAAACCAAAATATTTAAAACCATTGTTAGAAGTATGATGACTTACGGCTCAGAAGATTGGACTACTAATAAACACACAAGAACAAAATGAATGATAGCAGAGATGGACTTTTGGAGACGTTCGGGAAGAGTATCCAGACGTGAGAAAATTATAAATAAAGTCATTAAGGACAGAACGAATGTGAAAAATGTAATTATTGATTTTATGCAAACAAAAAAATCACAATGGTATGGACACACAAAGAAT
The DNA here is from genome assembly GCA_034769895.1 of Magicicada septendecula. Taxonomy (NCBI): domain Eukaryota; kingdom Metazoa; phylum Arthropoda; class Insecta; order Hemiptera; family Cicadidae; genus Magicicada; species Magicicada septendecula. Next base: position 289,853,762 of record CM068374.1, on the reverse strand, counting down.
GGCACATGAAAGGTTGCCAAGGATAGTTACGGAATGGACCCACCAGGAAGAAGGAAAAGAGGAAGACCGCCTATCACCTGGATAAAAGAAATTCAAACTATATTGAGGTAACGAGAAACTGAAGATCTTTGTATATGATCTGTTTGATTTCATAGACAAACAGCAGTGGAAGATGAGAATTCAATCGCTTCTGTAATCTTTGGTTGTGGAAAATGTGTAAACATTGTACAGCCGGAATAATAATAATGAATATAATTTCAGTTTTGGAAACTTCAAAATTTTTGTATCAGATGTATTTAAAAATTGTACAAATTCATGACAGGTATCAAATTAAGGAGAAGTTTCACGAAAGTCTGAATACAGTGTTGAGTTTTGGAAATTTGAAAAGTTTAGGACACCAGGATCCATGAAGGGACAAAAGTTTGGAAAAGTTGAGAAGAAACCACGCCAGATGTCAAACTAAATGGAATATTAACTAAAATCTGAATGCAATGTTTACTAAAGAATTTTTCAACTTAAGACAGCACGGGCCAAAAATGGATGTAAAAATATTGAATAAATCTATGTGAGGCATCGAATTTATTCAAAATACGAATTCTGCATCTTTAATAATTTGACAAATTGATATCTATCAACACCTCTAGCAAATTTTGGATAGTATGGTCACCCCCCGCGGTGTTTCTCGGCTAACCCTACGAATCATACATACGAAGAACTTTAATTATGATGCCAGTATCAGACTGGAAGGCGCTACTCGGTCGCGCGACCATCAGATAAGAACGTTATAGTTGACTCTTTTGTTCAGGGTGGAGCTAGTTGTGCGCGAGGGTCGACCGTCTGTAACTCAGCACTTTGATTACAGATGATGCTACCTCATCAAGCTGTTATTTTTTATTTAATCTGTCACAGACACCAGGAGAAGCTGCTTTGCAATAGGAGTTTTGCAACTGAAGCCTTCATTGATGAAATTCGACAGAATTCAGCAATGTAGAATGTTTGCCATAGGTGGTTATAGAAACAGGGAGACGAATAACACTTGGAAAGAGTTGGTTAGTATTCAACAAAGGAGAAGCAGTACAAAATAATGAAAAAGGTAACATATTAATAAGAACAAATAATGATTAATGATTCAATTCTAGAACAGGTGAGCCATTTTAATTATTTGGGAAATGATATTGGCTATGATAGGAATTATAATATTTGTGTTAAGTTAGGTAAGTTACAGGCGATCTGTAAAAACGTGAGCTTAGAATCAACCGTATTTTTAGAAGCAAGATACGTCGAGATACAAAATTAAAGTTTTAGAAAGTTATGGCAGTCCCTGTACTGTCCTATGGGTGTGAATTATGGACAGCAACCAAGAAACAGTAAAATACATGCCTCGGAAATGGCGTTCTTAAGAGGCGTTAAAAGGTGTTCTAAAGTTGACCGTATAAGGAATGAGGCCATAAGAGAAGAGTCACAAGTTTTTAACGTGAATGAAAAATTAAAAGATTACAAACAACGGCGGCGAGAACAGTTAAAAAAATGTAGTAATTGTAAAGTCCAGTCTGGAAATACAAACCTATAGAACACAGATGTGTGGGTAGACCCGGGAAGAGATGGCGGGAGGGTCTTTGAAGGTGGAACAGGTAGCACCTTGTCTATGCCGTGTTGATGAAGATGATGATGAAGTAATCTATTACGTAGGGAATGTGCAGTGAAAACGCGGAAAAAATGCAAAATTTAAAAAATTTATGGAACGTATAAAATAATTTTTTGTATAATTTTTACCATATGAACAGATTTGCCCCAAATTGTCTGTCCATCTTTTATTTTCTAACCAGATAAAGCATCGTGAGCGCTGTTATACATTCATGTCCATACTTCGACTAGATGGCTTTGGACTTTATACTTAAACCTCCCATTACACCACCCGACCCGGATCTAGGCGTCACGCTTGACTCCAAACTTACCTGGCGACCACACATCAAACGCACAACTACCATCGCCCGTACCCGCCTCCGTTCTCTCAGAACCCTCAGCCGACTAAACCACTGCTCCAGCGACTTACTAGGCCGAATCTATACTACATGTATCCGACCATCCTCACATATGCACACCCAGTTCTCCTTACTGCCTCTCCAGCCTACCTCGATCTCCACCGTCTCACAGAACGACGGGCCCTAAGACTCATATACCGCCGACCACGCCTGACGAAGACTTCCAATGCCGCCCTGTATGCGCTTAACACCCGCTTCCCTGACCTTGATTCCTTCCTTGTTAAACTCAACTGGAAGTATTCCCGCACAGCCTCCCGCCGCAATTCCATTCAAACGATAGTCCCGTCAATTAATAGAAACACCCGCAATACAAGCCGACCTTCCTACTTACTAAATCGCCTCCTCGCAATAGCCAATGGTCCTCCCCCTCGCCTCCAACCACGCCGACGTCAACGACACAGACCTGTTTAAGCAGTAACACATACCTTTTCCCCGCCACGGACTTATCTCTCCCAGGCAGTAGCGACCTGTCTTCCTAAAGCAGCCTCAATACCCAACACGCGATAAAACTCCCCCACACTCTCTTCTCTTCACAGTAAACACACACTCTAGTTCCCCACACTTACGTACCCGAACATAACCCGAATCTGTTCCTTCCGCCTCCCTTGACGGCTCCCTGTCGCCACCCAACAGCTTTGGCGACCAGCGTCACACGTCCCAGTCTTGACCGCCCCCCCCCCTGCAAGAACGTCGCAGAACAATATGAAGAAGAAATAAACTAAATAAACAAAATGCATAAATAAAGATGCCCCAGAAACATTATAACGGCCACATCCATCTACCTCTCCCGCTCGAGTATGGCTACACACTACACCTCACACAATATAACCAACAAACAGTACTCTCCCAACTAAGTGCCTCCACCTTCTCTGCGCTCCGATCGTCTGGCGTACGTCCCCCCAAAATCCCCTTACCCACACGGCTGAAGGGAGCTCGTCTCCAAAACAGCCCGAGTCCGACCATACTAGTCGGTCTCAAACAGCAAAAAAAAAAAAAAAAAAAAAAACCCGACCCGGATCGCGGAAGGAAATAACGCAACCCGGATGTCGGTTCCCCATCTAATACCGGCCTTACACACGTGGAAGTAAACTTCTAAGAGGATCCAAGGTAATGCTATGTCTTTCTGTTATTAGCACGGCACATAATAACGCACGAATGATACAACTTTATCATACACGCAACATACTCTGTTACACTCGCTTTCACGGACGTTTAACATGTAACGAAATTATAACAGTAAAAGGACGTTTTTGTTCTCTTGCGTGCAACGCGTTGCTAACGTTATCCGTGTTACCGCAGCGTAAATTTAAAAAAAAAAAACTGATAAGCGTTGCCTACTGTGTGACATGAATATGTGTGCGTGTGACTTCAACAACACACGCTTCTGTAGCACAGTTGGCATCATGGTCAGCACAGCTGTGTCTAATGCTACGCGCCATGTGTTTGGATTCCATCTCGGAGATGCGTGCAGCCGGACCCTGGTTCCACCCAAAGTGGGTGTTGCCGCTCCCTGTAGTTGTTGAAGGGATCTTGGAGGGTCCAACGGACAATAAGTTATAAGAACCAATATGTTAAAAGATGGCGCTTAAATATTGGCCGTCCAAACATTTAGCTAAATCATTTTATGATAAATTCAGTAATAAACTTTACCATTAACTAATATGCTTTATGTTGTTATAACAGAAATCTCAGGCGGTCGTTAGGTGCTTTGCAACGCACATCAAACGCAGACAATATCTCATTCATGTTGGTGCTGTGATGTGACGTTGTTAGTTAATTAATTTTCAAATGTGACAGTAGTATTTTGTAGAGCCCCAAGTCGTTGGTGCTAATTTTGTAATATTTAATTAATTTATATTTCTTAAATATAATGTGTATAATGGGTGTATGTAACTGCTATGGTTCTACCCACCTTTCAACGCCTTCGATGCTCTACGTTCTTGGGATCCAAATTCGTAATATAAAATATACTCTAATAAATGTGTAATTAATTTCCTTTAACATGTGTATTCATATAATTATACTACAAATGAGAACACACTTCTTTTGCTACTCTGAATCATTAAATATTTATTCCTGCTTTTCTTATTATAATAAGTTCCCCTTTTTTATATTAATTAACAAATCATTTTCCCTTTTTTAAGGTTTCAGCTCCATCTAGCTCTCGGATGCATGAAAAAATTAATATATCTCAGGGTTTTAACAACATAAAAAATCGTCTTCAGTAATATTATAAATTCACCTAACAAGTATTATACTAATAACATAGGCCTACATGAATAAAGAAATTGAACATGTAGTAAATAATTGTTGTTTGTGTGTGATGGTTGTATGTGAGTTCTTGTGATTATACTAAAGAAATCAATTAGATAATTTTACAACTTGATATTACCCATTACAAATATAACCTTAATAAAACAATGAAAATAATTAATTACACTGTTCAACAACAAAAGTGTTTCCTCCTTGAAGGTAGCGATTTTCTATTCCATTTAGGTTATAAAAAACTAATTTAACCTTTAAAATGGTTAGTTAGCTCTTATTTTCAAGATCCAACAGTTTAAGTATAGTTAGAGGAATTTTTGTTTCAAATTGGGAAATTTCATTTTTCGCGGCTGGCAGATCTGTCTGAGACCATTTTTATTGTCATTTGAGGTTAGATTTCATCTGATTTCATTGTAAGGTTAGTGAGTGTTAATGATACTTTCTTTCTTAACTTATATTGTGTCTACAAACTGTGAAAAAGCCTCGGAAATGCGCTAATAGTGCTGACAACTTTTGCAATGTATGTGATGACATTTTCTGCTCATAAACGGCCTATAACACAGCTAGTAAAAACGGCCTACTTTCATTACTTTGGAGTCAAGGTAGAAGATCAAGAGAAGTTATGGGCCCCTTACTTTTGTTGCAATACATGTTCAGTAAATCTTCATGAACAGTTGGTTAACTGGAAAGAAGATTGGTGTACCAATGATATGGCGAGAACCAACAAATCATGTAAATGACTGTTATTTCTGCTTTACATCGCTTTTACAGGATGGTACTTCAAATAAAAAAAGAAAAAGAAAGATCCGAACATTGCATCAGCTACTTGTCCCGTCCCACATGGTGATAGTCTTCCGGTGCCTAACCCTCAACAAGACTAACAACTACTGCTAGATGATGGTGAGGGATTTAAATATCTTAGAGGAAAATTTCCTCAACTAAATGATGCCAAAGTCAAAGAAGGCATCTTTGTTGGTCCTCAAATCAGAAAGCTGATGAAAGATAAAAACTTAACATCAAAAATGCACTTAACATCAATGAGAAAGCGGCTTGGGAAGCATTTGAAAAAGTAGTTAAGGGGTTTTTAGGCAAGGAAAGAGCTGAAACTATGTTCAAAATATAAATGAGGTTTTGGAAAATAACATAAGTTAATATGGAATATGTCTTTAAAAATTCATTTCCTCCATCGCAATTGGATCTCTTCCCTGATAATTATGGAGACGTAAGTGATGAAAATGGTGAAAGATTTCACCAAGGGATCGTCGCCATGGAAAAGAGGTATCAGGGCAAATGGGACGTGTCCATTCTTGCAGATTACTGCTGGACATTACCGGATGTTCCAGACTAAGAGCACAAACGGTAAGCTAAAAGGAAGCGTTCGGAATCGTGAAAATACTAAAGAAAAACAGTGATAATGAACAATTTTAATAAAAATAATAACTTTTAAATAATTAATTGTGTTTTCTTTAAAAATGTAAACATTTTATAAACATTTTTTATGTGAATTCATTTTTATATATTGTATAAACTATAATGTTTAAATGTTATTTCTTGTTCTGGAGATTGTAATTTCGTATATACTAAGAACAGTATATCAATGAAACAGGAGCTAAAGAAAGTTTTTGTCAATTATATTCTTTTCTCTTACCCAATAAACAATCAAAATCAGCTAATTTCAGTCAGGAAACAAAATAATGATTTATTTTTGTTGGTTAGTGTTATCAGACATTAGGAATACAATTGACAAAAGAAAATAAAATAAAAATGTCTTTAATGAAGAATGTTGTGTTAGTTGTTAAAATCACAAGCAGAATTATCACTGTTGCACACCACTATATAAAAATATTCCGATTAGCGCTTTCAAGCTTCACAGCTCATCGTCAGATCGGAAGTGAACAAATAACATAAAAACAAACCCATCACTCCCACCCCACCACACCCTGCTCACACACAACAAGCTATAATTCAATGTCCCTTCCCCCCTCTGAGCCCTGCCCCTCCATCTGGACAGTTACATATTTTTCTAGAAAATTCCTTGTGTTTCAGTGTTGTGTGTGTGTGTGTGTGTGTGTGTGTGTGTGCATTCCTTTTAAACCTACCCGTCTTTCTCCCCCACATCTGGGCCAGTCACACACCCTTATTTAAAACATCCAATTAGTCCTCTGCAATTTAATTCTTAATCTTATCTATCTGTCCTCTATCAATTTACTTCTTAATTATGTTATAAAATATTTCTTCATTATCAAATTTAATTTTTAGTATTAATTAAATTGTCTAACCCTTTTCCTCTTTCTTTCAATATTTCTAACTCCTCTCTAAGCTTCCTTTCAACTGTGTTATTTACTACTTTTACAATTTCGTAGTCTTCCAAAGGATTAACAAACTTATGGTTGTCTTCTATGAAATGTCTTGCATATAACGAATTCGTTGTTCTATTACCTTCTCCACGTTTGTGGTCAGACAACCTGCATACGAATTTTCGTCCTGTCTCCCCTAGGTACACTTTGTTGCAGTCTTTACATTTTAATTTATAAATTCCGCTTTTCTGTAAATTTGGGATTTTTTCTATATTTTTATTCCTTATCTTATCAAATACCATTTTACATTTTTTAATAGCTATATCTACTCCGTATTTATTAAAACATTTTATAATTTTTCTAGTATGTGAACCTATGTATGTCAATGAGCCTGCATAATTCTTTTGTTAGCTTTTTGTATGTTAACCCTTTTCATAACTTTATCCACTATGTTGGTGTTACAGTTATTATTCCTTACAATTCCCTTTATCGTTTTCAACTCCCTATCTTTTGATTAAGCGGAATTTATAAATTAAAATGTAAAGACTGCAACAAAGCGTACCTAGGGGAGACAGGACGAAAATTCGTATGCAGGTTGTCTGACCACAAACGTGGAGAAGGTAATAGAACAACGAATTCGTTATACGCAAGACATTTCATAGAAGACAACCATAAGTTTGTTAATCCTTTGGAAGACTAGGAAATTGTAAAAGTAGTAAATAACACAGTTGAAAGGAAGCTTAGGGAGGAGTTAGAAATATTGAAAGAAAGAGAAAAAGGGTTAGGCAATTTAATTAATACTAAAAATTAAATTTGATAATGAAGAAATATTTTATAACATAATTAAGAAGTAAATGATAGAGGACAGAGAGATAAGATTAAGAATTAAATTGCAGAGGACTAATTTGATGTTTTAAATAAGGGTGTGTGACTGGCCCAGATGTGGGGGAGAAAGACGGGTAGGTTTAAAAGGAATGCACACACACACACACACACACACACACACACACACACACACACACACACACACACACACACACACACACACACACACACACAAGGAATTTGCTAGAAAAATATGTAACTTGTCAGATGGAGGGACAGGGCTCAGAGGAGAAGAAGGGACATTGAATTATAGCTTGTTGTTTGTGAGTAGTCTGTGGTGGGGTGGGGGTGAAGGGTTTGTTTTTATGTTATTTGTTCACTTCCGATCTGACGATGAGCTGTGAAGCTTGAAAGCGCTAATCGGAATATTTTTATATAGTGGTGTGCAACAGTGATAATTCTGCTTGTAAAAATTTTTTTGTCTATGCTATATCTCATAGTTAATTATTTCTCAACATGGCGCGCTGCTGTACCCCTTCTCCACCGTTAAGAAAATGACAGACGCCATCTTGCTTTCTGTGGTATCCACAATATGGAATGTTTAATAAAATGTATATGAATTCTACACTTCTGTTGGTTCAAAATAAGTTTGTGTCACTCACTTTTGATATCATTTATTATGTTTAGAAATGTAGTCACACTAAACGTGTTCGTTTTTTAGATTATATTGAAGTGTTGTGTAAAACGTTAATACTTGGTCAATATGGTTATACAAGTTGGAATGATCTCACCGAATTCAAAATGTATTACACCAGTTAGGATAGTAATTTCAATTTTTCTTCTCCAGGTGGGTTGAACACAACTTGTACGTTAGTTTACTGATGATTTCTATAACTTTACCTGGCTTTTTTACTTCACTCTTCTTATTTAATCTTGATAGGATTGGCAACTATTTCAATTTGTTCCTTCTTCATGGGACGCCAACATTAGACAAAGCTTTCTTCCTTGTAACAATAAATTTTAGATTCATCTATAAGAGGCCTTGGTTTGTTGGTGTATTTTTCGGTCTCAGGACTGTTTTATCTGCCTGCAGTAAACATAAGTTTTTAATATAACCTTACTTTTCCTGATTATTTTACATAATCCCATTTATGCTTTTATTTTACTTAATTTTATATTGTCACTTGCACTAATGAATTTGATTTTATTGTTATTTGTTCACTTCATATAAAATACACGCCATTCTCACCTTATGGTCATACTTGTTTCACAACATTTTATATTTTTATCATTGTTTACACTGTGTCATTTGCACTGTTTCATTATAATTATTTATTACTTTTATATTCGAATAAACACAATTATAAAAATAATTATCTTGTCTTTACCATGACACTATCTATGAGCTAATTACAAATACAGTCTTAGGTTTAAGACCTAGCTTGACTTTTAGGCTGGTTATACAAATGATTTTTCTTAATGCTAAATACATTCTCACTTACATACTAAAACATTACTATTTACAATGTTATAACAAGGTATATAAAATCACTTTCCTAATCTGTTGGGTAATTTTTGTGTCAAAGTCACCGTCCAGACTAGTCTTTTTTTATGTCTTTTTTGTCAAGTTATTTATTATGTTTGTTTGCAAGGCTAATTCCTGTTTTTGATTTATTCGTGCATCTGTAACACGTATTCTTTATTTATTATTCATGGTTTATTGATTTAGTTATTATAATTCTTCCTTTATATAATTATTTTTGGTTGTTCTCATTTGACCACTCATTCTCTATTGCACTCCTGATTCAGTTACATATTATTTATCTATTTGAGTAGTTTCCCTATATTTTTGATAATTAAATTGAGTTTCCTGGTTTGTACCATCTCGTGATGCTACAGTGCTAACAATTTATTAGATTTTAAATTCTGCCAGTATCCATCTGTTTTAGTAGATATAAGTCCACGATCATAGAAATAAACGTATTGGCGTGAAACAGAATTGTCTCCAACAAATTCGTGCATATATTTTTCGAAAGGGTACTGGAAAAATTATCTTTAAAGAGAGACGATTGTAAGCAAAAACTCTGAGAAACACTGTCCTCCTGAGGTTAGTAATAATTTCAAGAGCTTGAACAGTCACTGCTATAGAGGAGTTGGCGACATTATCGTAGCTATAATCTTATCTACAATAGACTAGTTAAGTTCCCTGAGTTGCAGAACTCACTATTTTGAAGGAAATAAATTATATTGTTAAACCATTTTAGTAGACTATTTATGTCATTAGATAAATTTCAATATTAGATATTTTTTAATTATCAGAAAAATTTCGAAAAATCCCGATTACATTACTAATTTCTGCCAGTAAAATAACAATTGTAGAACAGACAATCAAACAATAAACATTAACCATTCCAAACATTCGGATTTGTGTTAAATTCAACTTACTCTGACACCCGGATTCATTTTTTACAATTTTTTCGAATTTTTGATTCCTTTCTTTTGGGGCCTTGGGATACAAAATTTTTGAAATTTCTAAAACTGTATACTGTATTCAAATATTGGTAACAAATTTCCTTACTTTGATAACCCACGTAGAATTTTCTATTTTATTAAAAGTTAAACCAACTTTTTAGGCCATGACGTCATAAAATTTTGAAATTCCCAAAACTAAATTTAGATTTTATTTAAAAGTTTTTATAGTTTGATACACCACATGGAGTTTTGAGATTTTAAAAATATTTTCGCCCAATGTTGAGAGATCGAGCATTCCAAAATGTAAAAACTAAAAAAATGAACACTACATTCAGATTATGATTAAAATATCTTGTAATCATGATTTGATATTTAATACATGATTTTCCTGTAATACATGGACCTTTGTGATTTTTTTACTAATTTAACCCTAACATTTTTGCCTCCCGCCTCTTATTTTTTGTTTTCCAAAAACAATAGGGTTTAGTAGAAAAAAGTATTGCTTTTTACGAAAATCGGTTGCTTTGTTTAAAAGTTATCGTGAGACAGACAGACAGATAGAAAGACAGATAGATAGACGGACAGACAAATGCCAAATTGTCGAAATTGAGAACTCACTTCTCTGGTTCAATAATTTTAGTGTTTCTATAAAAAATAAAAGGTAGTACTGCAGCTACATTATTCGGCATATTTGCCCCAATACTTCATCTAACATTTCTTTTCAGAAGTAAGTTTATATTTCATAAAAATGTTGCTTGAAAGTGGTTAAACGTTTCCGCGTCTTAAAAATTTACGAACTAGTTATTGATAATTTCTTAAGCTGTTTTGTATCACTGAAGTTACTTGTTGGAATTGGTAGTAAAAATAATTCGAATTATAGTAAATTTTTCTTTGTTACGGTAACTGCACTGAAGATTATTTCAAACAGAACAGTTAATTTATTTTGTTATGTGTGTTTTTATCGGCGGTCGTTCGTAGAATTAATTGTACTGAGTGCTTTTCTCCACTGGGTCTAGTGTCTGTTGTTGTGACATGAGAATCAACAAAGGGTTATTACAAAAAAGGAAAACGCAAATTAAATGCAAGGATTTGTATACGTGAAACAGATAATGCCCATTGAACGTAGACTTTTATGTTTCGAACAGACGTAGTGTGGCTTGGTAGAACAGAAAATAATTACTGTTTTTTGTATTAAATTTAATGTTTGCCTTGACATTACACACACGAGCGTGTCACACAAGTCATACAACCCAGTTGTCAGACATTATATTTAAGAATAATTTGTCAGTGCTGCTGTAATTTTGTTTTCTCGTAATGACACACATACTGACTTAGTAGTGAATAGTCGTCTGGGATAGAGCTATAATCGCTTCGAAATGACATACGCATGTGTTATTTGTGGTAATCGATTAGGAAGCGGACGCAAAACCAGCGTTATTTGATTACTGTATGTATACTGAAAACTAGTTTCGGTTTGTTTTTGGCAACCAGCATAGGTCGTAAAGCAGTCAGCTAAAACCGTTTCCGTTCTTACCGTGTATCTGATTTGGAAAGCGTATAACAATACGACTTGAATTTGTCGTTAGGTTTATCGTATCCGTAGCATAAATTGAGGCTTTTGTGTTTAGTAGTATCGCGTCTAAGCATAACACCTACAGTTTATTACACGCTTTGTGTCTGATCTTGACGATAACTTTTGTTAACATCTTATCCTCGTTTATGGTTCGAAACTTAGAACGCAGGGTCCAGGTTCGTGTTTGCGCATGTGTGCGTGTTACTACTGACGTATTTGTGTGTGTTTACGAGTTACGTGTGAGATATGAGTACGTCTTTCATCAGGAATGTGTGTACTCAACTGATAATAAACGTCAAACAAGCGTGTAGCTGGCGGACCCACCTTTATCTTTAACCTGAAGTAATATGGCGTTATGGCATTATACAAGGCCGAATTAGGAGAATGTCGGAGCCCCAGACATTGTAGTATTCTGCACGTTTCTACAAAATATACACGTTATATGAATTTTGTGTTTGGAAAGTGAAATTTGTGTCAGGAAAAGAAAATTTTTATTCAGATACACGTGAGGAAATTAGACATTAAAATGTATCTAATACATTTTAGGTTAGTTGTCTCCAAGTCGCTTATATTAATATAATAGATATTTACCATATATCCGTCGTGCGACTTCGTTTTTCTCGTCTTATTTTGACGCGTTTCGGCAACGAATTGCCATCTTCAGAATCTTAATCACTCATATGAGATCGTTAAAAAATTAAAAACACTAAAATCATTACGGTAAAAGTGCACTTTTACCGTAATGATTTTAGTGTTTTTAATTTTTTAACGATCTCATATGAGTGATTAAGATTCTGAAGATGGCAATTCGTTGCCGAAACGCGTCAAAATAAGACGAGAAAAACGAAGTCGCACGACGGATATATGGTAAATATCTATTATATTAAAATGTATCTACCCCTTTGTAAAAGAATTTGGAAGGTCTTACTAATTGTGCATCCGTTCCTAATAGTATAAGTTATACTTTGTTCTTTAGATTTTATAGCCAATTATTACTTATATTCACAATGCATTAGCTTAGATTGTATTTTGATTTTAAAGGAGAGAAACAATTTCTATGCAGCGCTAACAAAATTATTTCGCCGTTTATAAAATACCGTAGTAGTTATTTTTGTTTCAGTCGTAACATTTTTTCAAGTCTTATAGTTTAAATAAAATTTAACTATTATCTACCCTAATAGAACGCCCATAACAAAATTTAATTTGTAATTATTATGTCTTAAATAGAAAATAAAGAGATGGGTCGAGGACCCAACGCTGTAAGGCATTAGTGGCAAAGAAAATTAAGGTTGACCTTTTAAGCCATTATTAAATGTTACTTAAACTTTACATTTATTATTCATATTCTGGCGAGTGTCCTCAACTGTATAAAATATAAAGTAAATTTAACAGTTTAATTACGAAACAGTGTTGTAGCTGAAGACATAAAAATTCCAAACCATAACTTCAATATATAAAAAGAAAACCCTGTTCACATCAAAGAAGATTAGTTTGAAAGTGAGGAAATATTTTCTGTAAACCTAAGTGAGGCGTGTCGCTTTGTATAGGACTGAATCTTGGCCCAAGAGAAAAGAAGAAACTTCTAGCTTTTGAGACATGGTGTTATAGAAGGATGGTTCGGATAAATTTGATAGAGGCCCTGAAGAATGAAGAGGTGTTTCGCAGGGCTGGAGAAGATAGAAGTTTTCAAAAACGATTAAAAAGAAGAAGAGCTCAATCGATTGGGCATACATTAAGGGACGACAACGTAACCAAAAAGGAGTCATATATTGAAAGATGGAGGGGCAAAATTGTAAAGAAAGACTACGTTTGGAATATGTGACTCAGATTATGCAGGACACGAACTGTGGTTCACACCAGGAATTAAAAAGGAAGACGAACAACAGAGAGGAGTGGAGAGTAGCGGGCTGCTAACCTGGAGAGAGAAGTTCAATATATGAGTAGATAACGACGAATATACCGGTAATTCTGCTACCATTTGTTTAGTGTTGCTCAGTAGGGAGGTGGAATTGTCATCTTTCCGTTATAGATCTCCAGGAGGGTGAGGGATCTACTCATATAAGCAGGGCTACTTTACTAAGTAAGATTAGTTTGTTGGTCTGTCCTCGCCTGGGCCGAACGAAGTGTAACAACTTGTAAGTATCTTTCACATATCATGATGTCTGCTTTAAAAATTGCAATCGCACTAATAGTAGGCTCTATTACTTACACTGGTATGTAATTAACATTCCTCCACTAAAAAATAGGCCTATATGTTTGTTTATATTTATGTCGTTGAAATAAGTTGGCCTTTCTACCAACAATTGGTTATTAAAATTGTATTCATTAAAATTATTTGTTTGTAAAGTGGTAAAAATTTCAATAAAACTTAAATACGTGTAAATACATAAAGGCATTATATAGAAGATTATACAACGGACTGAATAAAACTCGGGTGTAAATAACAGCTTAATAGTATTACGTATCGTATATACTTCCTTAACTTCCGTCAACGTAAGTCTTCACTTCTGCAGTTTCTACATACTTTATCAGGAAGCTGTCAGAACTAGTAAATACGGTTCGTTCCTGTTGCTTCTTACAATTGCGATACGTCGGAAGATTTGTTGCGAACTGTATTATTGAACTGAAACAGTTTGTCGTATGCTTATATTTAATAATTGTATTCTTTGAGTGTACTTCGTTGTGACCCATTTCGAGATAACGCCGGAAAGAAGTCGTTGCACAGCGCTTGATGCTGATATATTTTTGGGCGTAGCGCTTAACGGTAGCAGGAATTCTGGTCGCGCGAACTTAAGCCCCCGAGTAATTTGACATCATAATGGGCGGTGCGTGCGCGTGTGGGGGGAATACTGTCATTACTGGCCGTCTTCTGACATTATATGGAGCTGCTTTTGTAAGCCTACAACGTAACGTGTGTGCCAACTTGAAATAACGAGGAAAGGAAAGACAATTATTTTAATCAATGGTGTAAGAAACAGTGAACTTAAACAACGGTTTTTATGGCATTATTAAAATGGTGATTAGCTTTTTAAATTATATCATTTGAATGGTTACTGGCACTCGCATTTAACAGTTGCTAATAGCCAAAATAACAAGCTAATAGCCAGCGAGTGAGATGAGCATTTTTTTCAAGCGGCTGAGAATCAGTGTCTTTGGATTGGTTCATTCTATGCTTGAGAAATCCTTGCAAAACAAATTAATCATCTTAGACATCGCACGGTTTCTATACCAAATATTTTATTGTCTTTTAATAAAACTTATGTAGAAATGATAAACCGTAATTGAAAGTAAAAAAAGTTTTATTCGTTTACATTGCAATAGGTCGTACGGTACGCATCTTGTGAATCAGTATTAATGAGGTCTTCCGAAAAACCTCTGTTTTCTGATGCCTTTTGTAAATACCATATGGGGTAGCAATCAGACTTTTAATTAAGAACAATAAACAGTTTTATTCGTTATACTTTTACTAATACAGTCAGAATCAATAAAATTATTAACAACAATCGTATATTTAAATTACTAATAAATTTGATTATTCATATATTCGTCAAAATATCTATTAATGCCAACGTTTAGTAAATCGACTACCCGAACAGCACCTTACGAGTTCTATTTAATTTCAGCGTAACTTCACTTCGTTGTTGACACGGCTGTCAGTATCGACAGCTGACAACATATCAGCGGTCTGATGTCTTAGATAGTGGAAAGTATATTTCCTCGTGCTGACGACCAGTCTTTCGAAATGTGCAAAGTTAGTATCCAGAGTCGGAAAATAAGTGAATTTGAGAAGAAATCAAACTGTGTGTTATGTAATGTGGGGGACTTAAATAGATCCTGTGATAATCGTCCGCCTCTCAAGCTCTGTACAGTCAAGTTCTCCTGATCAGCAGGTTATTTTTGATCACATACGACTATCAAAACAGTAAAATAATTTTTGGCTCTAAGGGAAATCGTGATTTTAATTAATCACTTTTAAAGATGTAATTAATAAGTTAGATGTATATTGTAAATGACTCTAAAATGATAATTTTCCTTCGTTTTTAATAGAAATTTCTCAATTAAGATAGAAGATTCATTAAAATCGATTTGCTAAAAAGATATTAAAAAATTATAAAAATTGTGAAACAATTGACATTATTCTAACTGTATTATCATGGAACCTTTCAAGAAATTTAAATAAAGCTGTCTGACTCATGTAATGTTTATTTACAATTTTTCTTTTTATAAATAGGTATAAACAAATTAGGAGTGCCGAGTACAAACAATTAGCCTTTAATAAGTGTTTCAAAAATTATTGAGATTACAGTAGAAAAAAAAACATTAAAAGTGAAAAACTGGAGCATATTAAAAGTAAAAAAAAAAAAAAAAACTAAGCAAAGGCTGGCGTTAAGTTGGACAGATAGAGTCTGGTGTTAATAAAACAATATTTTGCGACACTAAAACATTTACAAAGTTTTAATGATGTAAGCTTATTGTTCGTTATGAGTTTTATTCCTGCTACACTGCGTCTGAAGAATACTTATTGGATTTTAAAAGTACTATAGAAAAATGTGATTTTATTACATTTTATACGTATTATAATTTTAATTGTAACTGAGTAACACTTATATCGACTATTACGTATTGTTAATTTAAATTCAGTTTCACGGTATGCATCATTAATGCTTCATATGATTTCTGTAGGAAAGCATTTAATTAATAAAAGAAAACGCTTGGTTGAATTCGGATTTTCGGAAACATTAACACTGGTCGTTTGAAGTGTTAAGCGTTCTACAAAAAAAAGATCTTCAAACAAAAGTAGTATTTTATTTTAAATAGAAACCGAGACTGCTCGATCGATCTAATATCAGATAACTTGATCAACACAGTTTAACTTTAATATCCATAAAGAATTATCTGTACGGTGTTAAAACATTATTTCGAGACAGGTGTAATTTGTAACTAACTTACAGCTTTCATAACATAAAAATGTTATTTTCTGAATAATGTTTGCATAAGTGTATACATACTATGTAAACTGCATAGTGTATTGGTTGGTTGCGCGCGCGTGCGCGTGTGTGTGTGCGTGGGGGGTCTTTTAAAAAGTTGAAATTTTGATCGCCTGAGGTAAATCTTCAACCCATCGTTATTAAAGTCTCGGACGAAGTACAATTATTTTATTTTATTTTTGTAATTTTTTAAGTTAACACATAAATAGCGCATTTTATTTTCTATAAGTAAAAGATTTGAATGTTTCATTTATTTTAACGAAACAAAGATAATATTTTTGTATCTATTACAATTAATTAAATTATATCTTTATGGAGAGTAGTGTAGTATAATTTATACTACTGTATATTACGGCAAATAGGAATTATAATTTCATTATAAAGAACATGAAGATTTCAATAATTCTGGATACGAAAGGAGAGGTAAAAATTGGAAAACGAGAGGTGAGATAACGATGCAATAACAGAAATTTTAATTTGCACAGCATGAAAACTAACAGATTTATAGCAATATGTTAAGTCTCTCTATATAAATAAAACAGGCTAGTATAACGTATAGCGGTGTCTTCTATACTCATTTATTTGTCTTCTATACTTTATAGCAGTGTACATATTTATTTACTCATTCATTTCAGTGACAAAACGCTCGTGGGAACCGAGTACAAGCGCGCTGTTTATTAGTCATGTATATCGATACACGTTTCTCGTATCCTTGTCTAGTGTACACACAAGCAGCAACGCGATCGATGGTATATGGGCGGAGCGAATTACGTTCATAAAACTTGTGTAGTACGACCAGTGTGCAGATCTGGCCGGTACTGAGTATCTCTGCTTTAGTATTGGTCAATAAAATGTACCGCAGAAAGATACACGAATCGTTTTCGTTGTAGTTCTTACAAATTACAAAGAAAATGAATTTTATACTTTGTGCCAATGGATTTTCACCACATAATTACAGCGTCCATTGTTATACTTTGTGCCAATGGATTTTCACCACATAATTACAGCGTCCATTGTTATACTTTGTGCCAATGAATTTTCACCACATAATTACAGCGTCCATTGTTATACTTTGTGCCAATGCATTTTCACCACATAATTACAGCGTCCATTGTTATACTTTGTGCCAATGGATTTTCACCACATAATTACAGCGTCCATTCGATTGTTTTGCGCAGTCACATATACAGTCGGCGTATACACTTGATGATGAAAATATTTTAAATATATTGTATTATTTTAAAATATTTATTATTTTAAAATACGTCTAAAAATAATTTTTGAAAGGTATTTAATTTACTTTTGAGTCCCAATCCAAAAGACCGTGGTTAAACCCTCTGCAGAACCGTAAAATCAAGGTGTGTTTCTCAGGGGTTTTACGAGCCACGCGCGAGGTCAGCGGGCTCTTATGCAACACACAAAGGGAGCGACAGTACGTTCTGCTGCTCCACTGTAAGCCAGGAGCGAAAAGAAAAGAGGGTCGCTGTTTTATAATTTGTTATGTTCTTATTCTTGTGGTTGCTTATAAACTAACAAGATCCAAAAATTAGTATATACGCTGTGATTGGATTCAAATATTTGTCCGTTGGGAGTGCCAATATGTAGTTATTAGGTTAAAACACACGTTTTATTTACAATACCTCAAGTAACTTATATGATTTCTCGTACAATGCAGATGTGAGAACAGTTCCCACTGTTGTCATTACATTTTTTACGTTCACCTAAAAATATTCTCTCTTATATTGTCAAACGTAATTTTTGGCGTCACAAGTAGAAGAATGTACACTTTATTTATTTAATGTCAAGAAGGTTGTGAAGATAAGTAGAATTCTTAAAAAATTTAATCATGTGAGGATGTTTCTCCAATAATAAGCTACGTTCAGTTTAACCGTGAAAAATATGTTGTAGTATTTGTAGAATTTACTAAGATTTGATGGTGTTCCTCGAGTGAGTATTAAAAAATTGTTATTCTTCCAAACAGCGAAGATTATACTAAGATCGAAGCGAAGTACTACTGTAGATTGTATTTTAGAGGCACTGGCTACAATTGTTTTATTTAGAAACGCATTATAAATTGTTGTCCAAGATTGTATTTTAGTGGCACTGGCTACAATTGTTTTATTTAGAAACGCATTATAAATTGTTGTCCAAGAGTGTATTTTAGTGCCACTGGCTTCAATTGTTTTATTTAGAAACGTATTATACATTGTTGTCCAAGATTGTATTTTAGTGGCACTGGATACAATTGTTTTATTTAGAAACGCATTATAAATTGTTGTCCAAGATTGTATTTTAGTGGCACTGGCTACAATTGTTTTATTTGGAAACGCGTTGTAAAAGTAAAACGAATCAGTTAAGTTTTTAATTAACACAATAAATATATAAGACTCATGTTTTATTACTTTATTATTCTATATATTAATATCTGATATCTTATAAAGCTGATGATCTATGCAATATAAATATCGCCAGATTTTTCACTTCTTTGACGTAATTTTTAGAAAACGTTTACGTAGGTTTTATATTATACAAAGTGTCATTATCATTTCCGCGTTCAAATATTAATTTGCACAGTAAAGTTTTCATAAAGTATAGTAATATTGTTAGATAAATCGAAATAATCTATAATACCTTATATATTATGATAAATACGCTTTGTCTCCACGCTTTATAAGTCCGGTGGTATTAGGACAACACGAATACTAAGCAATTAAAATTAAGGTTGATAATTTCCAATCTGTAATATTAAGAATTTGTCTTCACGCCCCAGCAACTAACTTGTGCTATTCCCAATTTCTAAATACCTTGTCGTACTTTTTAATAGTGACATACTCTGAAGGTTTCATTGAGTTTTCATATTTTGGCTTTATGTATCGTTATATAAGGGCTTGTTGTTCTCTTGTGAACACCGAGTTGCAGTTCAGAAAGACTAAAGACAAGGACGAACAGAAGGAACTGTATGTTAGTTGAAAAGTAAAGGATGAAGAAAATTCTCTTGTGAATGAAACAAAATGAGATCCACTGCGAGGACGTTACAACATATACGGTATTAATGACAGCGTCAAGGAAAATAAGGGAAATAAGGTCACCGCATGAGGGAATTGGAAAACAACATTAGACAAGTAAACAAACAGTGAACTTAAACCTCAGGAGAAGAGAAAACGAAGCTTGGTTAAGTTTCTGATGAAGTAAAATGCAAAAGTGTATACAGTCGCACACCGTACACAGAGGTGTTCATCGAGAATAAGAGCACTCCCTCTCTTACGAAGGGAGATAACTTAACATTTTCTACTTTTAATAGGTTCTCTTTGGAACTGAGAATAGTGTAATTCATGTAAATTCTAACAACGGCATCGAATGCTAACCTTGAATTGAAGAAATTATTATTACTTTAAATTTATAACATCAAGTAACTGCGCAACGCTTATTTCGTTTGTAAGGAGTCTTATTCCACAACAAATTACACCTTGTATAATTTACTTTTTTCCAACTTTGCTAACGTAACTCAGACTTCGTTCGGTGATGATGTTTCGTCTACAATTTTCCTGCGGGCTGCACATTTTGCGAAGCGGTGTGGGGAGTCGTTAATTACGTACAGCGTAGACGTTTTGCTAATTGGACCAGAATTCTTTTTCTCGTCTCTACACTTGCTTAAAAATGCTAAAACCAGCAACGTTCGTCCGCTAAAAGTAACCATCTTGGCTAAGCCATTCCCGGCTCTGGTGTATTAATCTGTAATTCTTAGTCTAGACTACGTTTGCTATAATCCGTCACGTACACACAAAGCAAACAATATTGTTTTACCGTAATCGACCCCACTGAATCCTCAGTTCCTACTCACAGGAACAAAGAATCGAAGACGTCATGTCCTGTGCACTGTCCTTTGTCAAAGACCGTCCTTCAGATGGTCCAACATTCCTAAACGAGCTAGAACAAATAGACAAATATTACAAAAGACATTACCGAGGTTCCAGACAGAGTGCTAAACGGCTTTAACTGCTGTTAGATTCACAGAATTTACACTGCTTTCACTGAATATTTAATTTATTGATTTGCATTTAAATATATACAAGTATATACATTCTTCACTCGTGTCTATGTTGCAGACCGGTACGTTTTCTTGTGTTCAACAACCAACGATCGTCATGGACGCGTTTCCAAAATTTTTATAATCTACTTCAGTCCAAGAACTCACGTACACCACGGGAGTCAATGAAAAAGCGCCACATTTACGATGGACGCGCAACGATATTCTGTAATGATATTTACGAAATACAGTTCCGCACATCGAACCAGTGGCGGCTGGTAGACTTGTTGCAGTGTTGCGCAACAC
Source organism: Magicicada septendecula (assembly GCA_034769895.1). Taxonomy (NCBI): domain Eukaryota; kingdom Metazoa; phylum Arthropoda; class Insecta; order Hemiptera; family Cicadidae; genus Magicicada; species Magicicada septendecula. The sequence goes on along the minus strand of CM068374.1, from coordinate 289,832,967 downwards.
CTAAAATTTTCGAGGAAATTAAACCAGTAATTTAATTACAAAACGTTAATTTACAAGAATACAAATCAAGCAGTCAATATCATATTTTAAATTAATCATCGCCATAGCAGCAGACTGGCACTGGCAGTTAATTCAAGTTGCCCGCTCAGGCCAGGGTGTTGCCAATCGCAACAGCGACAGTGTTTGCTACTATGCCACATATGAGATCGTTCTGCCGTATAAATACCGTTACCCATAATTTTATCTTGGCCTCCTACCGGCAGTGTTTGTCCCTAAAAAATGTATTTTCCAACATGACTGTTTTATATGTTAAATACTTTATATAGTACTCTCAAAATTCATCAAGAATCCGTAACAAGCGCCCCCCCCACACACACACTCGCACACACACACACACACACACACACACACACACACACACACACACACACACACACACACACACACACACACACACACACACACACACACACACACACACACACACACACACACACACACACACACCGTGAGGCATAATTGGAATGTATACTACTAGCTTATTTCCATATTTCTCAGAAAATTTCGGCCGCTTTTTTGTTATGATGTACTTTGGTCAGTGCATTTTTTATTCAATTACATGATCTACTTTTTAACAAAATAGGTCTGATATTGAAAAATATGTAGTCTATACACATGCGTTTATTTATATAAATAATTAATAAATAGGTCAACACTTTCCACATAAAAGTATTATTTTATTGACAATATTGTACATGTTTCAGTAGTTTAAACTACATATGCGTAATACATAAATGTAGTCTTGTGTGAAAAGTGTTGATTTGTGTTACATAAAGAATATCATAAAAAGGTGAGTGTTGTGTTTCTCTCTCTCTTCGTAACTCCCCCCCCCCACACACACACATTACTGACATATAGATGTAAGTACCTATAAATTCATGTATACTGCTTTGTTGTCCGTGCATTTATTGAACGCACCGCGGAGCTGCATAAATATTTTCCCAAAAGCCTTACTGTCAGATAGTGTCCAATAGCTGTACCGGTATCTCAACTTTCTCTTTCCTTGAGTTCGACGGTACTTTACATAAACCAGTAATGCGCATCGCACAGAGGCTTGCATGACGCCAAGTGTACAATTACCGTATGAGTATCAAGCGTGTTGTTAGCGTGTAATTGACGATATGGCAGGCAGTGAATGTGTAAACAATTGACTGCAGCGTGAAGCCGCAGGAGTCCGTGAACAAACCACATAATCGTGACAGTATTTACCGAGTGTTACTAAACACTGCTGACGGGTACATAATAATCACAGCGTGTGGATGAAATAATACTTTCTCCATAAACTAGAAAATTAACCTTAACATATGATGTAAAGCTTTCTCAGTCAGTACTTTGTTGAAAATCGATCGTAGGTCTTACGTGTGAATGGAAATTACTCGTGATTGATGTATCTTAACTAATAAAAGGCATTTGATAAGCCAAAATTTATAATCTGTAACATGTTTCCTTTTAGTGGTAACTTCAAATATATAATTGTTTCACATATTGCATTTACACTTTTTTCTTTGTGCTTGTAAATATTTCTGTCATTAAATGTTGGTCTGTTACGATCATTGTCTTTAATTATTGAACGTTATATTTTACCAACCATAAGTTTTGTCTTGTTTTTGCATTCCAGTAATTTACAATTGGTGCACATCTTCGTCTTCTTCACTATATGATTTATCGATACTGTCGCATAATTGTAATATTGAAAAGTATAGTGCAGATACTATAATTCTGAAAGTACATAATATTTTATACACCGTGCACTTAGTAAAACTAAACATTAACGTTAAATACACATCAACTATGTCATGTTTAATAAATTGATATGAAGTCCATGTTCTAAATGTAAACTATTAGTTTAATTCGGTGGTATTGGGCCAGACGTTTCAGAAGCTCATATAGCAGCCATCTTCAGTAACCTATGCCAGGCCAGTCTAGTTCGTTCGGACACTATTATGTGGTATAGGCTACTAGAGATGATTGCCGTATATGCTACCGAAACGTCTGGGTGTATAGCCTGAGACTGTTTAACACTAATGCATAATTGACACGGGACTTGAAAGCCTTTATAATCTATTCTAATATTTTCTTAAACAATACTCGTAGCCACTTTAAATATCCAAATTTCACACTGGCATACGCTACTTAATAAAATAATATGCACATAAAACGTAAATAATTAAACAAAATCATTTCTCAAGAACTTGAATTATTTAAATTTCCTATATCGGTTTCGAGATCCGGTTGTTCATCCATGTGACCGCGTTACTTTTGCAGACTGCTGCTACACCCGACTTTGTTCTTTCTTGTTGTTGCATTCATTTTATTTTCCATTTATTGTTGTCCTTTCTCGTTTGTCATTTTATTATTTTTGCTGCATGAGTGTGTGTGTGTGTCTGTGGAGAGGGGGTTCTTGTTTGTGCGACTAAGCCATACAAATTTTAATTATGTTGACTTGGTATCAATTGACCAGAGGCATTTAGGTTTATTTTTATATGTTCGGGAATTAGTCCAGTTGGGAATTGGGACTTTAATATACGTATGGTTTTCTAAGATTTCCTTTTTTTCGCCTTTTCCTACTGCTTTGTAAGTTTAATGTTTTCTATATCAGGGAAATGGTGCTGTTTTCGTAACGCTTTGTTGCGTTTAATAATGTTGGTTTAAGAAAAGTTTTTTTTGTGATCGGAATGGCGACAAATGATTAATTTTCCTGTCTGTCCCACAAGCACATTTTGTAGGATTTTATTAAGTCAATACAGATTCTTCAGTTTTTTTATTGTAAACACAGTATTTAATAAATACGGGCGGTGTACATTTTTTCGCGATAATGTGTTTCGTATTCTGTATATTGTTTAAATTAGTTTAAATACATTGTTATACATTTTATTACAGGCTATCTCCATCGTCTGCACATTTACAACTTAGTCAGGTCCTACCCAATTGATTGCCTACTGCGAATGGCTAAATGGAAATGTAACATGATTACAAATATTCACTTGACCTCTCCGACTCAACTGCACTCTTACCTATACGACGGTGGATACTGTTCGTCGAGTTGAAGTTGTGTTGGCCAATATTCTCGGCGGAGTGAGTCGACTGGTAGACAAGAGCTGACAGTGCTACTAGGGAAAACCTGGGAGGATGGCCAACGTCTTTGGAGTCGCGTGAGCTCTTCAAAGTCAATGGTTACACAGATGGGCGACTGGGCAAGGAGTTTTCATTATCCGAGATAAAAGACAAATTTATATCCTATGACCTTTCCAAATTCAAAATCTGGTCATTCGGAGAACTCAGCGTTGTTGCTGCTAAAATTAAAACTTTAATAACTTTCAGTAACTTGCATAAAATTTTTATTATCTATTTTTATGTATTAGTGGGTGCCCAGAAAGATGTAGTCCGTGGTTAATTACTTCCAGAAGTGAGGTTTAGAGGGCCGATACTGCCGAGTTCCTGTGATTTTCTGTTGGTCTGAGAAAACTTTCCAACCTAAGTGAAGGCGGTGGAGAAGGTGAACACGACATCCGGTTGTACTGTAGCTGATGTGTTAGCCTAAAGTGAGAGTTCCTTGTTTCATGCAAGAAAGATGTGCGTTTCGGTCTTCGGGGGACAGCAGTTAGAGGAGAGGGCCGCATCTACCTGTTGCTGCAAGTTCTACCGTTGTAGACTAATACAAGGGACTGAGGGCCATGAGTTCGCCTGGTTCGTAATTTCTTCTCTGTGCAATTTCTGTATATATAAAGCTAATAGGTAAATACTTTAATAAGTGGATACTTATAACGTTGTATAAGTGGATACTTTACTAACGTTTCTAGAATTATAATATTGTTACAATGGTCTCACTGATCGTCGTATGGTACAGTGGAAAACAAAATACAAACACCAATGAAGTCACTAATCACCAATTTAATTATTCACAAATGAACAGTTTGCAAATCAACAAGTAATTAAACAAGATTATACTCGTACAATAATTCGAGTAAAATTTGTACACACGCAATAATAATGTCAAGTAATAGAGTTCCACACTAATTATAACACAGTAATCAGTTCTCACAATACTTCGACAACCACTCGATCCGCGCGAAGGAAATCGCTCATTGTAAACTGACTGACAAAGCCAGCCTCTGTTCCTTTTATAGGTCGCGCTGAGTTTCAGAATAACTTTCCATCCTTACTGCACGCCAGCTTAATGCGTATCTCAAGTGTTCTTGAACACTCTGGAACGTACTTTTGTGTGGCCTGTTCGACTAGCGAAGGGACGGGTGGAGGACACTCTCAGCTGTTCGATAGGGTTCTCGTTACAATATAATTATCAAATTATATTTGTGCAATGTATATTTACATAAAAATGTTAATTTTTTATTATTTATCTTTTTTAATTTGAATAAAATTAGTTATTTTAATAAAACGTTAAAAAATAAGAACATTTTGCTTTCAGAAGTTATTATAACTTGATAATGTATATGTTCTACAAGAATTCTGTAAGAAAGTTAACTAGTAAAGTAAGAAATTTATAAAGAAATGATTTCTTGAATTATATGATTATATAAAATCCGTTGTGCGTTGTTATAATTATATATGCGCGTGTATGCGTGTTCACACACACACAAACACACATTAAAATTAATTAAATGATGTAATGACTTACAATAATTGATAACAATGACTCGGAAATGACGTAAATAAAATTTTCCTGATAAATGTTTAGATAGCAAAATTTTTGATAAACAGTAAAGCCAGGAATTTTCGTAATTCCAGGAACACTAGTTATGCGGAATCACGCGAGTACAGAGCAACAACAATTATGACGCCTACGTATACGTTGTGTTACAATCGATAAGAGCCTTCCTTCCGTAAGGTGTGACCAGTTGACCTACAGTATCGGCCTGAATTCTAACTGTGAATTTTTCATTTTGTTAATGTACAGCTGTATGTAGTCACCATCGTGTGGAATTATTTACCGCGGTCTGCGGTCGATCTTGGTTCAAGTAAGTCACTAGTCACTGGCAAACTGTCTGTCCATACTGATGCTTGGTGAAACGTCACAATGTTGTACAATATCAGTTGTGTTGTGGCAGGGGACTTTCTTCGGCTCCCGACAACAAGGTTTTATTGATTAGTGTTATTAACGCCAAAATTTCGCCCATTCTGTCGTATGACAGTCAGTGACAAAAGTGAGATTGAGTCTAACAAAACGAATTCTAGCATGGAACACGCAAAACGTGAATGTCAGCCCAAAAAATGCTGTTATTAAATATTCCGATCTCGTAAGTCTCCGAGTAAAAATACAGCCTAACATACTGGCGTAGTTCACTTGAAATCAATAATTTACTTATGTAGATACCAGAATTCTGAGAACAAAATCTCTCAGCCAGGGCGTATCCTTGTTCAGCAACCACCTAGATCGCCTGGCTAAGTACTACTTCAGAGACGCTTTGCCAGTTCGGAACGAAGTGGCTTAAGGAGGGGAAAGTGTTACGACATCACTGAACAATCTACGTGTTTGTCGAATCTGCCAGAAGAATCTCGATGTAACGCGTGTGGCGTACGTGTTTCTCGACGCATTTTCGAGAGGTTTCTCGAAGGCGCCAGCCGCGGTGACTGTGTCAAGGCCGCAGTTAATTACGTAGTTCACACGAGCGCTAAGACGCAATTAGGAACATTCTGGTATGTGAGCGCAGGTATAAATACATTGCGGCAGCGGCCTTAAGTTTCAGTATTAGTGCAAATTATTGACCGTGCTGTTCGAGAGTTATAGCAGCTATATTACTGTGCGCGTTCAAGTGGTTATTAGTAATATTAAGAGTGGTGTTTTATAATCGGACGGTATAATTGTAACACAATTGTATTTAATTTTAGTGGACATTTTATTGCGTGTGAACTATTTTCATTTGATTTGTTGTAAAAGACAGTGTTGTTAATTACGAACTGTTTAACTGTAAGAATTAAAGGCGTGATTAGTGACTTGATTGGCGTCTTGTACTGTACTTATCTTGTTTCCACTATCGAGTAGACCGTCGTAACAGTATGCATCTCGGCCACATGTTACGCAGACCAGACGTCATTACTACTAGACAATTTCTAGCTCTCGTTTACTCATGTTCGTTACCGGTACAAAATCTTGTCCGTTGTAACGACAATTTATTGGGAGTATGCGAAATATCATTTTGGAGAGGTGTCAACAAAAATTGAAAGTCATATAAACATTGTGGTAACCCATCTCGAACAACATATCGGAAAGTACATTGAATTATCTATTATTGCTTGTTATAAATAATTTATAAATACTTTAAAAAGTTAATACAATTATATTATTCGTATTATGAGTGTTAGCTAAGTGGGAAATTTTGAGGGAGGTTGAAGCCTGCCAAAAACCCCTTGTGCTGTGCCCATGGAACGACTACTCCATCGTTACGACCAGTTGCTGTGCCCATGGAACGACTACTCCATCGTTACGACCAGTTGGCAGTTTATCACTTTCTTACCGGCGGTTTTGTTGAAAGTATTATTCTTCGGTCTGACTTGGAGGAATTTATCAACTGTTTAGCAAACACTCAACACTGAAGTAACTAGTACGCTCTCTTAGCTGCAGAAATTGCTCACTATTTTGAAAGAAGTACATTTATTTATTATTACATAAATTTCAATATTAGATAGTCTTTCAAAAATTTTGGGAAATATTACAAAAATCCCGATTTTTCTATTTCTTTAGCAATTTAGCTTTTTAACAAGAAGTTAGAGCACACAGTAAAACCATAAACACTAAAAATTCGAAACATTCGGATTTGAGTTAGGCCTACAGTTCCTTCTAGCCTGACGCCCTGCTGAATTTTCACAATTTTTTCGAATTTTTTATCTTTGTTTTAGGCCTGAAAATTTTGAAATTAAGAAAAATTAATACTATAATCCGAATGTGGTTTAAATTCATACCCCCTTAATTTTTTTGCTATTTTATAAAGATTTCCACCCACCTTCTTGGAACTGACATCCAAAAATCATTAAATTTAAAAAATAAACACTATATTTAGATTGTGGTTAAAACTCCCTTTCTACATGGGCTTTTTCACAATTTTTTACCCCCATATTTTCCCCTTCCACCCCCTTGGAGTGGTGTTGCCGATGCATTTACGTAAACTTTTTAATGCCATCAATAATACAGTTATTAACAATCCAAATTTCTAGGCTATTTGGCCGAAGTCGATTGTTGTTTCTAGTTTGTGTTAAACGTTTTGGAGCTCTCTCGCAGAAGCCATTTTCAGTGGCTAGGACTTGCTGTGAACGTGTCAAGCGACTGGAAACAACGATTTTCCCTTTTGTACAGGAAACCACAGGAAATCTCTTTTTACATAAAACTAAAATTCATACAGCAAGAAAGTTGATTATGTTACCTCTGGATTGACCAAGTCTTACAAAACGTAAAACGATTAAATTGCAAAAATAAAATAAACTATTTATAAGATACGCTCATGTATTTATGTTATACGAGGAAACACTGTATAACGTTATTATTGCAGTGACGTTTTCTCGTGACGGTTGTTATGAATAAACACTAACGGAAAACGGTAAAGATGTAGAGAGAGTAACAATTGTTGTCATTTAAAAGTTAAGTAATAAAAGTAAGGAAGAGATAAACTGTAGCGTGAAAGTGTAAAACACGTCCAATTCTACGTAAACAATTTCAGTGGTTAAACGAATAACAGACGGTGTCATATTGTTTGCGTGCTTTAAAAGTCACTTAGACCGCGTTGAAGTTTCGTAATAAAATAAATGCTGAATCGATGTGACAAACATTCATAGGCAGAGCGGTTGAAGAGGAATCGATAAACGTGATGACCCAGAGAAAGAGACAGTCAGCGATGATGGTGGAGGGGGGTCGTCTCTAGGGTGTTTGGCGCCATAGGCGGAATTAAGACGTGTAGCCGTGAGCTGTGCTCCTCATTCCACAACCGCATATCGATTGTCGATCGTCGTAGTCGTAATTAAAAGTGTTTAACATGTGGTTGCGAATATAATAGCCGTGAACTGTGGATTACAGTAAAACACAGTACAAATTATATCTTATTTAGTATTGACATACACGCACGCACTCTCTCTCTCTCTCTCTCCCTCTCTCTCTCTCTCTCTCTCTCTCACACACACACACACACACACACACACACACACACACACACACACACACACACACACACACACACACACACACACAACACACGCGCGCGCGCGAGATCGGTTTATGATGTTCTTATCTACGCCTTATCTCCAGCTCTGCTTTGACTTTCCTGGCTTCCCCGTGTCTTTCATTTACCAATTTAACTTTTGTTTTGTTCGTGTATATCCGGCCAATTGTTGTAGGCGTCAGTATAAAATCAAGTGTTTAATAAAGTGATATGAAATTTACATTCTAAATACATATTAATCTAATTTCTATTATTTTAAATTAGTGTTAAACGGTGTCAGGCTATTCGGCCACACGTTTCAGAAACTCATGTGGCAGCCATCTTCAGCAGCCTTAACCAGGTCAACCTAGTTCATTCGGTAACTGTTATGTGGTACACGGTACTACACATGACTGCCGCATGAGCTACCGAAACATCTGGCCGAATAGCTTGACACCGTTTAACACTAATTCACAACTATCACGGGACGTGAAAGCTTCATAACCTCTTCTAATATTTTTGAAATGAAATTGTTGGGTAATTGGGGAAGTCAGACAAATGTTGGACAAGGAGAACACACACACACACACACACACACACACACACACACACACACACACACACACACACACACACACACACACACACACACACACACACACACACACACACACACACACACACACACACACACACACACACACACACACACACACACACACACACACACACACACACACACACACACACAGTACGTTATATTTAAATAAGAACACTTAAATACATCTTATTTTATTTATAATTATATATATGTATACAATTTTGTTTTAATGTGTATGAGTGTGGGTGGTTTTATTATATTTGTGTTATATATTATATTATTATTTATCGGTATATTATATATATTTTTATTACATTTAGTGTTATATTTAATTATGTGCTGCACTGTTACTTTTATTATACTGATTTTATATATACTTATAGACAGCCATAGGCAACCTTTGAATTTATGGGGGGCGAACTGACGACCAGTTCGATGGGCGCACCCCTCCCCACCCCATTTATGCAAAATAGAAAGGTGCGGAGCTGGACGTTGGACATCAATGGTCAATAGCTGGACGATACAAACATTAATTGTCGCTTTGTACTACCCTTACGCTTATATTTAGGCGTTTTAAAAAAAGCTTCGCAATATTTTTCATATAAATTTGTGAAAATTTTCACATTAGGAGTAGGTCATCAACAATCTGTTATCATGCACACTCACGTTAAAACTAACAAAACTCTAAACGAAAAAAGTGGTTAAACGGGAACACATTTTAATAAAAAAAATTAAAGAACTTACCATAATAAAAACTGTTTATTTTTATGAAGTGCACAGAAACGTAAAACTTGAAAAAATCACATTTAAAACTAAAATGAAAGTTTCAGTTCCTTTTTTTGAAAACACTAACTTACAGTAATTATTGTATTATAAAAAAGTTAAATTTGAAACGGCTTGTACTATTTTGTAATACAGTACTTCGGTGCGTTCCTTTGTTCAAAAGAAAATAAAATTACAAACTGGTTTGCGGGCGGGTCAAATCTTATCGGCGGGCGCAGATTTGCCGACTGCGGCATATTCATACACACACACAATGACGTATGAAACTCTGTGTGTGTGTGTGTGTGTGTGTGTGTGTGTGTGTGTGTGTGTGTGTGTGTGTGTGTAATCATATGAATGATGATCAATAACAGAAACCTGATCAGAGATGGACGGATGTCTTGCAAGGAATTTGTTGATTAAATTGCATGTTTCAATTATTTTCAGTGACAAAATATAATCTGGTAATATTCTTTGTCAGTTGAGGTCACTCGGCCACAATTTAAAATTTTTCGGTGACGAAAAACAAATTAAACGTATGTAAGCTTTCCGTTAAACGGATGAGCTTCAGCGTTCACAGTGCGTCTTATACAAAGAGAACAACTCGCTGACATTTAACACAGTAGTCTAACAAAATACTGTATTTTACAAGGTGGCGTGCGTGCGGTCACACTCGCTGCTGTTGTTACGGCGCTCAACACCGCACCCAGACGTTTAACGTCAATAGAGCTGAGCGTAGAGTGGTATGGAGAGTTGAGTGGCGACATGTTTACTAGGGCAATGAGCACAGTTAGTTCGTAACGTTGTATTTGGCTTCATTATTTATTCTTCAAATATCGGGTTTTCGTTTGTTGCTCTGTTCTCTGTCAACTAGACCTCCTTATCGTTTCTGATTTTGATTGGCATTAACTCGGTGTCAGGCGCGCGGATTAGCAGACATCTAATCTATTTGGGGTTGATACGGCGACGGATCTCTAAACGTTCCTGATACCAGGAGAGTGCAAGTTAAGGGCCGACTACCATGTTTATGCTTCCACGATCAAGCAGTAAAAAACTTAAGATAAGTTGCTTCCACTAACAATCAGCAACTAATAAGTTGAGTTTCCGTTTATTCAGGAACGAGCAAATAACAATCATGTTTGAAGCCAGCCGAACAGGCCCAACACAAGTAGTGGGATTATAAACGCTACTCTCCTGTTACTTTAAACTCATGTTTACAGCGTCACTCTACTTTGACACTTTCATATGATAGCATTGTTTTGATTTATATGGTCTTCTGTCTACTAATCTGCAGGCACTAGTATAGACAAAAATGTATCAGCCGTTCTGTTTAGCTGTAGAAGGCTTGCGATGAGAGGATTGATGGGAGGGAGACCACCGATTATGCGGATGATCTGGTGGTGCTGAGGACAATAAAGAAACTCAAGACATGATGGACAGAATGATGGGAAAAGGAAAGTACGATGGAATGGGAACTCAACACAGATAAGTCAAAGGTGATGGGAACATCAAGGAAGGAAGAACCACTGCGATCGTCGTAGGAAATTGAGAACTAGGAAATTTTGATTAGTTCAAGTACTTAGGAGGCGTGCCTACTGCATCAGGGAGAAATAAGATCGCCAATTTCTATGGCCAAGATTACATTCGCTAAACAAAATTACTGTTGAGCAATAGTTTTGACTTCCGATTTGCGGAAAAATTGACAAAGTGTCACATTCTGAACATTGCTCTCTATAGATCAGAAAAGTAGACATTAAGAAAAATGGACAAAAAGTACCGTGAAAGATTTTAAATGTACTGCTGGGGAAACAATGCAAAAATTGAAATCGTCAGACAAGATGACAAACGAAGAGAACCTAATACGTATATCCTTAAGAAGACTGGACTAGAAGAGGTCGATCCCGAATACGTTCGTCATAGGAAAGCAATCTGGATCGGATACATCCTTATGTGACCAACCAAAGCTTGGAAGAAAAATAAATCAGCTGTTGGGCGATGTAGTGGATAAAAGGAAATTCTGAAACTGAAGAAAGGAAGCGAACAATAGGGCAAGGTGGATAGTGAAATATGCAGATTAAGTAAGACGACTTTCCGTTTGGAACACCACTTAATAATTTTTTTTTCGAGGATGACGAAAAATGCATTATGCACCTTAAGGAGATCTTATAATGGTCTCCCGGTGTGTTGGACTCTCACACATTACAAAAATTCTTCCTCTTATCAGGCAGGGAATACTCCTTGGGACTTCAGGGACTTCAGGGTTCGTATTACTTCTGGGTGGTGCCTCGTATCTCGCCTACTAGGCTCATACATCTTACTGTTATTCTTCATCTTGTGAGTCGGTCTAATGCCGGGTTCTTCAGTCGCAGAATCGTCCTCACAAGGCGCTCAACGTTGTCTCAGGCATTCTGCTCCTGAGCATTCTGTTATCTTAAACATAGTGCAAAAAAGCTAAAATTGTCAGCCGCTCTCATATAATATCGACTTCATTTACATGGCTTTCTGTCTATTATTCTTGTGTAGATACTTCTACAGACATGCTATAAGTACCTGCTGGTTATTAATGCCATATAAAATAACAAAAAATTTTTGTGATCAAGCTAGTTGTCTGACTTCAAAGCGAATTCAGCTAAACGCTAAACAAGTGTTTACTAGTTTGCACTTATATTTCTCATTATTTTTCCACAAACGCGGAAGTAATATTTAGAACTCTACCACGACAAGGGTGTATTAGTTTTCACGTTGTAATTAATATAGCGATACCATGTAAGAAATTGGATACTTTCTGCAGCTGTCCAAATAGGCTGTTTATATTTGCATACACACAAATTTAGATTCCATTCAGCCGAAACAATATTTAGTATACATAAAACAAGTCTCACTCCTTCTATGAGGACGAACGGAAGGGAAAACAAATATATAATATAATAAATTCCATAGTATGACAATAACTGTGAATAGTATGTGAAGCACAGAATTGGGTAACAAATCAAGTGTACAACGGAAACCGATATTCCCGTGAGTCTAATTTGTTATATAATATAATGTTGGATATCGCTATCGAAAAAAGTATTTACAACGTATATAAATGTGTGTATGTGTATGTTTATTTAATAGAATTCTCTTATGAATAAGTGGTGTCAGATTTTTGCAAATACTGGTCATTTTTATAATATAGAAATCACATTACAACAGAAACTGTACGGTAACTCATAAAGTTTGAATACATCAGTTAATGTTGACATTGTTACTATTCAGATAGATCTCTTAAAATTTAACTTCCTTTAATATTTCAGTGATTCGGGGTTATTTCTTGAATACAAACTTATGTCAGTGCTCATTATGTTCATGTCATTTCTCGGCAGTATTTGCCTCACTCCAGTTTTCTCCTTATTTCTCTTATTGTTTTCTGTTTTTACCTTGGTCGTTTCTTCTTCTTCCTCTTTACTCTTATCGTGTCATTCCTTACTCTATCGTCTGTCTACTAGCGTTTAGTTTTTGCAAATGCACCGACAAACTTAGAATGTACTCACTAATTAATTGATTATCTCACTTATGAATTTCAAATTTTTCATTTCTTTAGATTGTCCTCGTAACCCTCGTAACGTATTATCGCGCTAGACGTCAATCGTTCAGATCTGAATCAGAACCGCTGTTACAGTTAAAGCGGCGTGTACAAAAGTCACGATTCTCGCTCGAGAGCGCCAGGAAATTTTGTAAAAGTTGATTTACGGATGAAGTCTAAATGGTCCATAAACTCAGATGTGAACTGAACAAGTAAAACAATTCTTTATTGGTTTAAGTTATATGAAAGAATAAAATTGTTATTACCTCTTTGTTTGTTAATAAGTAATGGAACACTATGGTAAAAAGTTTTGCTGCCTAGCAAAGAACGTTTTACGTTTTCTAATATTCTTTTCTTCGAAGAAATGCCGATCAGGAATATTAAATCAAAATATGTCTCTAGAATGAGAACGAAATAATAAATTACTATAGGCCTAAAAAAATACTTCCCGCAATCAAATAGTATGTGTATTTGCGGAAAAATTGTAAGAAAGGTACAAAGGGTACAAAGTTTGATAGTTAAACGTGAAATCAAATTCCTTTCTATGGGATGTTTCGACTATAGTAACAAAACTGTCTTTTACATTCAAGGTCATTTTACGAAAGTGACCATAATAAGAAAAGGAGCATTTATTTCTTCCGATGAGCTGAGCTGTAAAAACCTGAAGAGAATAAATTACCTTGTAAACTTAATGACTGGATGATGGTAGCGTACATATTTTAACAGCGGCACACAGATTTGCACCAAACTTGACTTACACGTTTAAATATTTTAATTTTTAACGATCTCTCTTTTCCTTATTTAACAGAAACTCGCAGTATAATAGAAAGTTACGTTTGCTTAGTTATGTTGTGTAATAGTTAACTCGAAGCGTCGCGGTTCTATCCCCCCCCCCTCACACACACTGTAGTTTCCACTTCTGTTTCAAGTAGTAAAAGGAAATAAAGTTGATGGGATCAAAAAATTCATGAAAATTTGTTACCAGTAAAACCACACCAAATTACATTTAACTGGTCTACGGGTTTGCAGAATAACAGTATTTATTTTTGTACCTTAACTTTGCATCGAATAAGTTTACTAAACTTTTCAGGACGTGTTCCAGGTGTGGAGCATTAGTAGTTATGAAAATTATGAAATGAGTTGTGTAATTATGAAAATTTTATTATTTTAATGCACATAATCCGAATATATCCATTGATAACACAAGCTAATATATTATGTGTCGTTGTTTATAATGTTGTCGACAAAAACAAATATAAAACCTTGTTTAGGTACACGGGAATGTGACACAGCATAATCAATAGCTAGTGTCTTGGTAATATTATTAGGCAAGCGATTCCTTTGAAGTTGTTCATGTGTTATCAAGACAAATTTAGCAAGTAGGGCGGAAAGATTACCTACGGCAACCGCAAAGAGATAGCATAACACTCCAACAAGAAAATGTCTGATATATATCTACTACACTGGTGACGTATAGATTGTAATAGATCCAAAGAACTCAGTCAGGAGAAAAAAAAACATAAGCATACCATTGACATCCACTATCGTCTTCGTAATTTCAACTGCAGTCTTATCCCTACATTTCAACGGTCGAAAAGTCAAATGAAATTATGAAAACAAAATATACAAAGTATGATATATTTAGGCTGGTCGAGCACTTTATGCATTTTATGTTTATTAGAAAAATTATATCCTTATTCATTTATACGTGTATTCTTAAGAATTGTTACCTTTAAAGAGATCTCTGTCGAATATAACACAATTATAGCAAGCCACTTTCAGTCATTAAAACATTGCTGAAACATTTTTCAGTGTAGCCTTGAGCTTGCACAGCGATTTTGTTTTATGTTTTCAACAGTCGCGACATGTCCGTTCATGTTTGTTCATTCTTGAAGATTGCAAAGGAATGTATCTGTCCAATACGGCAGTTGGAGTGTCATTACGGTGAGTTTTTGCCTGAATTTCTTTACAAGGATAACGTGTGTGCTAGCACATAATCGGGTGTGTGGGGGGGGGGGGAGCAACTTGTGTAAATTATTCTTTCACAAAAGTGGCCGTTGTCTACGAACAGCTTCACGCACATGACATTAAAGGGTCTAAATAATACTCTTATGTCAAGTAGTGATAAAAGTAAGATCTTCGACTCATTGAGGACTGTATCTAAGCATTTTTTATCATTTATACAAAGGTCTTTCATGCGTACCGTAGTCACCAAACGCTTTCTATATTTTCAACATGATAGAGCAGTTTATCTTAAGTTTTGTTCAAAATTTAGTATAAATTATTCAGTTCTCCATTTTAGACTGGTAAACAATCCACAATTCAAACCTCAGACTTCTGTGATATGAAAATTGTTAGCTTACTAGCGCTAATAGAAATTACAAGAAAAAATATAAAATAACTGTAGCGTGAGAGCGCCCGCGCATGTGGTACAAGAATATAAGAGTGTAGCTATAACGTTACACTAATGATAATATTCGGATCATTAGGCAAATCGGTTCGAGCCCCAGTTGAATAAACAAAAGTATAATTTTATCACGTGTTATTTACACTTAGTTGTAATATAGTGTACTTAATTTTATTCTTTGCGTAACATGATTATAGTACACTAACAGTTTGTTATACATTTTACGAAAGTCAGTAACAATAACGATAAACCCATTTATTTATTACAAATGTGATGTTAAGATTAAAAAAGTGGCTTAAGCCAACACCAACTTAATTAATAAAAAAAAAAACAGTTTCATCAGAAATAGTAGGCTACATCATCGTATTCAGGCAGGCCATACTAAAGCAAAAAATAAAATTGACATAAACACTATTCTGAAGTGAAGTAATAGTCAGGTAAACACCTAGTTACACGAGATGTGTCTACACACGGGCAAGCGATACCATTTATCTAGCAATTCTAGCTGACTATTAAACGAGGAGAGTGCCCTCCTCATCGAAAGTTGAAACCTCATTTACAGAGTGCACTACACAACAGAAAATAAATCTGAGTCTGCAGAGCATATCGCTTACTTCTGTGTAATTACGTACATCTGATACAACAGCGTCTATCTCAGCAGTCACATAATAGTGTTTGTTTGTGGTTTTTATGTCAATGTCTTAGAATTTTTGCCGGATAACGAGTATAGACTTTTGGTAGAGTCAAAACACCATTTTTTTTTTAATTTAATTTGTCACTAATGTTTAATCGCCACTTCCGTTTAAATATGCAAAATGATGTAGAAAAATGCGTAAACAGTTACGCGAGCCCTGTGGCATAGTAGATAGCAACAATAATATAATAATGTACTACGTAAATTATTACTCTAAAAGTTATTTTCATCAGCTTATTTGAAAAACGCGTTTGGATTTTCTTGCAATGGAACCCAGAACCTGACGATTGGTAGACGAGCCACGACGACCGATCTACGGCGATGCTTTTTACGTAGACCGTAATATTATTCTTTTATACGATCAAGATGTTTTCTCACTTACTCGAGACATGTTTTCAGCATTAGGTATTATGCTCATCGTCAGCCACGTTGATTTTGTTAATGCTCATAGCATGTCTCAAGCAAAAACATCTTCATCGTATAAAATAGTATAAAATTTATATATCAAGAAAACAACTTTTGCAAAAAATGTTTAAAATAATATAAACATGAAAATCCGTCAGGGTAGGATTGAGGTGAACAAGCGACTCAGGAAAAAATCATTATTAGATTACAGTTTATTGCAAGTTAATTATTAAATACTGTACAAATAATGCAATTAATATAATTGTCTTCACTATAACCGTTTATTGCTCCCACTTTTGAGTTGAAATCGAAATAAAGTTGTGCAAGTAGTGCAGGAACGTAGCAAATATTAAGCACTCAATTATAAACGGCAGATATGGGGACGGACAGTGACGCTACATGTGCGGTTATAATCTTGACACGGCGCAGGCCTGTGACCAGGCCCGCGCCTAGCACTGTTGGCGCCCTTGTGCAATTTTGTGTTTGGCGCCCTTGTGCAATTTTGTATATGTCGCCTACAATTTTTATAACGCTAATATATGGGTAAAGGTACATGTTAAGTATTATCAACTATCCAAAAATAATTTTAAAAAGTATTTTCATGAATTTATTTTCATTTTTATATTTTACAACAGGCACTTACTAAACTGGTACCGAACAAGCCGAACAAGTATTTTCTCATTGAGGTATGTAATTATACATTTATACACAGAAATAAAAATATATTTGAAACATTAGATATATTTGTTTACATACAATGCATCATATAGAACAAAACTGATCAACAAATAAAAACAATCTATTATATTAACAATGCAATACGTCATCTTTTAAAGATAAAGGTTAATGTCCAGTTATAACTCGTATTATTATTTTAACTAAGTGAATTGCTTTTCGTGCTTTGGTTTTTGCAAATTGTTTAATTAAATCTTGGGTGTCTAATTCTTTTAATAGATCCGATTCTATTGAGGTGATAGCAAGATTACTTAGTCGGTTTTGCCCCATGGTCGATCCTAAATAATTTTTTATTATTTTGAGTTTTGAAAAAGAACGTTCTGCGGTAGCAACAGAAACCGGCATTGTTAATAAAATACGAAGTATTATGCTCGTATTAGGGAAAGAATCCACTAAGTTGTTAATTGTTATATAATTTAAAATTTCTTCTGGAGACGTAATAACTTTTTCATCAAAATTTTGTAAATATTGCAATTCTTTAACAAGTTCTACAGCAATTATATCTCGTTCATTGCGAGTTTCGTCGTTTAATACATTTTCAACTTTTTGACATAATTCTAGTTGTTCTTTTTCAGAATAATTTTTAAATTTATCAATATTCCATAAAAACGCGAAATTATTAGAATAAGAAGAAAGAATTCGGAATCGTTCATCCACTGATGTGATGATTACGTCTAGAGCATTAAAAAAACAATCAACTTTGAACTTTAAAGTTTCGTCGTACATCGGTTCATCGTCACATTCATAGTCAAACTGTTTTTTTACTTTGCGCGGTTTTAAGCCTCTTTGTTTTATGAATTTAGGTTCTATGTCTAAGCTGGATGCTATTTCTTTAGCATCAATCAATAGATCATTAAAACCTTCATCGGAACGATGAGCTTTCAAAAATTTCTTCAGATTATTTAAATGAGTACAACACTGAGCAACATCAAAGTTCGGTTTTTGGATAATTTTACTAACAATGTCAATTTTACTTAAAATATTATACCACAAAATAAGCACGCAAATGAACTCAAAATTTTGCAATTTTTTGGCCAACGATGCAGCCAAATTCTTTACTTTATTTTCAAAACTTCCTTCGCTTATTTCAAACGTATATCTCTCCAAGTTCATACTTTAAAGGAGTTATTGCATCTATTCTACTAGACCATCGAGTATCCGATGAAGGTTTTAAAGTTAAATTTGTAACATTAGATTTCAGAATTGACCATCGTTTAGTAGAAGCTGAAAAAAATACAAACAGTTCTTCAATTAAGAAAAAAAATTGATGCTCAAAGTATTTGATTTTGCGGCATCATTAACGACTAAATTTAGGCTATGATTGCAGCAAGGAACAAAGAAAGCTCGCGGATTCAAATCCAAAATTTTTTTTGTAGGCCATTATGCCTACCATGCATATTTGCCCCATTGTCGTAACCCTGACCCCGCAAATCGTTGATATTTAAGCCTTCTTTCTCTAACGCCGATAAAAGAAATTTAGTCAAACCCTCGCCCGACGGATCATCTATAGGACAAAATAATAAAAAATGTTCTTCTATACTAATTCCTGTGCTTTTTAAGTTAACAAATCTTATACAAACTGAAATTTGTTCTTGATGACTAGAGTCAGGCGTACAGTCTAATAATATTGAAAAATATTTTGCCTTCTTAGTTAGTTCTAAAATTTTGGATTTGAAGTTTTCGCCCATCAAATTGATTACTTCATTTTGTATTTTATCCCCGAGATAATTTTTGTAATCTTTTCTTTGAGACCGTTTTGTATGTTCTGACATAATCGGGTCGAATTTAGATATCATTTCTATGCATTTTAAAAAGTTACCATTACTTTTCTCAAACAACTTGTTACTACTTCCACGAAAAGCTAAATTCTGCTCACCTAAAAACTGAATCACGTAGAAAATTCTTTCTATAACAGATTGCCAGTATTTAGTTTCTCTGTTTATTACATTTTGATTTTCAGAATCAATTATTTGATTTTTATTAAAACGGTTGGAAATATCTAGCAATTTTAGAACATTTTCGATATGTAACTTGCTCTTTTCATGAATATTTAAATGTTCACATAAATGCTGCCAGTCGTTGTAACCAGATTCATCACTAAGGCGAACAGATTTCAAATCGCTATCATTAAAAACTTTGCAACAGAAGCAGTAAAGCGAATTTTTTGTTTCGGTATACAACAGCCAAAAACGCTCAATTTTTTCTTTGTTCGGTAGAATTCTAAAGAAATAATTATTGGAAAACTTACGCCCCGAACTATCTCTCGGATAAAGATCCTTTTTGGTTTGATAATAAGTAGGGCCACGTTCTTCTAATTCTTGAATATTGTTCGGACGTAATTTTTTTGGCCACATTGCATCATCTTTGGAAAGTTCACTTATATTTTCTGTTGTGGTAATTTTTGAAGGTGTTGATTCCTCATTATCAGCGGGACTTGAAGAAGTTGATGGTATGCCTTCCAGAAGATGTACAGGTTCAGAATGTTGTGGTTCAGCTGTATCATTTTTGTCATTAATGTTTGGCAAAGTAGATTCGGGTTTTGAAAAAAACTGCGTAATTTTGACGTGTTTTTCTAGTTCTTCTTCTCTTCTTATTTTCTTCAACAAATTTTGGTGTCCTGACAATTTCTTCTTTTTTTCTGACATCCTATAGACTGTAAAAAAATTAATACATAAGTAAACAAAATGATAAATTGAGGGGTGTTTTTGCAAAATTTTCTTTGCAAATCTACAATTTTCCAAAAATGAATTTTTCATATAGTCTTGTAATAAATTTAGTGATACATCGAAAAACGTTAAGAAAACTTAACAAAAGTTAATACTTAAAGTTAGTTAATATTTAAAATTATAAAGGTTACAACTATTGACAAAATATTTGTTTTGACATACGTTTATGTGTTTTAAACATAATTTGGAGCTAATATACGCAAAGTCTACTTAACATGATCGTGGAATTAATTGTTTCTATTAAGTACGTATATAAAAAATGTACGTAAAACGCCTCTCAATTGCTTATGGAAATGTTTCAATGTCTCAAACTCGGAAAGTATTGTATCAACTTATTAAACTTATTTCAAAATTTATAAAAATTAAAACTTATGAAAATTGTTAAAAATATTGTTATTAGTGCTTATCGATTAATGAACTTGCGTCAATCAACAATGATGTTTACATAATCAAACAAAAAATGTCAATAATAAAATGACTTTTGAGACGACAGTTTTTGGCTTTTAATACTTAAATCTAAAATAAAAAATAAATTGTAGCTGAACTCACCTTAATGAATAAAAGATTTTCAGAACACAAAACACACCACTATAAAGTCTGTAAAACTACAAAAAAATAAGGTTAAAAAAAAATATCTTTCCACTCATGCACCTTTTCACGTTTGACGTTAAGTTTATTATTGGGCATTGGGCAACCAATAAAGTCGCGACCGATGTAGCGCTCAGGGTACGTTCATACTGGACGCGATTTGCTTAAAGGTTAGAGAGTAGAAACTGGCTTAGCAGGCTACGGTCGCAAACGTAAACAGAATTCAATTCATTCTGAGAATTGTATTCATTACGGCATTCTCCAGACATAAACACGTAGTTCTTTATCTTGAATTTCTCCTTATTCTCCCGGTAATATCGCCTCGGTTCGCGCGCTGCGCGTTGATAGGTGGGTGCGCGACACAAACAATAGCTTCGCATTTGTAGGTGCGTTTCGCTGAGGTTTGGCGAATAAGTGTATTTCCTAAGTAATAAATAACAAATAACTAACTAAATAAAGAACAATGTAATAGCTTGCAATTCTTTTTTGTTTTTTATCATTCTAAATTTTGTTTTGACGAATGATTTTTTGTTTGTTAGGTAGGTATATTACTTTTTTTTACTTTTGGGTTTTGAGGCCTTTCGGCGCCCCCGGCACCTCGGCGCCGTCGTGCACCGCACGACTTTGCACTTATGTACGGCGCGGGCCTGCCTGTGACCCGTACAAAATATAATCACATGAAGATGTAAATTGACTATATGAACCTTTGAACTTTGACAGGGTGTGGAGTTTAATTACTTTAGGCGCAAAGTCAGATTGGTACACCACACAGGTCGGCTACTTCCCAGGAATGTTGCACGGGTTGAATTAATTGAAAGTTTTTTAACGATTTACAACGGAACGTACGTTGTGCCTATAGGAATGCTGTTTTTATTAACCAACAACAAATATTGTTAATCTAATTTTACGAAATGTAAGGAATTTAAATTAACTCCTTTTGGTTTTGAATAATGTAACTAACGAATTAAATAATTAATTAAATAATTTAATAAAATTACGTAGCTAGTTAACAAACATTAATATGTAATTTGAGTTTATTAAGTTCTGCAATATAGTATTATTATACAACGTATTATGTATTTTTGTTAAATAGTTTGTTGCTTAGTATTATTTCCCAGTTTTATTTTTCTTGGATATGGATCTCATGAAAAGAGTTTTTATTATCTTCCCTCTTATCTCATCTTCTTGTCCTTTCAGTACTTTTCACTGTGTTCTTTCTTCCAGTTTTGTTGTATACGTAGTAGAGGCTATTTTTCAAAATAACTGTTTAATATAATAATTATGACGAAACTCTAAAATAATTTTTCTTAAGCCATCAGCGAGTCGACAGAGATCAATGTTATACTCTGAATGTTATTCATAAGTCTGGAGAAGCTCCGTAGATTCTACCACTGCCCGGGAATAGAACGCCGGACCTTTACATTCGTAGACAAGTGCTGTATCAACTGTTATACTAAGCGGTCTACTCGTCTAGTCTATTAAACGGTTATTCTACAGAGTTTTCTAATGTTGTAGGTATTCTGCTCGAATATATTTTTCAGCGATGTTCAAACCATACTTGTGCACATGCAGTCGAATAAAACGGTAACGTGTACGTAATCCTTGAATCTCATATTGCCAGAAGCTTCGGTTGTCGTTAAGTATATTTAGTTTTATAGGTGTTTAGTTACACTACTCCCTCTTCTCTTTGTACCAACTGCGATTTACAAAAAAGACTAGTTCAGTTTCATATTTTAGACGCCACGTTGGAAGTGTGAGGGTTATGAAATCTCAAACTTGTCATCTGCTGATCGTTTGAGAGAAAGCGCGCTGGGTTACGTCCACTATGTATTTTCTGTAGTGTTTCACATTTTTTGACGTTCTCTGCGTGACGTTTTTTCACTTATACACAAAATACGATCCACTTTGTTTGGCCGAACAATTTTGCTCGTTCTTTTGTGTGTTTAGGTGCCTTTACTAATATTTTTACTACGAAGACGTTTTGTATTTTTATCGTTTTGGTTCCGCTGATAAGTACTTTTTGGACTCCAAATTTTGTTTGTTATCTTATTTAGAAATTTAAAACATGTCAGAGATCAGGTGTTAGATGTAAATAAGCATAACGAATACATTAGATGACAGGTACAGATATTGTATTAATTGAGGAAACGGCAGTAAGATTACGGTTTATGTTACATTAATAAAATACACCTATTTGCCACCAAATTTATTTTCAAATTGTGTTTATCAATAGATTTGCTAAGTTATAATTAATTTCTATTTTCTTTCCTTACTTGGATTACAGACTCTACGTTAAGCGAGTCCATTTTCTTTGCCTTTAACGAGGTTGGCTACTGTTCTCCAAGTTATTTCAACACTCTTCAATTTTTTTTCAACTGCCATTCTCAAAACATCAGCCCATAGTCCTCTATTTATTTGTCTCATGAATACTCATTTACTTATTCAAAACGTCTTTGTTCTTCTTCTGTAAAGAACTTCCTTAATAGAATTCTGATTAGTTGTTTCCTTAGTTTAATAAATCTTATTTTCTGTTGTTCGTCCATAACATATTACAAATTCTTTTTAATCGTCTGTTGACATTCGTACTTACATTATCATGCTACTACTTTCAATATTCCCCAAATTTAAAATCTGTATAATAGAAGACTTGTTAGTGATATTACAGTACTGGTAATTATTCATATCTTAGTTGTTTTAATTGACTGTATACATTTTTGTATTCCGCACTCTACTCTTTCTTCGACAATTTACACCAAATATTTTCTCCCGTTTTACTTTGATTGCCCCAAAATTGCATTTTTTGCATATTCTTTATGTATATTCTTGTCTCCTTGCCCATTCCTTTTTCATTTCTGCATGTATTGAAAGCCCAACTTTAGACGTCTCCACTATTAATTCAGCCAGCATGTTATTTTTATTTCTGATTTTTGCTTTTGGATCTTTTTATTGTTAGATTTTAATCAAACGGCATTCGCGTGTGATTACATTCCAATTTTATGTTACTTTACATAAATCTACTACTTAAAGGATTTATAAATGTTTCTTCCATTTTAATGCTGTATTATATTTTTATGTACCATGTGAAGTAAAAGTTTTTCTTTAAAATAAACTTTATGTCTAAGTACTCCCATCATACCGTACTTTATTATTAGGAAAATGCATCAGAATCAGCGCTACTGCTACTAAATCAAATACATTAAATATGCTACTTAATAATATTAAATTGAATAAACATGAAATAAACTTTCAAACTCATTCATCTGGTTGTGTACATTTTTATTTCCTACAATTCTACACTATTTTTTTTTTTTTTTAGTTTTGCGAGGTCAACCAAAGAAAATATGAAAAGGTTGCGTCGCGATATAAAAGAGATAGAGCCCAGAAGTGAAATGAAGACTGGCTATTGCAAGCCGATTATCAAGAAGCTGGAAATTTTTATAAGTAACTAGCGAGTACCCGGCATGCGTTGCAATGCCACTCAAAGAAAGAAAGTGTTTGTATATATATAATATATAAAGACTTCGTTCGCGTGGTCTTCAATTTAATGCGATAATATATTTAGAACAGAATCTATTCCATTGGGTTGCCATAGTAACCAGATCTAATAAGTTAGTTTTTTAAGACTCCAAAGGACCCCCCAGAGGATCGTATCGAAAAAAAACCACCTGTCCTGTGTTGGTTCTCCCGTTGCGTAAAATATTTGTGCCAAGTTTGGTTGAAATCGGTCCAGTGGTTTAGGAGGAGATGTGGAAGACCCCAAAGAACCCCCAAAAGAACCCCATCGAAAAAACACCTATCCTATGTTGGTTCTCCCTTTGCGTAAAATATTTTGTGCCAAGTTTGGTTGAAATCGGTCCAGTGGTTTAGGAGGAGATGTGGAAGACCTCAAAGGATCCCCCGAAGTATCATATCGAAAAAAACACATATCCTATGTTGGTTCTCCCGTTGCGTAAAATATTTGTGCCAAGTTTGGTTGAAATCGGTCCAGTGGTTTAGGAGGAGATGTGGAAGACCTCAAAGGATCCCCCGAAGTATCATATCGAAAAAAACACATATCCTATGTTGGTTCTCCCGTTGCGTAAAATATTTGTGCCAAGTTTGGTTGAAATCGGTCCAGTGGTTTAGGAGGAGATGTGGAAGACCCCAAAGAACCCCCAAAAGAACCCCATTGAAAAAACACCTATCCTATGTTGGTTCTCCCTTTGCGTAAAATATTTGTGCCAAGTTTGGTTGAAATCGGTCCAGTGGTTTAGGAGGAGATGTGGAAGACCCCAAAGGACCCCCCAATGGACCCCGTCGAAAAAACACCTATCCTATGTTGGTTCTCCCGTTGCGTAAAATATTTGTGCCAAGTTTGGTTGAAATCGGTCCAGTGGTTTAGGAGGAGATGTGGAAGACCCCAAAGGACCCCCCAAAGGACCCCATCGAAAAAACACCTACCCTATGTTGATTCTCCCGTTGCATAAAACATTTGTGCCAAGTTTGGTTGAAATCGGTCCAGTGGTTTAGGAGGAGATGTGGAAGACCCCAAGAACCCCCCAAAGGACCCCATCGAAAAAAATTCATAAACCTTCGCGGGCGTGCGCACAACAACTCACCGAAGTTTCATCGCAATCGGATGAATGGTATAGGAACGCATACGGGACAAAGAAAGAAACAAAAATTCATTTTTATAGATATAGATTATAAACAAAATATAATCAAGCCAAATTTATTAACTCTTTAAACAAGCTAAATTCAGTTTTAAAGAGAAACAGACTAAAGACTAAACGAATAAAGGTTTTATTTATTTTTAACTGGACTGTCGAGAAAAAATGAACTAAGCTCAGAATGTATGAAGAAAACATAATGTTACTTCGTTTTATATACATTAAGACACTAATTAAATTTACACTAGTGGCACGCAAAGAAAGCTGATGTAAACCATTTTGGAAATCATTCTTTTATGAATTCTTTCTTATAAAATCACTCTAACCTTTTTTTTTTTTTAGAGAGAAGTATTATCAGAAGAAAATAAAAACAGATTTTTATAACTGATATTCGTCTTTTCTTTAACAGGAAATCGATTAATTTCTCTTTAATAAGTCTGTGACTTAATAAGCATTTAATTTAATTGTCATAAACAAGCCTGTGAGTGTACAAAATAGTCACGGTAAAATAAAATGACATACAAATGTAAAGACAAGTGTTTATAACAGCACAATATGTCACACGCAAATGAGACAGAGAAAATCGTGAATAGAACAATACAAAACGGAAACAAAATATCACACAAACGTTATTAGATAACACATTTGCCATAACAAAAACTACAACAGTTAAATCAACAGAATTTAAAAAAGCAAAAATATTTGTACCGGACATAAGAATAACACTTAAAAAATGTCTGTGTATATGGCCAAAAAGAGGTTGGAGATAAGTTTACTTAGCTATTGTAAGTATATATGACGATGTGTTGAAATTATTGTAAAATTAATTGTTTCATGTTACAGTGCTAGATGTAGTTTTAACTCAGAGTTACAACTGGATATGGCAACACAGTTTTTAAATTTCTTGTAAGTAAATAAAGATTAAAGATGAGAGAGACGGTCTATGAACGTAATTAGAGTCTGAGTATTAATAAAACTGTACTCTAAATTTAATCAACTGACTTGGACAATGAAGCTTAATGATTTGAAATTATTTTCTATCCAATTTATATTTCATTACTTATTGTTTCTCTTACGTTTATTTTTCGCTTGTAATAACGTACACAACTAATCTTTTTTACCTAGCCAGTGTTCTGTACGTTTCGTAAATGCGCAGTTACAGACAGAAGTTCCCGTGTACGTATGTAGTAACCAAAGTGTTATATCAGAAATACCACTGTTAACATGACGTCACTTTACGTTATTAGTTTGTGCGGTGTCCCGCATGTCTCGAGGCTACGTTTACTAACGGCAGACGACACCAAGTCACAGGTTGTTTGCTGTGAGTACATATTTCTCCTTGGTGTAATATCTGTAGGGAACGCTATCAACCTGTACTACTCACCGTGCCAACATTGTTTTAGCTTTTACTCCAGACACAATTCTCAGTATTTATTTTTAATTTTCGTCTAAACATTAAAAACTGTGGTTGTTTTCTTGCGGGCTCTGCAGAAAATACATAGTTTAGGTTTTAAGAAGGATTGTGAACACTTAATTATAATTTGTTTTTCCTGACTTCTGTAATGACACGTGAAGTAGATCCTGTGGAAGTACGGTGTTTGCCAAGTTTGTGGTTGCACTAAATAGAAACTTGATTGTAATCCAAAGTGGAATGCGTTGAATGCGTTAAAAAGGCGTGTTCCTTGACATGAATCGCCGATATTCGACAGTTACTACTGGACGTCATAAATATCAGGAATGGTGGCCACTTCAAAATCTCCTCGTAAATTCCTAAACGTCAAAACGGCAGATAGATCAAACAGACTGCAAACATCTCGTAAAGTGATAGGCTATAATATAAAAAGTGTACATATTATCTGCTTTTTATGGTTACGTGAATTTTCTCTAAAGGTGGTTGCATCCTGAACTAACCAAAACAATTTGAGCCTATGTAACGAGATTATGTAACGATCGAGTTAATAATGTTTGTAGCATCTGATCAATAATATTTTATCTGATCATGAGATCAACGCGTTTATTGCATCAACAAATTGACGATGGCTAAGTTATTTCGTTTTGCATACTCTATTTGGCAAAAGGCGCTCAAAACGGGTTCGCCAAAATAATATAGAGAGAAATCTGATGGTCTATGGGCCTACTTTCCAATTACGAATATAGAAAAAAGAGTTTAATTCAATTTGGACGTTGGACAGTCTTTTTTTGTTACACATCCCACCACCTAAAATTTAAAAAAAAGTACTAACAAAACAGGTGAGGAGAACATTGACTATAACATGAGTTATTGTCGAGAGAAACGGCGGTGCTCAGTAAATTTGGGTATTGTGCATTTGTAGAGATGTACTTAAACACCGTTTATATTTTGACGCTTCCACCTCCAAAGACTGTCTTGTTCGATCAGGTGAGTAAGTGATAGGCGGGAGATCGGGAACCGGGAACATACTTGTAGCGTATTATGAGCTATATGATCAAGGTAAAAGAAAAGGGAAAAGGATCCGAGAGTCCGTTGAACCAAGGATTTAGGGTGGGAGAGGGTTTAATTTAAAAACATATGGAAAGCTTTACGTACGATCAAGTGAAGATGTTACGTCTGATCTCGTTGCTGCCAACTTAACCACCCTTTGTTTACAACCATCCTACACGAACATTTAAAACGCCTCATTCTAACGCCCTCGACCCCGTATACTTTGTTTTAGTCTACATTAGACTAATGGAGACGCCGCAGGAAGGGTAGTTCAAAACGCCTCTACTAAAATAAACTAATGTTTTAAGCACTCATTAGTTAAATGTGAAAGTTGTTAAAGAAGTCTGTGTTGCTGTGTTTATTTTGAAAAAGTTAATAAGCTCACTTCACAGGCAAACAGAAATGCAGATGACTCACCTTTTATTAACTTTCCGCCTAAGCGTATTATATAATGGTTCAAACCAACGAGACTATACAAAACATTTTTTTTACAGAACGCCAGTTAAAAACCCACTTAGTAGGCTATCATGTAATGTCAGTCTCCCCTTCACGTCACTAAAAATATTATCAAATATAAACTAAACTATGAAAAGAAAGCGACTATTTTGACATTACACAACCAACGGGATGTTTACAGCCGACAAAGGGCCACAACGACCTCTGCCTTTGAAGGCACTGCAACAATTTTTGGTCTTTTATCTACAATTCTTGTTTGATTTCCCTGTCCGCCAGTCATCTTAAGTTTTTTTCATAATGTAACGTTTTGTTTTGTAGAAGGAATCGAAGCATTTATATTAAAACGATAAAGTGATTATTGTGATGCGAACACCTTTAAATGGCGATCTGGAGTATTTACCAACCTACGACACTATTAATTAGGCACTGTTATTCTTTATTATGTTAGGATATGATGGACAATCATAAGATTGAAGAAATGTTGTATGCGATATTAATTGTTGTCTTTGGTTATTTAAATTTTAAAGTTGTAATTAGCAATTTCATCTGGTATTATTTATTTTATTTCCACTGCTCAAACACGACAATATGTGCAACATTGTACCGTATGTTACAAATAACGAAGCATCTGTATTTAATGTTACTAAAAAAATTACACGATAGAAAAGTTTTGTTTCTACCCCAAGCCTTGTTCCCGTGCGTGCAGGTTCAGGTCACGTTGTTGTATGAAATTCCGATCGTAATGTCGTACTTGATATTATAAATAAGTAAACGTAATTTTTATGAGTAAAAACGAGGAAGAACGAGAAAATGTTTAATCTGACTGTATATTAGTTAGCCGTAAACGTTACTGTAGAGACTGATGATCTAGAACATTAATTCACTGCTACCACCATTAACAGCACCATCACCTCCTCCAACACCATCGCCACCATCACCACCACCACTTTATCATCATCGTCACCAACACCAAAACCACCACAACACCACCATTACTACCACCACCGTCACCATCACCATTTTGCTCTTCAGTCTTCTTATTATTCTTTTTAGATTACTCTACATCTTATCTGTGTTTCCCGTTCTTGGTCTTCTTCCTAATTTCTTCTTATTATTATTAATCCGGCTGTACAATGTTTATACATTTTCCGGAACCAAAGATTACAGAAGTGATTGAATTTTCATCCTCCACTGCTGTTTGTCCATCCAAAGATCTTATTCAATTTCTCGTTCCCTCAATATGGTCTGAATTTCTTCTATCCAGGTGATAGGAGGTCTTCCTCTTTTCCTTCTTCCTGGTGGGGTTCATTCCATAACTCTCCTTGACAATCTTTCCTGTGTCATTCTTTTTATGTGTTTTTTCATGTTGTCATTAATTTTATTCTTGTGTGTTTATTAGTAGCCCAAACTTCTGATCCGTAAGTCATGATGCTTCTAACAATGGTTTTAAATACTTTGGTTTTAGTTTCTGCTGTAATTTGCTTATCCCACAGGATTTCATTTAATTTAAATGTAGACATCATTCCCAAACGTAATTTCTTCTTTTTCTTCCCAGTTTCTGTAGTATTTTTTATTCCCTTCTATTTTGTTCTCATTACCTTGTTTCATTCTGCTTCTTCACTTACGACCACGAATTTGTCATTAGTCAGTTTCTTGCGTTCAGAAGGTAATCATGTTTACAATTCAGTCTAGTTGTCGCGTGTATCTTGCAATAAAGTTTATGGTATATCAGACTTTAACTACTGTGTTTTTTCGTGTTTACAATTAGCCTACTTATAATATTCAGTAATTCTTTCTGTACCAATGTGTTATGTAATAAAACAACGATTAGTGTGTGTGTGTTGTTTTATTTAGTTATGTTCAAATTCTTCAATCCCGCGTTGGGTTCGTCACGTTGTAATATACTGCTCAGGGCTGGTAATACTGATTATCGTATATCGTATAACTGTCAATCTAATTTGGTTTACAATTACCAAAATTCGTGTGTTCTTTTAGTGAACATGATACAAGGTACAAAAATGCTGAAATATAACAATATTACTTAATAGAGAGTATTCAAAATTCAAGAAAACAAGTTTAATTACGATATTGGAAACTATCGTATTATGGTACCACTGGTATCAAATTATCAGTTAAATAGTTATGTGTCTGACACGGTTACAAATGTTGTGTGTCAAAATAATGTTATTTGGATAAGTATTAATAATGAAAAGCATTATAATTAATTCAAGAATTCTTATTAACTGAGTATATTCAAGCGATTGTAGAGTTAAAACATGATTAAGTATGGTTAGTCAACCTTCGTACCATATAGGTTAGACTACCTATTATTCAAAGTGATTTAATAAACTATTCATTTTGCTTGCATTTAAACTCTTAAAACTATACATAATATTTATTACTGACAAGTATTTGTTCATTAATTGTACTGACTGTTCTCTGTTAATTTTCAATAAATGATCTGTTTTCGTATTAATAGTAGTCAAGTTAGCATCTATATTCTGCATTGTTTACATTGATATTCATTGTAATGTTATCTTTATTCATCATTTCCTTCTAAAAATTTATAGTATTTTATTTAAATTAAAACGATTGAGAACTTTTATTTCAATACTGGTTAATTAACTTTTTATAAACTAGTTTAACCATGTATGGTTGTACTTGGTTAAAGTAGTACCAACGAGAAAACTTTGTTGGTAAACATTAAATTTGGATTATAAAAATTGTTAATAATAATAAGTACTCCCTTAGTTTCCCACTCATCATCGCCTTTATTATACACTGGCGATGGTTATTATTTTATCACATCACTCGTTGCACTTTCACACGTAATGGTTATGCACTCTGGTTAGGTTAGAATACTTGTTTATACCGGGGGGGAACGCGCACTAATTTAAAAATCTGGTTACCGACTAACATACGTTCCGTCCGCTCTGATGGTCCAAGAACAATTAATGCTTTCTTCCGAAGCTGCTGTCGGCGTCTCCCGAAATCAGCTCTTCCTATTGGTTGAGAAATTGATAATCTCGACACCATATGGCTTAATAAAGTTAAAAATTTAATTTCTTAGCATCAGTCTTTGGGTTCGAGAGTATGCTATGACGCGTTCAATCCTTTTCGGAATTGACAGAAAATCTTCAATTGTTCATATCTTTCTTAATATTTTACTAATTAAGACGTGAATGGTATCATTGTCTTGCGGACGCTTGGCTCATTATTTAGAGCTCAAACAAGCTATAAATCCGTTCAAAATTAACCTATGTCACTTTTGATAATTCACTTTTCGTGGTTCTTAATCACAATTAAGTCTTTTCCACCTTATTATGCTATATTATTATTCTAATGCTTATTCTAAACTGTTTAGAGTCCATTTCTCTTTATAATTATTTCTAGATATTAAAATATTTACATTTTTGTCAAATGCTCTTTGGGCGTATAAACCCTACATGTTCTTGCATTTGTATCTCTTATTTCTAGTAAATTTTTTCATATTAACACATTTCTTAGGTGTTTAGTTTGTACCTCAACTATTTTTACACATTTAGTGCAGCTTTGTTTCCACTTATTGCTTTTCATATACTTATATTAGATGGCTTTAACACTCCATGTCATCATTTTGTTATTTTTATATACATAGTTTATCATTAATTGTAGTTAATGGATGTGTTTTACTCCATTAATGTGTACCTAGACCTTGTACATAGTTTGTCTATAGTGTATAACACCTTTTTGTTGTGTCCAACATTCATTAAATTACAGTAAGATGGCTTTTTACATCTAGTCTCCTGGGTCATGTATACTTGTTTATTATTGTTTACATATATACTTGTGTATTTAGTGTTTGCTAAAGGTTCTCATAGAGGTATTGAATACTCTAGTTGCTACTGTCAACCTACTTTCCTTTCTTTTATCAAGTTTAAGTGAGTAATTTGTCTAACTTTGATGGTCATCTTGTGGTTTGTTAATCTGGCTATTTTTTTTTTTAAATAATATAGATTATATAGATGTATTTCTTTACTCATATTGGGTTCATTAGGTTACTCATTTATCCTATTTTGGTTGTTGATTTGAACAGTTACTTATAATTGCAATTTTCTAATTATTACTTGTGGTTTTATGTTGTAGATCCTGCTCAGTTGAGGTTATGTGTCTCTTACTGATTTGACAACAATACACATCCTAATCTGTTCATCATTATGCTTAATTATTATAACTTTGTTATGAAAATGTTATTACTATTGTATATTACAATATTCTCACTAATTTATACACATTTTATACTATTTGTTCATACATTATTACATAATTCTTACTTGTTATAATTGTACATGTTATGTGCTTATATTTTGGTTTGGGTAACTTGTCTTGTCTCTCTATAGCAGATTGTCTCATTTACAATACATTAATTATTACATTACATATTGGTTTTTTACTCTCTACTCTTCTGATACTTAAACACATATATCATTAAGGATTTTATATTCAGTTTCAGTTGTTATTGAGCAATTATTTCTCCCTTTAATCTCAGTATATTTGTGGTCTTACTATGTTTGCATTTTGTCACAATCTTGGTTCATAAAACATACACTAAATGTTTGTGTCGTTTATTTGGGGTTCACTATTTTTATCTTCCTTTTACATAAACATTACACTTTTATTGTCTGTGGTGTTTATTTGGGGTTGTGTTATTTTACTATGAATCGATGCACTCATATAAGACACTCACTATCATTGTTTGTGGCTACTTATTAAGTTGTCAACACTTGATTCTTGGTTATCTCTTCTTTATTATATTCTTCCTTGTTGGAGGGTATTATAATCCACTAGTCCGGCATTCCTCACACATGCCTTATTATCTTCTTGGTCGTATTGCATTCCTTACACTGGGAGTGTTGTTGTCTTGTCCTTGTTAAATATTCTTCATTATTTATTATACATTCCTCTTCTTCTTCACAATATGCACATCTCCTCTTCTAGTGTTCAGGTTTCTTCTTCTTCATATATATATATATATATATATATATATATATATATATATATATATATATATATGGTTCTTCACTTATAGGGTATTTGTTGTTCCCTCACTTGTATGATCTATTGGGCCTTTGTTGCTAACGTATTTGTTTGGCTTTTTATATACTCTCCTTTTCTTATCACATTGATGTTCTTTTCATTTCTTATCATTATAGTTCTTCCTTCTCCTGCGTTGGTTTGCTTCGACATTACTTGTATGTGGATACACACTTGGCTTTAATACTTTAGGTATTTTTTCTCATTTTGGCTCAGACATGTTCGTGGTATATTCTTATTCAATGTATTAGATATTATTTATATGTAACTACAATTTTGTTACGTTACAGTTATGGTATTCAGTAATGACATATGATATAATATTCTAATTTAAGCTTATTGGTATATTGTAATTTACTATAATTGGATAGCTTCTAGTTTCAACAACACACGTGCGCGCGCCCACACACACTCACAAAACAAAAGTGATTCGGTGTAATTAATTACCCAGATATAAAATGTTAGTGTGTGCCAACAAATAAAATTCAGTCGCAATAAAACTTTTAATGAACAGTATAATCATATAAATGAATTATTGAAAATTTCTATTTCCGGAGTCAGTCATGATTGTTTGAGGACTCAATCTGTGTGTGTGAACTGCTGTCCAACTCCACCAACACGTCACAGCTGCACAGAACATGAATGCCATGGGTAGGCGATCAAAACTTCTGCAATGAAAATAAAAAGGCAACCTACACACAGCTTTACATTTTACTGCCAGTTTGATACCAGTTGCGTTGTTGTTTCGATGTAGGTGTCGTTTGAAACGGAAAACGTAATTACTCCCTCGAGCAATTTACGCCTCATTTAATATTTTCACAGTGAACCGTGGAAACCAGATCTGCGTCTTACACCCGAGTTTGAAGTGATTGTAAGATTAATTTATAAAAAGAATAATAAAACCACCTTTAGCAGTTGTAGATTTTTTATTTTCGGAAACAGTGCTGGAATATATCGTAGACAATCTCTCCTCATACACCTATTGTGTG
Organism: Magicicada septendecula; assembly: GCA_034769895.1. Classification (NCBI taxonomy): domain Eukaryota; kingdom Metazoa; phylum Arthropoda; class Insecta; order Hemiptera; family Cicadidae; genus Magicicada; species Magicicada septendecula. The sequence goes on along the minus strand of CM068374.1, from coordinate 289,798,652 downwards.
TGTGTGTGCGTGTGCATTAATTAGGACAGTCGTATGTATTTCTGAACAGCAGAGAAATTATTACACACAACTTTAATAACAGTATTGATGAACAAAACACTCTTATACAAAAATTTTCCAAGTTTAGAATTCACCAACAAACAGCATATTAAGAAGCCAACTAAAAATGTCCGCATACAAAACAATAAACAGTTAACACTGGACTATAAACCGCTATTGAATATCAGGCACCGAATCGAAAATGCACAACTGGCCAGCCGCTTACGAGACACTGCTACTCATAGTCAGCAGGGTTACTTTTGTGACGTAGTAGCGGTATGAGATTGTCTTAGATGAGGGGGACCGGCCTCTGGATGTCGCAGAATATTCTAGAGCAGTGGTTCCCAAAGTGGGGTCCGCGGACCCCTTAAAAAAACAGAATACACCGTAATTTTCTCCGATTTTTTAATAGTCTAAACCTTAAATTTTAGAATCTTAAAACAATTAGTAGAAGATTGCAGTATTTTTTTCAAACTAATTGTATTTGTAAAAGCAATTTGAAACTAATGGCTTTAATAATGTCTTTAAATCATGTCGTGCAGCAGATCTGTTTGTCAGCCGAAATGCCTAGAGCGCCGCAGCAACGCAGAACTGATCGTGCTGTTTTAGTCCACATATAAGCACTGTATCTAAGCAAAACGTTTTCCGTGTAGCTGGTTTTACGCTTAAGTAGTTGGATTTCGACACGTATGGCTGGAAAGATAGAACCGAAGTTGGCAAAGTTAAGAAATAAACTTGATGTCGAGGGTGACAATATTAAAATTATCAGACTGCAATTATACAAAATATTAAACCTAATATTGCAGAGCTAATCGTTCAAAAGCAGCTTCATTGTTCACATTAAAGTATATTTGATACCATATGTATTAATATTTTTCAGTTTAAGAGAATTTTAATTTTAACATATTTTAATAAAATATAAGAGTTTGTATCATATTTACTGTTTGTTTTATTTCATAACTCAGACAGGGTCCGTGAAATTTTTAATTTTGGGGGGGTGTCCGCTAACTGAAAAGTTTGGGAACCACTTCTCTAGAGCACTCGAGATCACCTCGCGACAAGCGTCGTACAGGGCTTCCACGCAAGTTGCCTGTCTCATAGGCGTGAGTTATGTGGGGTTTGTTTTGAACGGCTGTCGAATGATATTTCACATAACAAGAATAGCGATAGACGAATTACCAAAGACAAAGACGACTGTATAAAACCCGAATACGATTTGTATGGGGTGGAAGTCTAATCGAAAGAGGCCGGTGTAACGAACGGGACAAGCTACACAGTATCACTCCCAAAATGAAATAATAAAATGTGGAGACAATACATTATGTGATTGGTTCGTCAGAGGTTGTGATGTGACTAAGGGGCGGGTTGGGTAGTGTTAGGACCGAGTTCTTCTTTCACTATCTTGGTCACCCATAAATATGTAACTGTAGACATCGATGCAATAATCAATTTAGAAGTCCCCTGAATCGTGTCGGAATCGATACTAGCTGCAAGGAGAACGTGAGCTAAGACTAGAGATGCTACCTACCTGCCAGAGCTGTTGGGTTGTGCGTCGTGAGACGACCCAATGGGTTCCTAGTACCGAGCCTCGGTAGGGGCTCCTGCCTAGTGATCCTGTCCAGACGGAATATTATTTAATGGCCGCAAAACGACATGCTCGTACTAGGTCGACTAGTACAGTATTTGTCGAGGCCGTTTCCAAGAATCACCTGGACGTGTTCGGTACTCGCCAAGGCCAGCTATGAGAGGGTTTGTCTGGGTCCTCGCAGCTCGGACGTAAAATTTACGTGCAAGTCGCCTTGCGGTGTCTTCCAAGGAGCGGACACTGAGTCCTCTTCTCAAAAGTCGAGAAGAAAGCCGATAGGGGACTTTGGCCGCTAGCCGAAGACCTCTATCGAGAACGCTTTGCAACTTTCTTTTATGAACGGTTGCGAGGTAGCCCCAGACGGGAATAGCATAGGTAATGATCGGCAACAGATACGCGTTGACGATCAGCTTACCCAGCTTGCGGGTCATAGCCTTGTTGACGAGTATCGGAAACAGTTGCGCGAGACGAGCGGATGCTCTCTTTCGCATCGTCTCAGCGTGAGCACGCCAGGTGAACCGACGATCTAGGTGGACACCGAGGTACTTAACTTCTCTCGACCAGGGCAGGTACGTTATACCGAGTCTCACTCGGCCTCGTGGTTCTTTCCGGCGCTTTGAGAATAGCACCGCGGAGCTCTTGGTGTCGTTGACGGCAACTTTCCAGCTTTCCGTCCACGACGAATACGCATCGAGTGCGCGCTGGAGTCGTGGGATAGCCCTGTCAGTGTTCCGATCGGCGGTATAGCCCGCCGTATCGTCGACAAACAGGGCCATCTGGACTCCAGGCTCTCTGGGTGCGTCGTTGATGTACACGGAGAACAGAAGAGGCCCTAGCACGCTACCTTGAGGTACCCCGGCTGTAATGCGTCTCTCGGAAGAGACATGGTCGTCTATTCTCACGCAGAAAGTCCTCTCCGTCAGAAAGCTAGCAATCAAGCGAATGTAGCAATCTGGGAGCTGGATTTCCCGGAGCTTGAACAAGAGCCCGTCATGCCAGACACTATCAAAGGCCTTTTCCACATCTAGGAAACAGGCGACAGTCTGCTCTTTTCGACAGCCGGCGCCCGTGATGTATTCCACCAGTCTCATCAGCTGATGAGTGGTGGAATGCCCCACACGGAAACCGAACTGTTCGGGGACCAGTACATCGAAATTTCGTAGATGGTCTAGTACTCTCCGTTGTACGAGACGTTCGAGAACCTTTGACGTGGCTGACAGTAGACTAATTGGCCGGAGGTTACTGGGACGGGAAGCATCCTTTCCCTGCTTCGGGATCACTATGACCGTCGCATTACGCCATTTCTGGGGAAAATAGGCCAGTCTTAGACACGCGTTGAACAGCGGAACCAAGAAAATTACTCCTTGCTCCGTTAGTCGAGTAAGAGCGGTGTTCGAGACGCCGTCCGGGCCAGGAGCTTTTCTCGGTGCGAGTTCAACGAGCCGATCTGTGACCTCGGTTCGGGCTCCGCAGTGATCGGAAGAGACAGAAAGTCTTCTACTTCGTTCTCGACTTCTTCATCGAAGTCCCAGTCCATGGGCGGGTTAGGAGCGAACTGTCGCTCGAAACACGCGCCCAAGTACTCGGCCTTCGCCTCCAGGCGAGCCAGGATTTGACCGAAAGGTCCAGCAATGGCTGGGATACGAGGTGACTAGAGATGCTAATAAACACGAATCTTTATATAGCGGAGACGTGACCAAGCGACGAATAAATGAGTGTTGGACGCTTACAGCTTCACAAACGTGTTCATAACGTTCGTACCCAGCAAGCCTGATGTGGGGATCGCGATTATCAATGGAAAAGAAACTTGTCCCTCGTATCACCGCTGTCTGCAACGCAACGCAATTTCCTATTATTTCCTGTCTGGCAGAGATAAGTCAGAGTTTGTTTTAAGATTACTTTGAAGAACTGTGAACCGTTCTGTCGCTTACACCACACATAAATTATCACCAAACAACGTTCTTTTACGATTCATTTCTATACTTCCAATGATGATGATGATGATGATGATAATGGTAACAATAATAATCTTCCAAACACCATCTCAATTTTAATTATAATTCTAAATTAAAAAATTATAATTTAAAATATAAAAATAATAGTAACAATTGTAAACATAATAAATTTCTCTCCAGAACATTCTTTGTCGAACTCATTTTGCCATAATACATCCTGACTGGCCTTTCCCCTAACGACCTTTATGATACTGAGCCCCCTTATGCATACCGCGTTGCGGCTTTACTTAAAAAATATGGGCTAAACACAGGCCCAGTTTTTGTTATCCTACTTGCGTTGATCCGGAACGACTTTTTGAAGGAAAATTACTGTGAAATAAAAAGTAACATTGTTAAAACATAAAACGTGGCAGATAAACTACCCCTTCCCCTTAACCGATCTTCACCAAAATCAATAGGCCATGAGTCCTCTACAACTCACGCAAACATGCAAAAAATTATTCGATTCTGTTTGAATTTGCGGCAGTTATCGTTCACCATTGAAAAAATTCCACACACACACACACACACACACACACACACACACACACACACACACACACACACACATTTCGACAATGGCTTTTCTTCATGTTTCCAGGGTAGTACAATCAGAATCACCCCTTATCTCGAACACGATTTTTTTCCCCATCACCATACTTCCATTTCCTTATGGAACATGGAAGTAAAAAGAACACTGAATAGTTATACTAAGAGTTTAGATTCAGTTAATACTGCGCAAAACAAAATACGTCTATGTACACGTACTGTCTAAGTAAAATAAACCGAAGCAATTACTGTAGTGTTTTCTACCAACAGTGCACTACTATGTACAGTACTAGTGCTGTACATTCGTTCAGTAAATCAAAGCTGGCAAATGTTTTTGAATGAGGAATGACTTTTTAAGTAAGATTTAGACTAACCTGCATACGGTGGAAGTATAATGTTCATTACACACAATAAAGAAAATTATCATAAAAATCTCTACAATTTATTTCAATTAAACTTCAAGTTTAGAGAGTGTTCTACACCGTAAGAAAATTTCATTTTTATCCGTTATAGGTACATCATGTTTGTTTAACATCATACATGTTTAGCAATACTTAGTATTTACGCAGAGTACGTTAATTCCATTGATGACAAAGTATGGAGTGTTATATAAACCCCAGTTAAATCCCAATGCTGTTAATATGAAACAGTGGTACAAATTTGATGTAACGAATTTAATTTACTTCACAGCGTGTTAACTTAAAAAGTAGGCCTGTTATGCGCAACGTTTTACATATTGAACGTAAAATTGGTCTTCAGGATGTTTTTAAAAATTTACGCCTATGAACTTAGGTACAAAAATATGCTACGACGATTAACAATAACTTTACTGAGATTCAAATAACGTTGCATTAACGTATACTGTTTGTTAGTTAATCAGGTTCGGAAGTAAAATTGCTGTTAATCTGAATTAGTTAATTATTTGATAGAGAAGAAATAATTATTAAATTATTTGTTAAGGTTTTCTAATTTTGATGTAATCAAAATAATCAATCTTGACCACAGCTTCTATGTTTAGAGAGTTAAAAAATTTTCTTAGTTGTTTATTTTAGTTGTGTCTACAAAATATAACAAACACTAAAGGTTGTAACAAATACTAAACATTGGTGACGGTCGTCTTGTCATCATGTCTTTGAAAGGAGTGGGCTGCGTCTCAAGTTCTCTTCTGTAACACATATGTGTGCATATATTCTCTTCTGATTCAAGAGTACGATGACCCGTGAAGTGTTAAAGTTTATTTATGGTGTGCGCGCGCGCCTTTTTCGATGTATATGTTTTTCTTCCTACTAGAAATCTGTGATTTCTGATATTAAAAATCAGTTCTTCAAGTTATTGTGTGTGGTTTCCAAGTTGCATTAATTAAGAATATGTAGATACCTGATTATATTTTCCTTCATGCAACTTCAGTCGTTAGGTATGACGCGTTTCGGCTTACAGTCCCATCTTCAGGAGAAAATCACTCAAGGTGAACTCGTCAGAACGAAACAGTTAACACACACATAAAAACACTGAATTCATTATATACTCATATCGTGCGAGAACACGATCCGTACAAAAGTGTACACTTTTATTTCTCGACGATGCGGATCGTGTTCTCGGACGATATGAGTATATAATGAATTCAGTGTTTTTATGTGCGCGTTAATTGTTTTGTTCTGACGAGCTCGCCTCGAGTGATTTTCTCCTAAACATGGGACTGTGAGCCCGAAACGCGTCGTACCTAACGAATGAAGTTGCATGAAGAAAATATAATCAGGTATCTACCTATTCTCAATTAGTTCTGCAAGGTTTGCAACTTGCTGAGTTGTTTCAAGAAATCTTTAGATATTAAGTCTTCTTTTTACTGACTCGTTATTATGAATACGGTTCAATATAAAACGACAGACGTTGGTGGTTTGTCCTCAGGATATTAATTATACGATATGCGAGAGGGGAGAGCGACAGTGTTAGTCGGCTGGCTGGACGCACGAGTTCCAGTCGAAGTGTCCTAGTGTTGTTTCATAGAGTTGTCGTCATACTCAGACGCATCGGCGCAATCAGTCTGCTAGGCCGCTCGGTAACTTTAGATCGCAGGTGTTGCTTAACAAGCGGTTGCAGTGTGCTGATTACACGATCTCCGAACAAACAAAGGAGTAGCTACAGAGCCATGGTCCCAAACGTGAAGATACGCAGAAGATGAAATAAATTAACTCTGTGCTTAACCTTTTCGCTACAGAGAGTGTAAGGGGGACTCGTTTCTGAATATCCTTGTGAAGCAGTGAAGAGCATAGCCGTACTTAACGGAATGATCTAAGCTGCAACGCCATCTTGCACTGCTTGCAGCGTCATCTCCACCGGTTTTGTTTGCAGACGAGGTCAAACCTTATTTTTATCGAATTTATTTGTCCATAAAAATCAAGCAAAATAATATACTATCTGTCAATGTTGAACGTATCAGTTAAATACGAGAGCAAAAAACGAAGTGTTAGTTATTTAATAATAAAATTCATATAGTATTGAAGCCAATAAGAATGTTTTAAAAAGTAATCGAATTTTCAGACTCTGTATTGTGTCAACATAGTTTTGTTTTGACAACACAAAAGCCACATTGATAAAAGCCGTGTGTGTGTGATGTGTCTGGCCTTAATTCGACTAGATGAACATTGACGGCGATTCAGTAAGCCATGAAAACGAAACAGTCACTTCTGATTGCATTGTACTGTTTGCCTTTGTCCTTTTTAACTTAATTAATGACCCTGCGGTTACTCTTGATCCTCTGAGTTAAACATATCGTTTATTTTTCTGACTACAGTTTAAAATAAACTTTGTTTATTAAAGAAGTTACATTTAATTTTCTATCAAATTTAAATTCAAACGTGTAGCATCCTAAATTTGTTATTTCTTTAACGAAATAATCTTTTATTAATATTCTTATATTAATATCTCTTTCTCCAATCTTTTAGTCTATCAATATCTTTTAGTTTAATAGTCTTTGTTAATATTCTTTTAGTCTAAAAATTGCTAGAATATAAGAGACTATTTTAAAACGTGAATGAATATTTGAGCTAGTAGGGAAGACGACCGCCTACCGACAACAATGCAGTGTTTATGTACAAAGCAATCCATACATTATGCTAATCTGTATTTTAAAATAATTTGATGAGAAAAGTAAGGATATAATTCAAGAAAACTGAGAAACAGGGCTGAAATTATAAGTAATTTGTATTTTCTCTGTACAAGGATAATATTGTCTATATAAGAGTATTTCACATAAGAGATTGAAATTAATCAGGGAGTGCACCAAGGCTGTAGCATGTCGCAAACACTGTTTACTAACTATATTGACCATATAGCTAGAGAGTGGAAAATGCAAGTGGACCCGGAAATATAAATAAATAATAGAACATACGTGAATACAATGCTGTTTACGGATGTTCAAGTAATTATCTACAACAATGAATGCTAGCTCCAGAGACCAATGTTCCAGTTACAGCACACACACACACTCGCGCGCGCGCATGCACAAACAGAAAAAATAGTGTGAAAGAAACACAAGAAAATGCATGAAATAGTCTTGTAGTGCATGCGCGCGGGTGCTTGGATGGGTTCAGTCACTAACGCCACATGAAAACACAAGAAAATGTTTGTCAGAGGTTTTTAATTTAATTCATCGAAATGTGTTTGCATACATAACTGTTGAGTATCCCAAGCAGAACTAAAGTTTACTTTTGATTTACTTTGAAACTTCAAATCGACCCCTGCTGTGTAATTAACGAATTTGTTTAAGCATTAGGTCGTGGGTCTGTTGCGCGTTGTATTGTATTAATGGGTTTCTGCGAGAAAGTCAAGGCAAGGTCTCGATAACAATATCGCAGTCAACGCTCCCATTCCGCCAGGTTAAAGTTTGCATTATTGTGCAGGCAGTGGTGACAAAAAGGTGTAGTTACGGAGTTTTGTTCCAGGCGACAATAATAATTCAACGGAAGCGCTCTTGTTATAAAATTTATTTTCTGCGGCGACATGACACCCTAAGACCGTGACAATGTTGTCGCCGTTATTACAGCTACTGGTCTACTGTAAGTCGATACCGACACCTACAACAACCGACTAACAAAGAGGTGCGCTTCTATAGAATTATTAGAGTAATGTATTAAAACGATAAAAACACCTAATAGTCGACACTAAAAAAGTAATATTCTCTTTATTTAAAGCTTTTGTTTATGGTAGCAATGATTATTGTTTTAATTGTTTAGTGTGAACTGTTTACTACTAGACAATTTTGGTTTGTTTTAATTTCTTCACAGTTTTTCAGAGAAAAACGTACCTCATAGAGGTAAAACAAATTGTTTGTAATAAATATTAATTTTAATAATTTAGTAGTTAATAATTTTAAACACTTAATTATTCTTTCCTTTAATAAACTATAAATCGTCGTCACTGTTGTCTGCCATTCCAGGATTAACGTTTTCCCTATTCCGGCTTTATCATATACGAGCAGAATCATCACAGGAGATGAGAGCTGGGTGTACCATTACACTCCCGAGACAAAACGGACGTCAAACGAATGGAGACACAAGAATTCGCACCAGCCAAAAAAAGCCAAAACAATTCCAGCGGTTCGAAAGGTTATGCTAACGGTCTTTTTCGATTCCGAAGGCGTTGTGTACAGTGAGTTTACGCCCCGAGGAACAACAATCAATGCAGCATCGTACTGTGATACGTTAAAAAAGTTACGAAAAGCGATTAAAGATCGAAGGCCTGGAAGATTGAGTGATGGAGTTGTTTTTCTCCAAGACAACGCTACCCCCCATACAGCTGGTGTGACGCAAGAGTTGCTGCGAAAATTCAAGTGGGAAGTGTGGCGCCATCCCCCTTACAGCCCCGACCTGGCACCCTGCGACTATCACCTTTTTGGTCCTCTTAAACAAGACCTGGGGGGCCAGCGTTTCGCTACAGACGATGAAGTGCAAGAAGCAGTCTCAAAGTGGTTAAAACAAATTGGACGAAATTTTTACGAACGTGGAATCGAGAAACTGGTCACACGATATGAAAAGTGTTTGGAAAACTTGGCGGCTATGTCGAAAAGTAGATAAATGTTTCTACTTATTTGTTCAATATAAAATTTTTTTTTTAATTTATGTATTTTTTTATAGATGGGGGGGGGGTGTAACTTACTTTTCGATTTGCCCTCGTAGTCGTCGGTTTTTCCACACTTCTGCCTATCGGTTGATATTTCAAGCTTTTCTTGAATCTCATTCTTTCGTGTTCATTCTTTTACATGATATCTCTAGTTACAACCTGATTTCCATTGGGTAGGCTGCTAGTGATGTCTTACAGGTAAAATCTGCAGCCAGGCAGTATCAGCTGCCTAGTCGCCCCCTGTGTACCATACACAATAGGCTATAACTGGCGAACCCCGTACTACCGCCATTATCTCCCCCCTCCCACCTCTTATCACTAAAAACCTACAATCATGGAAGAAACTGGTCTATAACCCCCCTCTCACACTCTCCTAGGATTAATCCTAGCTACGCAATTGATCTTTCTTTCGATCCTACCATATTTCTGCACGCTGCATTCTTGAATGAACATTCGGTCCCTGCCTAAGATCCCATATTTTATTCTGTTTTGTATAGTGCACCCCTTTATCGATCTAACATCTATTTGATTTAATTGATTTTGTCTTAGTATCTTTTCCTAGGTACACAAAATTCCGAATCGTATAACAGTGTAGTGCCATAACCTCTAAAATATTTCATCTGCTTTGGTTTAAAGAAACTGACCATATAAACAGATGGGACCAAGTTCAAATAGACCTTACGCATCAGTTTTATACTTGGAATTAAGAAAATTAAAAAACAGCGCTGTTCCACTTCACGGTAGACGGTGAATGTTGATTGGCGATGCAGTGAATGCGCTGCACCCGTGAGACGTGATATTAAATAATTATTTGTAAGTGAATTATTTAATTTAACGGTATTGTTAAGTATCACTAAACAAGCGGTGATAGTGACTGTGAGATGTTGAAGATAGTGATATTATTTAATAGATAGTGACCAAGAAAATATTATTTCAACATATCGGATGACTGTGGATATATTACCAGGCAAATGTATACACCGGATTACTGTACTTGTAAGTAATTATTGAATTACGTTTTTAAACGTTAACGAAAACTGTGATTGTTTTAAAGAAAATCCAAGGCGTTTCGTTAAACCGCGCTTTATAATTTATGCTTGGAATCACAAAAGTATCAGTTGAACAATCCACATTCTTCAGGTTAAAAAAACTACAAAATGTTGCCTCTATTTATTTATATATTAAATACGCTTTATACACACGTTTATTTATACACACAAACACTCGTGCACACGCTCAGAGCTTGTAACAATTTGTAACGTGTCACCGGACAAAAGGCTTGTCGCATGACAAATGGCGCCAATCGTACAACTCTTAGCTATTTTGGTGACCCTAAAAAGGGCCGTGTGGCGAAAACGCTGTGATGTTCGGCGTCTGTGCCCGCTGTTCGTGGCGTACTGCAGTCCTCCTCTTCTTTCGGCATCGGTTGGGTCGAGTCCGCTGCCTGCCCAGCGAAGTCCGTCGCTGGCGCGGTACAGGGCGAAGAATGCAAGAACGTCGGTTCTACCCTTCGGCTGTTCCTTCCTGCTAACTCCGCGTCGATGTCGTCCGATAGAGGAGAGGAGTTGAAGTGCGTCCGATGACGTGGTGATGGAGTGCGGAAAAAACTATCAGCGCTGTTTTTATGCCTTGACCGGGATCGCTGATTGACTCGCTCCTAACACGTCAGTTGTCAGAGAGAAGAGGACTGCTCTGGGCTCATAGGTGAGTTATCGCGGTGACCCAAGGAGTTGTCTGTCCGGTCGAGGTATTCTCACTTACGGAGCTGACATCCGACCACAACCCTATCTTGGTCCACGTCGCTACCCAGCACGCCTATGCACGTTCTGACAAGAAGAAGGTTATCGATTGGGATCGCTACGGCCCGGCCTTGTGCCGTAGACTGCCGCCAGCGGGCCCACTCGATTCCGTTCGCCTCCTAGACGAAGCAGTAGCGGGAATCGAAGAGGCAATCATCTCGGCTATAGACGTGTCTTCACGTATGCAAGCCGGTTTCACGCCTGACTACCAACGCATCCCTGAGGTAGTCTCTCTTCTCGCTCGCGAGAAGAATTACTTCCGGAAACGTTGGCAGAGGACCCGTGATATTGCCAATAAGGCAGCATACAGTCGGGTCACCGGACGACTTGCGTGGCAGTCTGAAGGCGTTCCGACGTAGCTGTTGGGAACTCGCTGTGGCCCGAACGGGGGATGCGGACCCGCAAAGTCACCTGTACAGAATACCTTCCGCGATGACGGTTCGGAGGCGACGACCTCCACTCCTCGCCATCGTTAGGCCGTTCGGACAACTCCTGGGTCGCCCGGAGGAGAAGGCCGAGTACTTGGGCTTGTGTTTCGAGCGCCAGTTCGCTCCCAACCTGCCCATGGACTGGGACTTCGACGAACAAGTCGAGATGGCTGCGGAAGACTTTCTATCTCTTCCGATCACGGCGAGCTCGAACCCATTTCTTTGGAAGAGGTCTCAGATCGGTTCGCTGAACTTCAGCCAAGAAAAGCTCCAGGCCCGCATGGTGTCACGATCACCGCTCTACGACTTCTCCCGGAGCCTGGAGTTCAATTCTTGACTGAATTGTTCAACGCGTGTCTCAGACAGGCCTACTTTCCCAAGAAATGGCGAAAGGCGACGGTCATCGTGATCACGAAGCAGGGAAAGGATGCTTCCCGCCCCGACAACCTCCGGCCCATCAGCCTACTTTCCGCTACGTCCAAGGTTTTTGAGCGACTCGTGCAGCGTCGTGTGCGAGAACATCTAATTAACTTTGACGTACTGGTCCCCGAACAGTTCGGCTTCCATATGGGGCATTCGACCACTCATCAACTGATGAGAATGGTGGAATACGTCACGGACGCCGGGTGTCGGAGAGAACGGACCGTTGGCTGTTTCTTAGATGTTGAAAAAGCCTTCGACAGCGTATTGCATGATGGCCTATTATTCAAGCTTAGGGAAGTCCAGCTCCCAGACTGCTACCTTCATCTGATTGCTAGCTTTCTGACGGAGAGGACCTTCTGCGTGAGAGTTGGCGATTCAGTCTCTTCCGAGTGACAAATCGCGTGCCTCAAGGTAGCGTTCTTGGCCCCCTTATGTTCTCAGTCTACGTCAACGACATGCCGAGACAGCCTGGAGTCCAGGTGACCCTCTTTGCGAACGACACGGCCGTATTTACGGCCGATCGTCATGTGGAAAGAGCCGTCTTACGACTGCAGCACCAGCTCGACACGCTCGGGGACTGGACTGAAAATTGGAGAGTGCAACTCAACGCTACCAAGTGTGTAGCCGTCGAATTCTCGAAGCGACGGAAGCGCCCTGTTAGGCAGCTACGTATCGGGAGATAGTACTTGCGCTGGTCCAACGAGGTCAAGTACCTCGGATTACACCTCGGCCGTCAGCTCACCTGGCGTACCCACGCTCAGACAGTTCTTAAGCGAGCATCTGCTCTTCTGAGCTTACTGTTTCCACTCCTGATCAGCTCAGGCATGACCAGGAAATTGGGCAAGATGATCGTCGGCGCGTATTTGCTGCCGGCCATTACTTACACTTGCCCGGTTTGGGGTTACCTCGCCGCAATGCGTAAAAAGAAGTTGCAGAGCGTCCTCGACAGGGGTCTTTCGGCTAGCGGCCAAAGTCCCCTGTCGTTTCTCATCACGCCTTCTAAGGAGAGGACTTGGCGTCCCCTCCTTAGACGAAACATTCAGGCGGCTTGCACGCAAATTTTATGCACGTGCGGCGAGGTTCCCAGACAATCCTCTTGTGGTTGGGCTGGGCAGGTACCGTATACGTCCAGGTGATTCGTGGAAAGTTTGAACTGTCAGGAAGAAACAAATTTGTAGCCGAATTTAGGGTTGACAACAAACACGGGCAAACAACGTAAAGCGTTTATGAAGTGGCTGCTGACGTCTGATCCAGTAGAGGGTTATCACAGTGACTGTGAATAGGAGTGAATTATTGAAAACAAATTATCGATTAACGGACACCCGCGGACTAATTTTAACCTCGTGCTGGATGGCGTGTGTCCTAACAAGAGAGAACACGGACTGGTTAGCGAAACACGCAACCCCCCAATAACGTTTGCGTCTATTTTCAGGATTCTGATTTTGTATGCCACTGTGTGTAGGCGTACGCAATTTTAAAGTTTTCCCAGTTTCGGTAGCGACGTTTATGGATTACGTTTCGGCACGTGTTCTATATATAGTATAAATAATATCCTGTTAACCGAGAATCAAGGGCAAACCGCTTATCTTTTAATTTACAGTGTAACACCAAACTTTGTGTAAACACAAGAACTGTGTTAGTACTGTGTTAATAAACGGTAACTAAACACGAAACAAATTGTTTTTATTGTACGTAACAATTTAATAAGTGCAAAGTTTGTGTGCACATCTGCAGTAACCTGTTTACTCAGTACCTAAACGTTATATCATGCGCAGTTTATGAATAAGGAAATATTCATTTGTCGCTTTGCGTATTATTTTTAGATAGGAAAAGGACTAGTTTTACGAAACAGATATGTCTAAAATGTATTAATATTATTTTGATCCATCGGTACAATGGATTTTAATAAATGGGCTCTAACACATCCTAATCTTAAAATGTTCCAATTATTCCGTGTTTGAACGAATACCAGTCTCTCTTATCGACGACTCACCATCATTATTGTATCTTCGCTTAAATTGTTATCCGTTCTCTATCTACACGACTAATGGAAAGAATAATTTGTAGTGTGTAGGATGAAATGTAGATAAGATAAGTATACGCAGCTGGTATTATTAATTTAATTAATAAATTACAGTGTTTTGGTAAAATTTATTGTCGTATGCTGCATACGTTCTAATAAAACATATTTTCTAAAGATAGATTTGTTTTGGCATGCTTCGATATTCTTTTAGAATGATCTTGTTAATCCGATTTTATTTGCCGGTACTAATATATTAGTGCCTACAAACATTGTTTGAATTGCACTTGATTATGAATGCTTTGTTGTGACGGCGTCCATATTTTGTTTTCGTTTTTACAGTGAGCGTATATTCTACGACCGGTGATTTGTCTCACCAATATAGATATTGTTACAGTCTCTGTAGGAAATCGTTCCATGTTCAATATGGTGAATTCACGAATTTTGTTTAAGCAGACTTCTTAAGATGACTTTGTCTATTTCTTGCAAGTATTTACTTTTTGTGTTCACTTTGAACGTTTTGGTTCTTTAAGTAAAACTGATAATACCACAAAATGTTTTCAAAACACGTCAAAGAATTTGCTAGCGTCTTTGCGTTTGGAACTGGTTCATGTTAGTGTTTAATTTGTTATATTAATTCGGATGATTATCATACTTTTCTATGTAATGAGTCATCCTTCAGGAGAGTATTTTGCTACTCTGTGACGAGTTTTAGAGAATTATCAAATAAAAAAAAAATAATTTTGCTGGATAACCGTGAGATATGCGTTTCGCCCCTCACGTTAGGCGAGCATCTCTTTATACGACACTCCACATAGTATGTCATCCAGCATCTTCAATCTCCTTTTTCTTGTCTTCTTCCTTCTTTCACTGTTCCCTCAGAAACCTTCGTTAGTAACCTATTTCCCCTCACTAGATATCCAGTCACCGTGAGCCTTTACAACGCATTCTTTTATTCACAATCCCGTTTTAATACAAGAAGAAGAGAAGGTCGATTTTCGTTCTTGACGGAGAAAACGACGTTCAGGCGCCAGGAGACAACAGGGAATAAAGAGAAACACACTTTGCTGCCAGTTTTAGGCAAAGATGCAATAAGCTCGCTGTTTGCTCACGAATCATGCTCAACCAGACCCAGGACGCTGATATGGCCGGGCGAGTTTTGATCTTCTAGACAACGGTCAGCGGTTGACAATATAGAATACTCCATACTTTCATGACATACGTCCCCGGTACCATACCAGTTTCAGTAAACAAAGACACTCGTATGCGATAATTCTTCAAGTTTACTTGTAGTAAACTTGAAGTATTAGTTGGCCAACGCATACTAATATAACAAACAATAAATATAATGTAATGGACACTGTCGCAATAAATAATACAAGTCACCAATTACCAGATGTCAATACAAATCATTTACTGTTATACTTTACACTAAACTGCTGTCAAGACACAACAACAACAACTCGTCTTTATCAGTTCGCTTTGCTACACACAGCTCACAATTACAACTGTGCGGCAGCTTTTTACTAACGTTAGACATTGCTGGTAGAATAATCGACCACTGTCTCGCAAACCAGAAATTGCGAGAACTTTGCGTCAACCTGTTGGCTCATACAAGGCATGCAACGCTTGCTCAAAGCCACGGATGTTATCTACTTCCTCAACTAAAGAATATTTAGTTTCCCTAATGTCAGTATTGGTTCAAAGCGTACTTCAGTCACCATTGTGGCGATAGATCCACCACAGTGGTTCAGTTACAATGCAAGATAGTACACACAACGAGACACAAACATCACACAACGTCTCAATCAAGTCGCCGTAGTTCACGGCTAATCTAACATGCAACATTGGAAGTAACTGGTCACTAGCGAAATAATATTGTAGGTGACCATAACACTTAATACTGGGTGACCATAATGACAATAATATTTTTCTTGAGTCGTATTATCACACAGACAGTAGCCTAAAATTTAGTAAAAAACCAATATAAATAGATAATTACACTGCAGTTACTGAATGTGGATTACTATAGGATTTGTTAAGTAAACAAGAACATTATTGGAATGGTTTTAGAAGGCGATGATTGCAGGGACGATGTTATAAGTGTCGGTATTCGGAATACGGAGGCGGCGATTTTACCTGAATTTGCGCCGTAAGGGTAGAGTTAAAAGTAGATTTAGTGGAGAACAATTTATGCATACAGATTTAGCAGCTGAAGAACTTAAAACAAGTGCAGCTCTTGACCGTTGGGATTGGACGAATCTCACCGTCTTCGGACAGATAGGGTCGTATTTACGGGGGGTCAAACGGCAACGGACCCCCAGAGGATCGAAAAAGTTGACAAGGAATTTTGTTCATCACTTAATTTGTAGGCTGTTTTATTATTTTTTCAGCTGTATACGCTAATATAGTAGTAATAACTCTTTTTAAAATATACAAACAGGTTATAACACAGAATTAGCGTATACGATTGAAATATAAAATATAGGAAAATCAATTCAGTCAATAAGTATCTTGTAAAAAATGTTCCAGTAACGCGTTCCAGTTCCCCTCAAGGCCAAATTCTAGATACGCCACGGCGGACAGATACAGGAACAAGTGTTGGAGTGTCCCTTTTAGAAAATGAACGTGGTTCGGTTGACATTTGGAACAAGAAATGGTGGCTAGAACTGAACAGGGAGGCGACATATTCAGTATCATGAAACGGTATCGGCGTTTACCAAAATATCGCAGTTTTACTGGTAATCACATCACTACTAACAAAGTAGACAGTGTTTATTACGGCACAATAAAAACCAACGTGCATTCTGTTTTAGAGATTTTATAGAGTTTATTGCAGCGTAATAAATTTGGTTACTTCGTAGTTTGTTACTATTAAAACTTAAACTTTTATTAAGCTGGGGTACCTCTGACATTATACGTTTATAGCCTTGCTGTTTTGTTATCGTAACAACTGATGTTGATAGTTGGCAACTGTTTGGTTTAACGAAACTTAAGGTTTCTACCGAAATCCTACGCATGTTTTGATTCACTTAGTTTTTCTCTATAGGATTTGCTATATTGTTAGTGAACACTGTTATATTGTGAGTGTATATTGTTAGTAAATGAATATATCTAACGTGTGCAATAATCCTGCAAATTTTAACGTGTACATGGTAACTAAGCATGTTTAGTTTAACTTGTAATGTACACTTTGTTGTACTAGGCCTACATGTAAGTGGTGATAACAAAAGCCTGTATATATTTATCTGTCTTTGTTTCTTTCTATTTTTGTAACTCAATCCAAGGATTGATGAGTGGCTACAATCTGAGTTGTTATGTTGCACTTTTACTTGCTTTTCCTTTTAAAATCTCTGATCCTTTAAAGTCCATCTACATTCTGCAAGAACATCGAATGGATGCTTGCTTGGCCTAGCTATAGTACTTCTGTCTTTAATACCATAGTTACAATGAAGCTATTGTATTAAGCTAAATGCCTTCGATTAACGATATTTTCTTCTAATGGAATACTCATGAATCCTTTTTATTCTTATGAATAACTTTCTTATAACTATAACTACTAGATATTATAACTTTCTGAAATTTTGACGAAAATGTAAGTCTTTTGGACGAAGAAGCGTTGAAAGCCCTCGGAAGGTATGAAAAGATGCCTTTAAAGTCGTCGGAACAGGGAAAGTGTGTTGAAATACATTTGATTAATTATTTATCACTATACGTTTTGTCCGTACCGGTGGCGGACATTTTCAGTGGCGCGCGAACACAGATCACAACACCCGCGAACGAATGCAAACAAAGGCTGTACTCTCCTGTTGAGGCACTTTTATGTTTGAAAGAGAACTAGGATCAATTGAATATTATCATGATTTTCTAGATAATTAATTTAGTAATAAAGTAACAATAAAATTAAGTTTCTTATTTTCTATTTATGAGCGCTTATTTTCTGTTCGTATTTCCTAATTCATTTTCTAAACTAGCTTTCCGTGGGCGCTGTAGATATTATGTTTGCTTGAAGGGGGTGTATTTTAAACACTTTTGGTAAAATAAGTGATAAGTGCAGAAAAAAGTTAAGGCATTTACTGCATCGTTTTGTGTAAAATACGATCTGATTCTACATATAAGTGTCAGTGACGTGGCGGTTTGTAGTAGTGACTGGCGATAAGGCACCGTCACTCCGCGTAAGAGAATCTGGCCGTCAGATACTTCTTGAGATTATAAGTAGTTTACAAAAGCAATACGTTGAAAGGTCTCTGGCACATAAGAACTTACCGCCCCAGTCTGACGAATTTGCATCGTTTAATTGGCTATAATACGATGGCTGTTACAGTTCCCCTAATTTCCATTTACACAGTCAATGTCTGATTAGCATTTCCAGCAGAGCTAAGCTTTCACTAAGGACGAGTCGCTGTTGTATACGTGGGGGGGGGGGGAGAGTTGTGCGAGCTTTGTGCGCAGTGACAAATTTATGTTAACTAGTTTCTGTTGTCTGGCACCGTGCTATGGTGATAATAACAGGTCGCGGATATGGAATAGTTGATAAGCGGTTACACTGATAAAACTGTTTTAATAAAACTGTTATCTACGTAGTGTCTGCGTTATTTACAAAACTCGCGTACACAAAGATTAAGCGTAAAAAAATGACAAATTTTTATTATGTGAAGGTCTGTATTACTATCGAGTTTGTAAAAGTTATTGACGCAGAATCTAGCAGAACATTCTGACTACCAGCAGTATTTCAATTATTCTAAACTGTTCATATTGTAACGGATTATGTATATATAAGATAGTGTAGTCACATTATATTTAGTTAGCAGTGAGAGTGCTATGTGGATACTGTTGGACGTAGTATGAAGCGAGTACTTGTTTGTAATTGAGATTAAATAAATTTAGTAATTAGTTCGCTATTCGTACTATTTTGTTCGCAAAATTACTATTGCAAGTTTGACTAAGAAGAAGAAGAAGAAGAAGAAGAAGAAGAAGAAGAAGAAGAAGAAGAATTTATACAGTCGGCTTAACGTGATTCAGTAAAACTTGTAATTACATTATGTAACTGTCTGTGGTTTGAATTTGCTTTAGTTTACACTGAAGATTATCAGAAACTACGAGACATTTTCCGCATGAAGGCTTAATAATTTGTTTGATTGTAGACTGGATTGTTTAGAATTAAAGAAAATAAGTTATTAATGGTTCAGTATACTCGATTTATAGGTGGGTATAAAGAAGTCACAAAATCCCATTATCCGTAGATATCCTTGTTAGTCTGAAACTTAGAAGCTGCTGCGGTCATTAGACAGCATGTAGGCGAAATTCGTGGTAGAACGTAAAATTGAAGGGTTGGGCAATGAATCATGTGCTTAGTAATATTGGACACAGTATAATACAGTTTATACTATTGAAGTAGTACAGGGCTCAGATGTATTTCAGGACCTAAAACGCAATCTAATGAGAAACCTACCCAAAACCCTGCAGGTGTTGACGAACGCAGTAGATCTGAATCGTTAATGCGTTTATATTAATTCAGTTGGGTCTAATATGGAATATGGCATAATCTTTTGTTCATTTATAAAGACGAGAGAGGGTATAAAAGCCTTGGAATTCAACATTTGGACATGTACTTATATAGCTGTGTCTATGAATGTGTGTGTGTACTGGGAGGTGATATAGTCTGCCTGGAGCCGACGTTTGATGTTGATAGATCATCGGAGGAGAGAGCGTATACTACATAGTTGTTAATATTTCCTACGGGCAAAGTGTAAACAGTCTGGTTGCTATGACAACGAGTCCGTATAAGCGGAGGTAAATTTAATGTTTGTTTTAAATTTTGTAATTTTATACTCTCCGCCAGTTTGACTGCGCATTATGTGTCCCGTGTTTGCACAGGTACGCGGTATTGCTTTATAGCGTAAATCGATTTAAACAACAAATTTGTTAATCTGCAAACAAATTTAAACTTCGTGTTAAAATACCTGTAATATTTTCTAATTAATAGTGTAAATAGTGTGAAAGCTCTTACAAGAAAAAACTGTTCCTTCCTCTCAATGCATGGGCAAGCTATCCCAATACGTTTTCTGATGTCTTGGTCTTCTTCGTGACCAACGACATCTCTATACCTTATTGTGATGTTTAATAACTACAATCTGTCCTTAGACTAATAGCCAACTCAGTGATAAATGTAAAAAACAAATTATGCAATTTATGAACAGATTCGAATATGTACAAAAACGAGTAAAAAAAAGAATAATATAAATATGCCTGACCTGATGTATCCCTTATGATGGACCTGAGTTTCCAGGAAAGGCCCAAGCTGAAACATGCAAGACGTGGACTGAAGAACTAACGAAAGCGCACCAAAATCAAATGGAGGAATACAAGGCAAAAGGAAGAAATTAGTTGAAATAACGTCTTCCACAGCTGGATGAAACGTAAAATGTATAAATATCAAAGTAAGTCAACAAAATCCTAAAATTAATACGAAAATATTAATCCTATAAAACGAAACCGTAATAGATACCTTACAACAGGACGTGAAATAAGCTACACCCAACACATTCACTAATTTACACATTACAAACACTAATGATTAATTGGAGAATGAATATTAATTATAAGCAAACTGTGGCTTGAACCTTTGAGTTTCTGTCCTCACAACAATGATTGCAGCCATCGATATCCTCTATAGGATCTATGCGTACAGCGCATCCTTGTCCGTTTTGCCCCACTGGAAAGACCATCACTGAAAGAATCACAGGTTACCAAAAAATTAAAGGAAATATGCTCCGTCGTAAAAATATGAATATTAGTCGAACGACGACTCAGTGAGAAGCTGTGATGATAACAGCCACTACTGAAGCGTCGACGTAAACAAATAACCAGTCGGTTTTAACGACGAAGTAACAAACTGAAAAAAAGTGGAAACAAATTTCCCATTAAAATAGAAAACAAATTTTTATCGTATTCAATAAAAATTTATGGCACATAAAAGTGGATTCAGCACTAAGACTCAGGCACAAACAACATTATTTTTAGGTCTACTATGAAACATAGGCTATCCCGGCCGGTGTTATAGCTGCCGAGAGGTGAGACCGTACTAAACGTTTGGAGAATGCAGGAGATAATGGCGGTACAATGAAACAGAACCAGAAATGATGGTACGCGCCAATGGTAGGTTCCCCAGAACGGGTGGCCGACTCGTGGTTGACGGGGGGTCGTGTCAGGAGTTTATTCCTGGCCAGTCTAAACCAACTCTTCGGGTGCCGGGGGGGGGGGGGTTGACAGGGTACGCCCTGTTTGCGTCTCGGCTGGCATCGGGGATGGACTCGAGTCCGACTTGGGTTCACCCCCGATGTATTGGGTTTGGTCTGTGGTTTCGGCTGTGGGGCTCTGGACTCTGTGTCAGCCTTGAGCGGTGGAATCGGTTGCTACTATCTGTTGTTAAATCCTAGATAGTAGATATTTCCGGAACGCGCGGAGGGTACAGCTGCACGTCTATAACCCAAGAATACTGACTTTAACGTTGTCAGGCACCTGGTCAGCGTTCAGAACCTCCAGCTCGATGGAGAGTCGGGGATGGTATAAGCAGATGACCTTAACGTTGTCAGGCACCTGGTCAGCGTTCAGAACCTCCAGCTCGATGGAGAGTCGGGGATGGTATAAGCAGATGACCTTAACGTTGTCAGGCACCTGGTCAGCGTTCAGAACCTCCAGCTCGATGGAGAGTCGGGGATGGTATAAGCAGATGACCTTAACGTTGTCAGGCACCTGGTCAGCGTTCAGAACCTCCAGCTCGATGGAGAGTCGGGGATGGTATAAGCAGATGACCTTAACGTTGTCAGGCACCTGGTCAGCGTTCAGAACCTCCAGCTCGATGGAGAGTCGGGGATGGTATAAGCAGATGACCTTAACGTTGTCAGGCACCTGGTCAGCGTTCAGAACTTCCAGCTCGATGGAGAGTCGGGGATGGTAAAAGCAAAGGCTTGAACCTTTGAGTTTCTGTCCTCACAACAATGATTGTAGCCATCGATATCACTATAGGATCTGTGCGTACAGCGCATCCTTGTTCGTTTTGCCCCACTGGAAAGACCATCACTGACTCGGTCGAAACGATGATTGGCTGTTGTAATCTCGACGATAGACCACGGCCTGACAGTCCGAAGAATTTTATATTGAGTTTTATTTTTGTTCTATATTATACCCACATTTTTCAAAGAATTAGAGTAGGCCTATACGTATATTTTTAAAAATTCATAATAAAATATGAAATGTAATTTAATCTTAATTGTCTTTTATTTCATTATATGAATTGCCAGGGAGGATGTCCTTTGAGTTTTATATTCACATCCTAAATGTCACACCATGTGACCTATCCCCTAGCGGTTTGCGGTCGGTTAGCTGCTTTTGTAGGCATTCAGGCAGCAGCCCAGTTTTACTTAAGCAGAGGTCCTTTTCTGTTATTACAATAATTCCTTACGCTCCTTGCGATATATTCTCCCAGTTTCTACTTTCCCAAAAGTACGTATTAATGCTTCGAATGTAATACAACGTTGGACGTCTCTATTAATCTTGTTTATTTCATCCTTGTTGTACGTTATTTCTTTTTACCAATAAACTATGGTTCTTGCATCCGTCCGGCGCACATAAACAGTTAGTGTTTTACAGCAGTTAAGTATTTTATTGGTCGTCACGTTTTTATAAACTTCCAAAGCTGAATCGTCCCACACATGTACCGAGAGTTATCGCTTTCTCGCGCGTTCTTAGGAAAGCGTATTTTTGACTATAAGCACTTGTTTTATGGTGCTGTGCTGGAAAGTTGCCATTCAATTCCACAATATTCTTTTATTTGTCTTGATTCTTAAATCGTGTTCAGTATAGCCTATATTTTATTCACAGAATAATAACATATTTTCTTTAAGTGAAAGTGAATTTACACTTTTGTCATAAATATTCCCTCACTTACAATGCGAGAAAAAGAGCTGTATTTGCGACGATAAATCAATTTATAAGGGCGTCTTGCGAATCGTTCCGTTTGTCTAATGCACGGTTAGTTTTATGTAACACAATTTTTTGAAATAGTGTTTAGGTTAACATTTTTTTAACGAGAAAATAAGTTAGTTAATCTGTTCATCTACAATATTCACAACATCCCCCTTTGAATCTAACACAAAATGAAACAAGATACACAACTACGTAGTAAGACATGCACTTAATGAGCTGTAATTAATTTTTGAAATATCAGTTTCTCTAAGAAACACGCCTAACATTTAATTGTATTTGATTTTACTGTTTGTTGAAAGCGTTATTTTAAATAACAGAATGATTTCTGTTACATTACTTTTCTCTGTTTCTAGATTTATTTATATAAGACGTAAAACATATGTACTGTTTAAAATCGATAAATACGGGGCTCTTGGGGTTTCATTCTGATTGTTTCTAGACGCTTAGGAAAAAGGAATCCTCTCACAGTAAAGAGGAATAAGTTTCCACGTTCCTCTACTGTGAGGTATGTTCGGCTTACCGTCTATTTGAACGCGATCCTACTGATGATTGACTCTGGAGGTGTGGTCTAGACTTCTAAAAAGAATCGACATGTGAGCAATCGACCACAGCCCAAGAGCCTGGTATTTATTGATTTTAGTAGTTTTGACTTCGGCCGTAACAGCCTACGGAATAAATGTGTAATTATTTTTTATCTTTAAACATTTGCGATTTCTTACACTTACCGTAATCGTTTATATATTTTGATTTAGGTTTTACTAAACAGGTTATTCCACAGCAACAATAAAATGATTAACGCCAACAGCGCAGACTATACAGTCTCGCGTAGACTTTAGAAAAGTATTCTGCCACTTTTAAAAATACTTATAGGGTAATTTCTTTTTCGTTTTCTTCCTGTACTGTATTATTTTTCATTAGTCTACTAACTGGTAGTGAGACATTAAGAGGGATTTTTGGGACATTATAAACAATTGAATCTGTTGATGGGCGGAAACAAACTACCACCACCCATAGGTTTTGTGACGCTTGATTAAAACTGTGTCGCTCAAGATCTTACTTCGTTTACAAAATTTTGTTGTCCGACTTAATAATTCATTTGTCTTAATTTTATTTCTTAAACTAGTTATAGGTCTGTAAACGTTTGGCGACTGTATGTTTGTCAGAACGTCTGTTTTTAAAGTTTTTAAAGAAGTATGATATAGTAATTATATTAGTAACACGTTTATCATAATCACAGTCTAACCGAAGTGATGCGCTGAACAACCAAGTATTCGTCCATTAAATCTTGATTACCTTTTGCGCTGTGGTTTAACCGACAGTTAATTAACAACGACAACAATGCTGAAGTGAGAATTCCTTCTCCCACTTTAATCATCCATCTTGTCACTTTCTGTTAACTTTGCCGGTATATCTGATTATACGAGCACTCACCACCAAGTTACAAACACAAAAGCGTTCTCCGCCATTCACTTTTCTACCCCTCCTTTCCACACCACACTCTTGCTTTATCCTCGTCGGGGCGTCGTTTTCTAGTTGGCGGCGACGGAGACGTGATTTATCTTCTGCACACAGTTCTATCCAATCACCGACGGTGATCAACTCCTCACTCACGTACTTCTAATTGTACACCTTCTTTTAAATTATATTTATCTTAACGTGACTACACTGAAGCTGTGTATACGAAGGATATATTAAAGTGTAGGCTACATCGATTCCATCCTACAAATTGTTTTCCTTTGTTAAAAATGCACTACGGGAGAATTCACTAACATCGTTCTTGTTCATTTTCGGCAAGAAAACTTTTCTGAATGCATAAAATCGGCGCTATTACTTCTAATAAAGTTTGAGAATAATCAATCAAAAATGAATTGTAAGGATCGTCGGTGGGAATAAATTTTGAAAGTTGACGGTAAACAAGTTGACAGTGTGTTATAGTGTAATGCTAATTGTTAAGGTTTTATCGATAGTCTGAGTCTAATATAGTTTTGTTGGCTACTTTAATTAATGTAGTTTAATATTTTTATTAATTTGTTCCTAAAACTTCTCTTAAGCTGCTTTGAGATAAGGTTGAACTTTAATTGAAACCTAACTCTAAAGCGCCATACTTTTTAAACCTTTTGAAGACGATCTGCGTTTGCCACTATCAAGGTAAGGCCTGTGCGTTCCTACGTTTAATTCACATTACTCCTTTAAAAAAGTGATCATGTAACTGATACCTGCTGTAGCGACATTTAAAACAAAAGCGTGAATAAATATTGTACATATTTTTTAAAAAATATATAAAATATTTATCAATATAAGTTTTTAATAGTTTATTGATTTTCGCGTCCATTTTTGTAGTTTGTGTACAATTCAGCAGAGGTAGCTGCATAATTTAGGGACCTCCTACGTTATTTATTGGCTAAATTTATGGGTTTTAATACAACAGGACGCGGGTTCTGTTTCTGTCATGTTTTGTATGCCAATTCAGAAGTAATAGCTGTAGCACCTCCTGGCGGAAAACTTCACAAATACATTTGTGGACTTAACTACCTACGTACTCTTCTCTTAAAACGGCGACTGTGTGTCAGAACGGGACCAAAAAGGAAGAATAGCATATTTATATATCGACTAGATCAAGAGGAATCCACTATATACGGCTCAACCGCTCGTCAACAAATATAAAAAACCCTTTTAACAACTTTTTGAATAACTCAGTGTACATGGCGTATATACAGTTCTTATTGTTTTTCATTAAAAAAAGACTTACAGTGATTCTATACGCTGCCTCAAAATTCCTATTTAACAGGTATTTAGAAAAAAACCTGTAAATTGTAAAACTGTATAACAATCGAAAATCTATGAAAGAAGACCAACCAAGAATCAATAATAAGAATAAAAGCAGATTGAAGTGGAAACACATTGACATAACTCAAAGAAAATCAAAATGACATAACAAAACAAGCACTAGCGTATCAACCAACTGGCAAAAGGAAACAGGGTAGACCAGCAGAGACATCAAAAGAAGTAGCCTATACATAAAAGACTTAAGACTATTAAAACGATTTTATTTTGTTTTTATATAGTATCCAAGTCACTTTTTCACAATAATTTATTACCTTTTATCCGTCAGTGACTTCGTTCTAGCGTTTTTTATCTAGACGCGTTTCGTGACATGTGTCACATCTTCAGTAGTCCTCGTCAAAAGTTAAAATTCACATAAACACATAAAAACACATTTGCACATATTTACAAAATTACAATGACGACACACACATAACACGATTAGTGGCTCGGCAACTGCACGCGGGGTCGGACCGGTCCAGCGAAGCCGTAGTTACATCGTGTTATGTGTGTGTCGTCATTGTAATTTTGTAAATATGTGCAAATGTGTTTTTATGTGTTTATGTGAAATTTAACATTTTACGAGGATTACTGATGATGTGACACATGTCACGAAACGCGTCTATATAAAAAACGCTAGAACGAAGTCACTGACGGATACAAGGTAATTAAATTATTGTGAAAAAGTGACTTGGATACTATATAAAAACAAAATTATATTTTTTGTTTTATAAGTAAAGCAAATTACACGTTATTCGCGACGATGGAAATATTTTTTTAAAATATTAGAGCTAAATGTACCATTTAAGTATGATCGTCAGGTCATACACAGCACATTTGCGGTCACAATATATTAAAACATTCACTATTTACAAACACGAATTCGTAGACATTGATTAATGAACTTGATACGTACGTCGTTGTCCAAAGTTTCCCGAGAACTGATTTTGTTACAGAGTGTTCATGTTTACATTCCGTTCTATACATTATATCAGCTGATTACTGAATGTTGATTTTCATTTACTGCAATATTTCAAATGTGATATGATTTTTGAAGTCTGTCATGATGTTCAATAGATTTTCATGGCCCTCTTCTTTTACATGTTTGTATATTCGGTATTGTTTATATATATTAGATTTTATTTCATCACTGCATGTTTTCAATACGGTTAATGTTGCTGTATTGGACCTTATTCACAAGACTGTTGTTTTATGTGTTTGGCTACTGTTGAGTTCGGATTTGAGTGCTGAGAATGTTTGGTATGTTCAATATATCTGTGTTTAATGATCTTGAAGTGAATCCTATGTATTTTTTGTTTCAGCGTACATTACATTCTGTCGAATTAGCAGGCTGACATTGATATTGGTAGATTCCAGCTTTTACATCTGAATGTTTAGATTTACTACACTATTAATGCATATAAAACATTACCAACCTCATGTGTTTCATACATTATGTATGAAACACATGATGGTGAGTAATTATGTAAAAATATGCAGAGAATATTTGCACAAACTAAAATTTTGTGTTCATATACTGTATTATATAATATAGTGAGAGATGTAGTAGAGGATCCAAATAGACGTGTGTACTGGAAAGAAAGAAATACTGCGTGGCATCTTTAAACCAACTTTTAAAATGATATTAACTTTGATTTGAAATTCTTGGAAACACTTTAATTTTCAAAATTATTTATTTAGAACGTAATTATTATGATTTAAAACTATTCAAATTATGTTTGAAACTTAGGTGGATCGTATTTGTCAACTGTACAGTACTACTCGTCAAGCGATTCAATCTCGTGGGAGTTGAGAAACTGAACGCGAATCACTGGTACTCGGCATTTTCATGGGATTTGTATTTCAATGGGAAGCGAATCGTGTATCTGACAGCGTGACATTTCGATTGCTGTCGGTTCACACCACCATACTCAACGTCATATTTTATGGGTCGCGGTTTCAATGTTCTCGTTCCTTTTATTACGGCAACTCGGCTTGGGCAACGTTATTTATGCACAAGATAGGAAACGATTGTTTTTAATTTTTTAAAGCTAATTTAACGTAGGATTATGATTTGTGTGTTTTAGAGTTCTGTATAAAGTTACTTGGAAAGTTACTTTATTGTATTATAACATTTTTGTAAATCAAAGTTATGAATCATTTGTTGCCAGAAGGCTAGAATACAGACGGTCAAATAAATACGTCAATGAAAGTTAGAAGAAAGACTCCTTTTTTGACAGGTCTTTCTAACAGTATATGAAGAATACGGCTTGCTTTAAGACGACTTCTCCATTGTGGAGAAATATGAAAAATCGAGTCGCAACATTTTTTAAATAGCGACAAATACATAGGCTATAAGGTCTACAAACAGAAGTACAGTATAAAGTCTTTGTTAAATTACGTTTAATAGCTCCGAGTGAATGTAACAAGAACTGTAACTTGCGTTACTTGTAAGAAAACCAAACAGCTTGAATAAATTTATTGTGCAGGCTGTTGGGACGAGGTCCTCATGTTATAAATCCGGACGTATCGACTGCAGCTGTGGAAGTCATCTTCAGCGAGTCTTCCGTTTGCTCCTCTGGCGACTGACTTTATACAATTCTGGGGATCAGTGGGTCAGTCACCGGAGGAGCAGAACGGAAGACCCACTGAAGATGGCTGCGGCTGCTGCAGTCGAAACGTCGGGTCATTTAACGATAGGACCACGGCCCAACAGCGCGTACAATGATTTTACTGAAGTTCAGTCCGGCCGTGAAAGCTTTAATGTTATGAAAAAAATAGCTTTCTACATTTTGCCTCAATAAGGATAACTTAAAAGAAAGAGAATTTTAAAGAAAATATTTGCAACGTCTTTAAACTTGTGGAAAGTGGTGGAATGTTTTAAAGTTGTGGAATGTTGCTAAACAAGTTGTGGAATGTTTTAAGGTTACAAACACGTCACTGATTATCGATTTAATTTTTAAAAGCGACGTTTTCGCAACACCAGTAATAATTATAAAACTTATGAAATAAAAACCTTATTAACATACTACTCTCTTCCAGTGATACAGCATCACTTACTCTGCTGGATTATGCCAGATAACGTCATTTCGCTCGTATAACTGTAGTTTACCCGACTCTCCATAACTGCGATGATAGGATATATTATTATCACTCTTTTCTGTTTTGTAATTATTTGCCAGACTTATGATTTCTGGGGTACTGAAATTTTGCTTTTAAAAATTAAACCAGAGGTGGCTAATGTTCATTTTCCAACTTTTAATACAAAATCCTACGAATAATGAGAATGAAACAGTATAAAATTAACAATTTCAAAAAAAAAGAAAAGAAACTTTCGATAGTTTCGGTAATTCGGAGAAATTTACATAAATAGTATTCGTGTCATGTTACCTCAACAATTAACAACTTTATACAATTAATGCCCACGTCGAATGAAAACATTAATCAAATTAACAGAATAAGTTGTACTAACGGTAATAGTTCCGAGTGACAACCTGAGCTCTGGCAGCCACAAAATTTGCAAACACAGGATTTTTATGTTTTTACGTAAACTAGGTGCGGACGTGAAAAATTCGCACAATTTTTTTGCGGAAAATTTGCAAAAACAATTATGGAAACCAAATAGTGTAAAACGCAGTTTTGTCATTTTATACATGGAATACACGTTTAATTTAACTGCGTACGCGGTAAACAAGGTAGTTTTTAACGTAACTGAGGTAAAATTGACGTTGTTAGGCTAATATGAAAACTGACCTAACTACTAACCTTTCACCCTTTTTGTTAAATCCACGTAAAAAAAACAACTCGAAATAACGCATGTCTCCCTTTTTTTTGTGACAGAACTCGTTTTCCACTAGTAGGCATACTCGTTTTTTCAATAATGCCCGGTTTTGGTACAGATCACAGAAAAAGCAACCAAATCAAAGCAGATTATGTTTCAATGCTGTATCGCTATAAGTAATTATGCATTTTTTTTGCAACTTGCAAATAAAAAGTGCGAATTTTTCGCGTCCGCACCTAGTTTTGACCTGTAGTTTAGGCTTACGTAGAAACACAAAAACACGGTTTTTGCAAATGTTGTGGCTGCTAGAGCTCACGTTGTCACTCGGAACTCATACCGAAAATATCGTTATTTTTCCTTGGTTTTTGACACTTTTAAACGCTTTTGCCAAATTCCGTTTGGTTTACACATTTGTTATCTGAATGACAATACTAGTTTCTATGTTTACTTCATTGTGTTTTTTCATCAAGGTTAAACTCATTGTTGTCAAGAATAAAAAAGCTTTCTCAATAGTTTGTACGTTCTGGTGTACTTAACGTTGTCTGATTCCATTACATCAGCATGAAAGATTACAAACTTCAAGGACTCGAGAATGTCATCACCAGACGGCATGGCGGCTGCCTGTACATCATTATCGACGAACGCGTACTCATTAAAGTAAAGAAATCTCGTACCACTTGTCAAGTTCTAGTCATTGTCCGCTGACACAAATTTCGCTTTCATTTCTACACAGTCGGAAATAGTTCACTAATTTTTTCACTTGCTGCTAACCTGCTTATGATATCCTCAAGTGAAATCATCTCGACAGACCAACTCCTTATATTGGACTACGGTGACTTGTTGTTTGGTGAATTACGACCCTGCACTGCGAAACGTAGAAACAGTGTTTTGTGAAATTTTTAGTCTGAACGAAATTTTGTTATAATAACTTGCCTTGTTCTCTTCTTGTAATATATTTCGAGCTACAATAGTGTTTCATACCTTATGCTAATATCATATATTTGTAAAAGTAATTTCTGGGCGAAGGTTTGCAGAACGTCTATCCAAATGGGGGAGTAGTCCAAGAAACTCCTGGCCGGAATCTCTCCGAATTAAGCCTATCAAATTTGGATCTTTCATTTAAGGTCTTTCATCTTCCATGCTTAAACGTCATCAATAATAGTCAAGTATGTTCGTCTAGACACAAAAAATGTCCATACACAACGATTAAATTGACAATTGAAAAATTAATTAAGTTAATGAAATAATATATGTTAATAATTATTAAATTGATGGTTAATTAAATTTTCTAAAATTATGTTTAATGCTTTACAGTTTCAAGATCAGTATTTGTTATTACTGATATTTTATTTTATTATTCTGTAATTTTAAATTTAAGGCTTTCTAGTTACAAATGACACTATTTTTTAACCACATGAGAAATCACTGAAATGAAATGTAATTTTTTGTAATATTTTAGTTTTATCCTTCTGTTTTCGTCAGTCAAGTAAAACGACCTTTAACCATAAAGCAACAAAAATGTTCAACCATTGTTTGGTGAATTATGCATTACGAAACGTAGAAACAGTGTTTTGTGAAATTTTTAGTCTGAACGAAATTTTGTTATGAATAACTTGCCTAGTTTCCTTCTTGTAATATATTTCGAGCTACAATAGTGTTTCATACCTTTATGTTAATATCATATTTTTGTAGAAATAATTTCTGAGCGAAGGTTTGCAGACCCTTATCCAAATGGGGGCGCATTCCAAGAGACTCTTGGTCGGAACCTCTCCGAATCAAGCCTATCAAATTAGGCTCTTTCATTTAAGGTCTTTCATCTTCCATACTTAAACGTCATCAAGTACGTCATAAGTTATACCGGGAGGGGTGAGGAACTAGTTTGACGAGGTAATGTTCTCAGCTTAGAGATTACAACACCCCCCACTTAGCCAACCGTAGTGTCCGGCCTGCTTCTCCCACCTTACCCACTGCTCGATCTTCAAATTACGGCCAGACAGTAGTCAAGTATGTTCGTCTAGACACAAAAAAATGTCCATTCACAACATTGAAATTCACAATTGAAAAATTAATTAAGTTAAATTGAATAAATAATATGTTAATAATTATTAAATTGATGATTAATAAATTTTCAAAAATTATATTTATTGCTTTATAGTTTCAAGATCAGTATTTGTTATTACTGATATATTTGAGCAGGAAAAGTAAATAAATTGTAATGTTCATATTTTTTTATTATTGTGTAATTTTAAATTTAATTACAAATGAAAGTATTTTTTTAACCACATTAGAAATCATTGAAATGAACTGTATTTTTTGTAATATTTTAGTTTTACACTCCTGTTTTCGCCAGTCAAGTAAACCGACCTTTGACTATAAAGCAACAAACATTTTCAACGCTTTATTCGTTTTGTACGGCTTGTCTCGCGCATCTGACAGCAAACAAATCCGTCAAAATTAACCTTTTTTATTTTCTTTTAAATTGCGAAACGTGGTGTGCAATTAGACTTTACGATTATCTGATATAAGTAATGGAAACTTTAAGAATCCCGTATCCCTACAGACAAGGCGTTGTAACTTGTCCTCGGTAAGTTCTCATGTGAACTAGCCAGACGTCTATTGATTTTCAACTTAGATTCAATATTTAAAGAGAAAGTAGAAGAAAAAAGAAAAGGAAGAAAGCTAAGAAAAATAAGACGTAATTACTTGAACGTGTCAGAAAGCCAGATGTGCCTGCCTCTGTCGCTTCTGCGTTTTGCGCTAGACAAAGTTTCCAACTCTGTAATATTTAGATTCGATGCTGCACCTTGAGCTTTTTGGTTTCGGCTCGTTTAGTGAGAGCTGTGGATTGTAAGCATTAACGTATTGTTTAGTTTTTACTTTATGTTGTGGCTTTTCGTCTTCTTTTTCTGTAAATTTCGAACTCCTATCTATATACGAAGATGTAATATGCAGACAAAATAATACTATTTCGTTTTTGAATATATTTTTTAATGTTTATATAACCGTAACTTACATAAGTAATACGTAAGTGATAAAATAAGTTGAAAGATTATGAAATATTTTATTTTTACTGTACTTTACTATTAAACATACTTAAATCCTTAAATTCGTAGTGACCGTCAATCAATGAATTTTTCAGTGAAGGGTTTGTGAGGATCGGTCAGAAATATAACACAAATTTTAACTTATTTGTGTGTTCGGCATCAGCAACAATTATCCTGATGATGACAATAAACATTGTCGAAACGTCGACACAAATATGTTAAAATTTGTGTACCGGTAATATTTTTGACCGATCCTCACAAACCCTTCACTGGAAAATTCATTAAACATATTAATTCATCTTGGAATTATATTTTTGTGAAAGCGAAATTATTTGTATACGTTTTGCTATAATAATTTGTTTTTAACAAATTATCTTTACAATTTTTTTTGTATATTTAGCTATAGTCTAATTTATTATAGTGTTGATCTTTATGATTACAAAATAATGTCTTCATTTACAGTTGTCTCTCATGGCTTTTGATAAAACGGTAAATACTTATTATCAAGTATAAAAAACACTTGTTAAATATTATACAAAAACGTTATATTTTATAAAACTCTGATAATTGTCGGCAATCATCTTCAGAGAATGTGTAATCTTGTAAGTGTACGATTACTACTCTAACAGATGGAAACATTTATTAAGTAAAACGTATTCTGTGAAACACTTACCAAATATTTTTTATTCTTGATAATGATTATAAAATATTTGTTATTTGATCAAATTCAAATAAGCTTAATAATAGTGAACATATAATTGCGATTTATTACGAATTTGTAGCGGATAGTTGGGGTAGTGGTTAACGTTGTAGGCATAATTTTAATATACGCTAGAGATTTGTGGGAACCGAATCTTTAAAAGTGTCAGCACTTCATAAGTTGTTTTCTTTTTAAATTGTAATGGTAGTGGTAAAAGTAAGAGTGCGGGTAATGTAATATAATTTTACCTTTCCCCTTGAGATGTAAAATAAATATATTAATGAGACAATGGAGGATCTTTTTCATATGCCATAGGCAAATACATACCACTACAGCTTATTGAAGGATTCGAATGAACCATAAACTGGACAAACTGATTCAGGGTGCCGATATAGTCTGGTTTACTAAGAGGTAGGAGGCTTGAGTGGCTGGGCCACGTAAGGCGAATGGATGACCGAAGAGTGACTAAGAGAATTGCAGATTGGAGACCGGAATGAAGAAGAATTAAAGACAGACCCAGAAAGAGATGGTTGGATTACGTGGAGGATAATTTTAGATGCACGAACGTGAGGGGGTGGAGACGAATGTGTAATGAGTGGGTGGAATGGAAGAAAGTCATTGAGTAGGCTAAAACCCAGGCTGGCTTGTAACCAGGAAAGGAAAGAAGAAGAGGCAATTACTTACTATGTTATATTTCTATTCTCCACGGCAGTATACCGCAGAAAAAGTTACATTGCAAAATTAATAGATTATCATATCATATATAGATTATAATATAAATGTATAAAGTAATACTAAGGTAAGATTAAATTATTATTTAATTAAAAAATTATTAACAAAAATTTTTTTTTTTTCAGCGCAGTTCATAATGATTGCACCGCCCGATAAAGCACTGGCACTCTGCACACTTCTCGTTCTGCTGATCGCAACCACATCCAGCATCAGGACCGTGGCAGCTGATGGCAACGTCGGTAAGTCACTGATGAATTGATTAAATTTTCGGTTAACTTGATGTCCCATATTCGGTGACCCTGTAGTTTCCGCTTACAATTCACGCTAGCCGGCTAGTAAATTAAATGCTTGATAGGTTAGAACGTTAATAATCCAAATTCTACATCAAGATCAGAACAACATCCCAAGCAGATTTTTAAAAAAATCATATCTACATCGTAAATTATTTGATTTATCTTCATACTTTATGATTTTGTTTTACCATTTATAACCTAGTTGTGCCTACAGACACTAGAGAATCGTATACAAGAGTTATAGTGCATTTATAAATACGGTAGTCAATTGTACTTCATATAGCCTATAAATGTACATTACTTACAGTACTTCATAAAAAATATGTAGTCTGTGATAATGGAAAATGAGTGAATAATATGTAAATTATTTTGTTGGAGTCTTATTGGTACCGGCAGTCTAAAAGTAATTGTATCTGATCAAAGTTGTATTTCTATCCCGTTTTCATGTGGATACATAAAATTTATTTAAGGAACACCAAAAAATAATACTGTCTTTGTTGGTATCCTACTTTTTTACCAAACGGCAGTGCCTAACCAGCCCAAAGTTATGCTATATTAATAAATATATAAGTTAATATTGCCTATCGGTAAAGTAAATAAATGTATACCTTTCGTGTTACTTTAACTGAATTTTTATTGTTGAACTGTACGTTAGAAAATCTGAGAAATCAAAAATCTCAAACTACCTTTGCCTGCAATTTACTCAACGTTTTCTTTTTCTGCTTGAGACAAACTCTTATATGAAATGCAACTTGCTTGACAGTCTTCTGTTTAAATACTGCTAAAATCCACAATAATGTTAAATTACTAACTCTTATATCTTTATTACTAAAAGACAGATTGGTTTTGTTTATTTAAACATTTATATTTATCGCAAAATATAGGCTATTAACATTTGTGTAAAACTTTGACACTTACGGTACTCATTTCGTAAATATTAATACAAATTTTAAGATACGGTAAGCTTTGCATAATAGACTGGTAAACAGTTTCTCTGCGTCAATTTTTGCGCAGAGTTCTTTCCTTAAGTTCACGGTGTTCATAATGCAAAATACTGATTCACGTAGACAAGTAATTAAAAAAACGAAATGAAAAAATAAACAGGAATGTAACAACCTCCTAAAGTAATTCTACCTTTTAGACAAACTCTCTCAATTCCGCTTCAACACTAAGTCGTGTTGAAATCTGATTATTCCTGTTTCACAGTTCAGTTTCAACGAAAACAAGGGGGAAACTCGTTTTGTTTAAAAACTCTTCATCTTAAGTGAAATAAAATCTGTTTACTTGGAATTCTCGATTAAAAAAATGGGAAAGTTAAAGAACAGCGACTTGGGATGTCGAGGAAACGACCGGTCGATCAAGGATTACGTTTTGAGCAGTCCCGTTCTGTTGTACGCAGAAAAATCTATTTTCATTATTTATTTAACTAAACAATCTGACTTTTATCTTTACGCGCGATGATAGTTCTTATCTGCGAATAAAGAACGGAAGAAGTCTGTTTCCCAGTACACTTGAAACGTGTAAACAATCTTTTCGCAGCTAAATCAAGGCCGTCTTCAGACAAACAAAAAACTATTACATAAGCAAAGGAAAAAAGATGATAGAAACACGTTATAACGTTGTCAAGAGAAGGTAATGGAATCAAGTTGTAGTTCTACTCTTAACAGAACAGCCGAGTATTACGTTACCAACTTGACAGCGCTGCGACACGGCAACGGCGAGTCTATTTTCTTTTTCATTGTGTTGAGAAAGCCACGTTTATCAGCTTGTCTCTTCTCGTCACCACAACATATTTATTTGTCTTTTCGTTCTGTTTGTAAGAAGTTTTGTACGTTTAGTCTTGTGGTGCTAATCAAAATTCCGACCGAGTAAAAATATTTTTCTAACCTCATATTTCAAGATTTCGTGCGCAACGTTCTATATATTTCTACCTACACACTATGTGTTTTCTTATTTACAAAAATATATTTTTCTTAAAACTGTTGCCCATTTGCAAAAGGGGATATGTTCGAATAAAGTTTTATGAGATATTCAGCCATATTTTCTGCATTCACAGATGCATCAGAATGTATGCATCAGATGTATCAGTGGCAAAAAGCGGTGAAAACTGATTAAATTTAAATAAAAAATCTTGTAACGCTGCAAAAGGGAACATGTCCACATTGTGTTAGGCAACAGAAGGAATATGTCCACTACATAGCATAGATTTGCAAAATGCGATATGTCCATTCAGTAAAGCATAACGATTTGTAAGCATAAACGATTCATTTATAAGAAAGGGTAAATCCATTGCCAATCACTAATTGTCATTGGAAGATAGCACAATATGACTTCAAATTCACACTCGTATAGCGTATAATTGTTACACAAATTAGAAAGAATAAATGTACATGTCCAGGGGAAACAAAGTGTGAAAGCAAATTAGAACACGTAAAAGTCGATGCAAACGTGCTAAGGCTTTTAACTAAGTTACGGAGTCCAAATTTCAGTGGACAGTTAAGGGATATAAATAATTTACTCCAGGCATATTTCATCGTAATATAACTGGAGGGATTTACCAAATCTTAATTACTTTACATCAGTAATTGATGAGAAATCAAATTATAATGGTTTATTACAAGATGTTAATGGATAAGGTGATACCAGCAAGTTTATGAAGATGATGATAATTTTGTTTACATAAATTATCCGCCAAAAATATTTGATCCATTTATGAGCACATATATCAGTTCTTAATAGTTTGTTTTTATTTTTAACTTGCAATAAATAACATGATTATAAATACAACGAAATGCCAGTAGTTATAGTCTTATTCTATAAAACAACGCTGCTGCCAAGAGGAATCTAATGAACTACAGTAAAACAGGATACGTCCATATTCAATTTGTTATTATTACAAACAATTTTTTATCCCTAATTGTTTAATATCGACAGTTTCAGACATTTTTCAATTTTTAAAAAAGAAGGTATTATTTTATATAGAAATATACTATCAATTTTTGTGTTTCCTTAAAACTTTTTTTATTTATACATCCTCTTTTCCAAGGCCACATAAAATAGAAGCAAGCACTTTTATCTGAATATTGTTTATTTCACCATTATCGCCATCTCCGCTTCGTATTTCGTATATTACTTATCCGGTTTTCCTTGGTAGTCCTAAGCTTCTGTTTTTGTGTGGACGTGTTGAGTCTTTTTCTAGAATCAAGCAAAGCGTTAAACTTCTCTTTTTAATCTACTGAAGAATTTGCTGTCTTTGAACAAGTTAATTCATGACTGTTGCTTGTTAAACTGCTTCCATACAAGTGGTAATTGAAGGTAACAGATCTAAAATAACTTTCCGAGCGAAAACATTGATCAGGCCAGTAGTAACGTATGGGTAAAAGAAGCAAGAGGTCCTTACAGGGCAGACATTTTTACTTAAAATATTCTTGAGCGGAAAATAATGTGGGCATTGATAAATATCTTATACAAAGGAATACATGCTGTAAGATTGATTTAATCCTAGAATAACTTATTGTTTGGGTGATGTGGAGAGAAAGGATCAAGACAAGCAACCAAGGAGAGTCTTGCCTGCAGAAGTGGGAAGAATGAGGTGGATAGGAAGAACGAAAATATGATTACTATAGCAATTGGAGGTGGATATAGTTAAAAAGAAAATGAGAGTTAAAAACTGAATAGGTCTGGCGGGAAGCAGGGGAGAAAACCAAGTTCTAAGGTGTTCTTCAGCATAAAGAAAATGCTGTTTCTGAACCATCGGCAGAAGTTTGCTGATTTGCGGCTTCCACACTGTATTAAGTATTCGCACAATTTCTCCTACCCGCATTCACTGTTTACTCTTTGGTTCAAGTATCAATACGAATTTGTCCAAGTAAACGAATATAATAAATTGTATCAGAAGATGATTTTTCAGATCAACATACTACTTTCAATTACTGAAATATTTCTATCATACTAACGTAAACGACGGTAGGTTTTGCCAAAAGTAAAAAGTAACGGAGTCTTTGCCTCTCGAAGCGTCTGTGATGTGGTGAAAGTTTAGAAGCAATCAATCATGAATCGTTGGTGTCTAAGTCACATCCATCAATTATGGTGATTGGATTCAGCCTATAAATACGAGATGGTTTAGCCATCCCAGGGACGGTAGTTTGTAACTGTTCAGAAGGTTTC
This sequence comes from Magicicada septendecula, assembly GCA_034769895.1. Lineage (NCBI taxonomy): Eukaryota > Metazoa > Arthropoda > Insecta > Hemiptera > Cicadidae > Magicicada > Magicicada septendecula. The sequence continues at coordinate 289,760,169 of CM068374.1, read as the reverse complement.
GCAAAATCCGATTAACTCCTTCTTTTACTTAACTTCTTTTTGGGAACAAATAAGATAATCACTCAGCCTCACAAAAACTAAATTGATCATAGATATTTTTGTACATATGGTGGATATAAGAACATACTTTTGATATATAGTATTTAGATACATAAAAATAAAATATGTATTTATATTAAGTAATAGGCCCTACTATACGCGTGTGTTAGAATACGTACATAACACATATGCTCTCGTTGTGTGTAACGCTACGCGCTTTTGAAACGTCTGTTAATGTAGAATGTTAAGAATAACCTAGGTAGAAAGGAGATCTAATCTAACAAATCAATCATAGGGCAACTTACTGTAGAACACAGAGAAGACTGTGCACAAAATATAACGCAATATTTTGGATACGTAATAGTAGTCAGACCTGGATGGATTTGGGTGTGTAATTAATATAAGGCCCACTAGTTGGTAAGGCATGTCGAGAGAGATTCCTCATAATATTAACGGACCTCCTAGTAAGGACTCGTATTACTGGCAGGGAAGGCTAATGTAGTCTGTTGCAATGTGCGTGAATCGAGAAAACTGCAAAGCCTTAACAGAAGGAATTCATAAAATTCCGCAAATCGAAATTTAACAGAAGGAAATCATAAAATTCCGCAAATCGAATATAACAGTCGACTAAGGAGAAGAAGAAGAAGAAGAAGAAGAAGAAGAAGAAGAAGAAGAAGAAGAAGAAGAAGAAGAAGAAGAAGAAGAAGAAGAAGAAGAAGAAGAAGAAGAAGAAGAAGAAGAAGACAATTAGTTGTTGGAGTTGTGGAAATGTAAATAGTAGATAAACCCCCGGACAGCACGTTAATAATAATAACAATAACAATAATATAACATTAATAATAATAATAATAACAATAACAATAATTTTTTTTTTTTTTTTTTTTAGGGGGAGGTAAAATGCATTATGCACCACCCGACTGGTCTCCCGGTGTGTGGGACTAGCACCCACTAAAAAACCTCCACTTTACAGGCAGGGAACCCCCCTGGAACAATTTTACTATTCGTATGGCTTCAGGGTGGCACCTCGTATTGCGCCTACTAGGCTTCTACAGCTTTATCTATATCATCGACCTGTGAGACGGACCAGTTCAGGCTTCTTCTGCCGCAGGACCATCCTCACGAAGGTCACAACCATGTCCCAGTTCTCTTTGCTGTTGAGCATGACGCCTATGATATTATCAGGCGTCATGGGGCCAATCTCCGATTCCAGTCCTCGCCTCTCCAGCACCCACCGTTGACACTCGAAAAAAGTATGATGAGCGTCATCAGAGTCTGAGTCGCCATACACGCACGACGGATCCTCCATCTTACCCATCCTTCGCAGGTATGCACAGAAATAACCATGCCCTGTCAGGAATTGAGTAAGGTAATAATCTACCTCGCCGTGCGTTCTGTCCACCCATTCAGGGAGGTTCCCAATCAGCCTCGCCGTCTACCTAACTCGACTCTCCTGCTCCCATCGTAGTTGCCAGCTCCGCATGGAGTGTGCCCTGGCCACTGCTCTTGCTTCTACAAACCCCAAGTCTTCCTTGGTTGTGTAGACCCTCCTCATCTCCTCATCCATCAGATCTATTAGCATTACTCCAGCGACGACCAACACTGCTGGTTCCGACACCGTTCTGTAGGAGCTTGCAATCCGAAGTGCTCCTCTTCGTTGTACCGCGGCCATCTGCTTGCGGTATTTTTCTTGCTTCAGTGCGTCGGCCCAGACCTCGCATCCGTAGAGGAGAATCAAGTTGGTCACCGACATCAGCAGTCGCCGTCTTCCTGCAGCTGGGCCTCCGACATTTGCCATTAGCCTGCTTAGCGCAGCAACGACTTAGCGGCTTTCTCCGAGGAACATCGAATTTGCTCACAGTAGGAAAGCTTAGTATCCAGGTGCACCCCTAGATACTTCACCGCTGGCTTTGATATTATCGCCGTTTCCCCCACCACAAACTGTGTGATTGTGGGGTATACGTCGTCGAGTGAGCAGCACAATCTCGCTCTACTCCGTCGCAAGGCTCAGATCGTGTTCTTCAATCCAGATGCGGACCCTGCGCATGACCTGGTTCAGCATGCGCTGCGCCTCCTCTGCGTCTCTCGCGGTGATCACGGCAGCCACGTCATCAGCATATGCTACCAGAAAGGTATCATCTGGCATCTCCATCCGGAGGATTCCATCATAGAAGGCATTCCACAGGTCGGGGCCCAAGATAGAGCCCTGAGCTACGCCTCCTGTTATTTCTCTGCTGCGTGGCCCATCTGCTGTGTCGTACCGGAGATTCCTGTCCCTCAAGTAACTTCGTATTATCCGGAGCAGGTAGTCCGGTGCTTGAAAGACGTCCTCCAAAGCCGCTAGCAAGTCTGTCCACCTGGCCGAATTAAAGGCGTTGCGTACGTCCAGTGTAGCGAGTAGCACCATCCTTCTGGAGAAGTGATTACCCCGTTGGGCCACCTGGACGGCATTCAAGATCTCCTGTATGGCTCCAATGGTGGATCTGGGCGTTCTGAACCCGTACTGCCTCGCTGACAGATCTCCCGCATCCCGAATTGCCGCTACTAGGCGAGGCCTGAGTAGACGTTCCAGTAGTTTCCCCGCCGTGTCCAGCATACAAAGAGGTCTGTATGCCGACGGGGAATTCGGGCCGCCCTTCCCTTTGCCGACTAAGACTAGTCTCTGGATCTTCCACCTCTTCGGGAAGACTCCGTCTTTGAGGCAGCGGTTGTACATATTGAGTAGCACCTGGGGGCAGGATCTAGCGACCACCCTCAGCACTTCCGCAGGTATACCATCCGGCCCTGTTGCCTTCTTGTTGCGCAGGGAGCTAGCAGCTAGTGATAGCTCGTCCTCGCTGAAAATCGGGACATCTTCCAATGGGCCTGGATATTCCTCACGATCCCTCAGTGGGTGACGAGGAAGTAGACCGTCCACGATGAAGCGCATCCGATTTTTGTCCATCCTTGGGCTACGAGGCCGAGCTCCAAGCCTGCTCATTACAAGCCTGTACCCCAGACCCCAGGGATCAGAATCTAGATCACTCCTGAGGGTCTCCCACTTGAGCCGCTTGCTTCTGTTGATGGCCTCCTTCAGTCTTTTCCTGGCGAACCGATATTCGTCTTGCGCTTCGGCTGCTGCAATCGCGTTTCTCCGTCTGTTTCTGGTCGCCATGCGACGCGAGCGCAAGCAACGTCTCCTGAGGTCGGCAATCTCGTCTGTCCACCAGTACGCCACTGTCATCCCCCCGCGGCGTCTCGCTCTCCTGGGCATAGACACATCGCAAGCATTCCGTATGAGGCGCATTGTCGCACCGACGACTTCCTCTGTCGGACCCAAGCTGTTCATCACCGCCTCCTTTCCGATCGCGATGACATCCTGCAACAACTCCACGTCCAGTTTGGACACGTTCCAGCCAGGTTTTCGGCTGGGTTCAGCTATGGGCGAATGCTGAACTCTCAGCAGGGTGAAAGTGATATACTGGTGATCACTACCAGTATAATCTTCCAGCACCCCCCAGTTCATGACGTTGTGCGCCAATGCGACGGACACCAAAGTAATATCCGGGATTGTCTCGGCGTACCCAGGTCTTCTAAAAGTTGAGACACCGCCCATATTGACCACCGGGAGCCCGACTCTTGCTGCCATCTCTTACACGTACCGTCCCCTGGCGCACGTCGCAGGCATTCCCCACTCCACCGCTTTGGCGTTGAAGTCTCCAGCGACCACGCAGGGTCCTTCCATCTCACGAATCGTGTCTTCCAATTTGTCCACTTTCTCACGGAATTCGTGGATGGTCTCGTTAGGGGTGAGGTAGCAGCTCACATAAGTGATGTCCTCATAACAATAATATAACCTTAATAATAATAATAATAATAACAATAACAATAATATAATATTAACAATAATAATAACATTAATAATAATGATAATAAAAGAAGAAGAATACAATTAGTTGTTGGAGTTGTGGAAATGTAAATAGTAGATAAACCCCCCGACAGCACGTCGCGGCTTAAAGATATGGTTATTCACAGAATGGTTATTCAGACTACCTGATGGAAAAGCCAGTCTGAATTTTAAAAATAGATCCCCGACTATAATAAGTAAATAGATCCCGACTGTAATAAGATATTTAGGAAGATTAGGGTCGATTATTGGAGATAATTTATGCATTATGGAGCAATAACTGTAAGATTATAGACGTTTTACGATCACATTTGCCTTTCACATTTGCTGTTTTTGTTTCCCTACAATTTTCTTCTTTGAGTTCAAAATATTGGATGTTGAATACCTTTTTTCTGACGTGTTATTTATGGTTAAATGTCGATTAAACGATATCTTTACTTTTATACTTTTAAATCCGTGAAATGACACCTTGTGTCTCGAATGGGTCGATTTTCCGTCCGAAATTGTATTCAGATTCATTTAGTACCAGACAGTTAATTGCATGTGCATGACATAAGAATTTGTACGTTGTTAGCTAATGTACGACCATTATAAAATACAGTGCCTATTAATGTCATACTACAAATATAAAATATAAAAACTGTCTAATAATAGTTTATAATTATTATTAACACTATTAAGAATAATTCGATAATTAATTTTTCTTATTTTTACTTATAGTTTTGTTTACTTAGTAAAAACGTCTCTACGAGATCATTGTTTCTAAGTTTATTCTAATAGCTTATGATAAAGACGGAAATGTGGAAATAGACCGAAGTTTGCACAGCAACGAAACCACGACGCCACAAAAACCACAGTCTGCTATGCAATTTCACACTTATCTGTCATTACGCACCAATATTTTAGTTTTGTGAATTTCCTTATTTCCGCATACATGTTAATTATAATTTTAAATTTGATTACCAACGAAATGCAACACATTTTAAACGCATTCTAGTCGAGTTTTGCGTAAACTATTATGATAATATGAGAAAGTTATGTAGGCCGGTTTCGTCAGCAGAAAACCTTGCTATCAAAATATTTATTCACTGACGACCTTGAGCAGTCTGTGAAACGTCAGTTAGGAAGATAAGTATGCTCAATCCTTGCTTTCTACTAAGTAACATTAAATGTAAAGCTTCTAAATAGTTAAGATTAATATTAGTGCCTCTTTAATTCCGTTTATAAACGTAGGATTTGGCGATAACCTTATAGAATTCAGCAAACCTGTTACGTTAGGCGCATTATGCCGCTGGAGACGTTCAGATTTAACAATGATTCCATTGATTACACCCGCCTTATTCAAAAACTGTGTTACGAAAAATGTTAAGGCATCGACAAACTATATTCCTTTACCACTACAAAAGTTTATTTCAATTAAATTTTAGACAATTATGTCTGTAAAAAAGAGCACAATTAGTTTGCACAAAATGTGTCAGCTGACCGTTGGATTGTGTCTAAATTATGTTTAAAATCAAGTTACCGGTCTTCAAGCTCAGGGATAAATTTATACGTAGTTTTCATTTGAATTATCTAATAGTCGTACTTTAACGTTGTAGCATAACGGAAATTTTGCCTTATTTACAATTTAATACCACCTAGAAAATGAGTAAAATAAACCTAAATAAAAGTAACATAAAAGAAATAATTACTATAATAAATAAAATACCTTAACAGTACGATAAAAACTCCCGATCCAAAGAAATTAAACACATTCAATTCAAAACAATATGTGTTAAACCATGTAGGATGATTATTATCCCAGTAACGTCATCAATATACCCAGTAAGATAAGGAGCAGTAAGGAAATACAACCATGGACGAATTAATTAAATAAAAATATCAAAAGGTCAAAACCTATTTTAAACCCAGAACACTCTATCAGAATCAGTGTACATCAGTTAGATAAGGAGCAGGTAGGAATAAACAGGACTATGAGTAAACCAGCCACATTAAAATCAAAAGGTAGACACTCATATTACAACCAGACTACTTTATGAAGTTCAGGGAATATACTTAACTAAGACTATAGATAAGTACTTCCAGAGAAGGGAAGAAGAAATACCAAACAAATAAGTGAACCTAAACAATAATTATTATGCAATAATTAGAAAACCATATGGCCAAAGTCGGAGAATACAATACCAGTAGGCTGATTTAATGTAAATCTGAGTATAAGTAAAATAGTTGAAATTAAAAAAGGACTAAAGATAATGTAGAACCTAACTGTTTACAAGACAATATTACAACAAAAGTGAAAGTGGAATTTGCATTATGACATAAAACTACTGATAGTGTAGCAAATAAAACTATAAATAGAGTATATATATATAAATTAGAAACCAATCATACATTTAAGAACCAAAGGTAATAAGTAGTGTTTAAAGTGAAATTCATTATTCTCCAAAAATTAGAAAACTTGTTACAAACTATGGGAGAGAATAAAGGGAATAGTGTGTAATTAAGGGGAAAGCCCCAAACCAGTTTTAAAAGACAGCAAGAGACTGTAATTAGTTTAAGTTAATAGTGCGTTTAAAGTGAGTTTCTTTATTCTCTAAAAAATATAAACTGTTTATAAACTATTATAGAGAATAAAGGGAATAGTAAGTAGTAAAGGGTAAAAAACCAAAACAATAATTTGAAAGGACAGCAAAAGACTGTAATTAGGTTAAGACCATAATTTGTTTAATTATAAGAAGTAATTTATTTGTTTAATTATTATATTGGTATTCACTACCTACAATGTTGATATTAGCATATACTAAATGTTAGAGAATAAGTGTTTGTTGTATTTAAAGAATGTTAGTTTGTGTCAGAATTTTGTTTAGGAAGGAAAGGCAATATATTAATTCAAATGTCATATAAATAATAACTCAGAAAAGATAATAATAATAATGTGAAATAATTATAATATTGATAGTAAAACCGAAAATTGATAATCAAGCCAAATTCAACTTTGACTCTCTAATCAAATCAGAGGAGATAAATTAGTGAAAACCTGGACCAAATTAATATAAATTATTCCTTTTAGCATGCAAATACTTTATTATAAAAATCACAAGAACCTGTAGTAGTAATTAAAAAAGTCAGAGGATAACATTGACTTAAATAGTGATTGTATAAGATAATGCCTAGACAGTAAACCAAGCATAAGTAAAATGTAAATAAATCAGTAAATGTTTAGTATAACAAAGTAATAAAGGCAAATTATAATGATTTAATTAGTAATCTTATTTGAGGACAATGGTAACATAAAACATACTGTAAACCATTTAATGGGTAATTATGTGAATCATGATAAGGCCTAGAAGTAAATTCCAAGGAATGTAATTTTTGAGTTTAATTCAAACCAAAATAGGTCATGTTTAATATTAATTTGTATGAAATCAAAGCAGGAATATAGTTATGTAATTAAAATTTCATAAAAATACTAAATAACTAAATTATAGCCAGTAAGATATAATAAAATGTCATTTATTTCCATAAAATCGAATCGGGACTAAGGCAAACAGCTGATTGTGAACAATGGGAAATGAGACCAAAATCGTACAGGACTTTCTATATGAAGGAACAAATTAAAATTAGTTGATTGTTAAACACCAAGCAGAACGGACGTGTCAAAGTATCGAGAAGAAATCTGAAATAAATTTTAACTAAAACCAAGATGTCCTATGGAAATATGAAGGAATGAAGTATCTACAGTAAAGCAATGAAGCCAATTTAAATAATCGGTGGAATAATAAAACAAATTTAAAAAATACTAAAACTAACTACCAGAACGAACGGCCATGATGGAGTTATAAATCAAACACAATTTATGAACAGCGAACTGATTTGAAGAAGACACTCAACACTACACACGCATTACCGAACGAAATCCAGTGGAGGACGAAAACTAAACACAATAACTTGAAAATCTTTCAATAACTACATCTCAGAAGAGGAATTTATCAACTACTGCATTTTATTGAAGAAAAATCCCAGAAACAGATTATCAGCATGGTAAAACGCATGAAGGCAGCCATCTTTTCATTTCAACGAGGAGCAGCTCGCCCAAGAAGAAGACTGCGTGACTTCAGAACAGTCTGCATGCGGTTCGAATTTGTTTTTACTAATATATACTATATTTTTAATTATTATGTGGTAATGAATAAGTTTTTTTCTAATTGTAAGTATTGAATTCTCTAACTTGCCTTTCCTGACTATTTCAACAGTTAAAAGAATCCATGTTAATGAATAATTTAATTTAATAAGTTATAACTTAACCCAAATGTGTTAATCGATCTGAGATCCAGTCTCGACTCCGTGAGCAATAGTCGACGCAAGTCGAATAATCGCATTACTCATAATAAATATAATTATTTGTTTTAACTTGGCGTTTTATTGACTAGTTAAGTAGCTAAATTAAAATACGTCAATTCTCAATTAAAAAACAGGACTTCAAAAAGGAAAAAGACGAGCAGAAGAAGAAATAAAGACGCTGAATTGACAGCTACCATCAATCGAGTTGTCTATGACATAATCTATTTAACGCGGTGAAACAAATATTTCTTTACCAATTCTAATTAAAAAAAAAAAAATTCATACATAATTACTATTTATTATTTTAATTAAATAAATAATAATAATAAAATAATAAAAACACATAACATAATTAAATAATTAAATTAAATTAATAAAAAAAAAATAAATAAATAAAATAAAATTTTCTTAAACAGTTTATTATACTCATTAATATTGGTTTTATTACAAACTGACGCTACCAACGTGTGGGTTATTAAAACACCCTAATCATAGTGTTATTACAACATGTGTACAAAAAGATAGACAGAAATGTGTGTTATGCTGTTTCATAGCCAATTAATTGAAGGTCTACTTACTTGAGGAGAAATAATTCGAATTGTCGATGTCTAAGACAAAAAATGTAGTTGTTAGTATGAAAGATTTACGGATTTAGATTGTTACGATTAATATTGAATTAACTATTCAGAGTTCTCAACTAGTACTGCTTAGAGAAAATTAGATCGATGTTTCTTCCTAATTTTGTAATAAATTAACTAATATCGTTTAGAAATGGAAGAGTATTTGATTCATCGTAGTCTTCTGCTAATTCACGAAAAATCCATGACGGAAGTGTTCCTGTTCACCAAAAATTCTTCCACTCATTACTTGCTAAAATAAAATTATGTATCTCTACCGTAAGGAAGAAGAAGGTACAGCGTACAGCTGACAAAGTGACGTTTGATAAGAAATATCGGGTGGCCCATAAGTCAGTTGGCACTAGCAGTATGTAGACACTCGATTGACTAGCATAGTATTTACTTGACTTGACTAGAGCAGTAGTTCCCATAATTCAGTTGAGATTTGAGGTTATGAGGTTAGGTTGATGTTGATGTGTATGCTGTTGTTAGCGCTTGTTTGTTGTTTGTTATTCGTGTTATTTGAGAGACAATGAATAGAAAACTATCTACAGAGCAGCGTGTTTTTGTACTGCAGATGTGGTGGAAACAGGACCATAATTACAGTGATGTTGTTGAGTTATTTGCGGAACGTTTTCCAAACATCGCACCTCCATCTAGAGAAGGTATTCGTAAACTGAATAAGAGATTTGAACAGACTGGAATGGTAGCGGAACTTCCTCGATCAGGTAGGCCAAAAACAGTTACAACAGAAGAGAATTTAAATATCGTTGCGCAATGTTTTGTGCAGTCACCAAAGAAATCAACACGAAAAGCGTCCAATGAATATGGAATACCTCGAACAAGCCTGCAAAGGATGCAGAAAACGTTGAAGTTGAGACCATATAAGCCCACTTTACTCCAAGGCCTAAATGAAGATAATCCTGATAGGCGTACAGAATTCTCCGAATGGTACGCAATACGACAAGAAGCCATCACAATTTTACAAAACCATTCTTTGGAGTGACGAGGCTACTTTTAAGCTGAATGGTGCAGTGAATAGGCACAACTGTGTTTACTGGGATACTGAGAATCCACATCATGTGGTGATAGAGACAGAGTTAAACGCTCCGGGGGTTACTGTTTGGACAGGGATCTTTGCCGGTGGGATCATCGGACCCTACTTTTTTAATGGTACAGTGAATGCTGAAAGTTACCTACAAATGCTTCACGAAGTGTTGATGGAACTAGAAAACAGTCCACTTTTTGAACACCTGCAGCCAATTCGAGAAAAGTTAATATGGCAACAAGATGTGGCACCCCCTCACTATGGACTGATTGTGAGAGACTTTTTGAATGCAACGTTCGATGAATGGATTGGCAGACGGGGTCGTGTTGAATGGCTTCCACGTTCTCCTGATCTTACCCCGATGGACTTCTCAGGCTGGGGTATACTAAAAAATGCAGTGTACTCCGTGAAGATTCGTGATGTGGAACAATTGAAGGAACGCATTCAATCTTTATTTGAACACCTACAGTCCCTGAATATTTCGGACAAATTTGTGCTTCAGTGCTTCGAAGATGTCAAATTCTATTTTTTTGTGCAAGAAGGATTCTAGCTGATTGTCGCTAAGCGGTGTAAAATGTCAAGCTTCAATGCCTTAGGTTAGAGAACGACAAGTGTCACAAGCCATATGCGACAAAGTCTGCTTGGATAAAAGTAACCTTTTTTAACATTTGAAGGCATTATTTTCTAAATCGAGTTTAATTTATTCAGTTATAAACTGCTTACACATTGCACATTGCATAAATGTGCTTTTAAACTAGGTCAGCAAGTTTCCTTGAATTTTTGTCCAGTGTACTGATTTTTTGACTACAAAATATTTTTTTGAAGAACTTTGTGTAATCTTGATTTCTTAAACTGTCCGGGGACCTTATTTAAAGAATTTCCTAAATTTTTGTATTGTGTATTGCATTTTGTAAGCTAAACGTTTTGAACACTAGAAGTCGACAAACAAATTGAAACTGGTTAATAAAACTTTTGTTAACATAGCTTGATGACAAAAGTTGTAAGAAGCAGAATAAAAACATTTTACTTAGAGATTAAAAATTAGATTTCCTACGTAAGTATACTCTGTGGGAATTGGACGAGTTTTCACGCTGGTGGGAGGATCTCTTCTCCCTAGCAACAAGTATTTAAACTAAATAAAATCCTAGACGACATTTCTTCTGTCTTTGAGAAAAGACTTTCATACAGAATGTTTCAAAAAAGCTATTAGCGTTCTTTTTGAAAATCTCGTATAAATGACTACGTGCAGTAACGAAAAAATAAAAACGATTCTTACGGTGGATATAAATGTTGTAGCCTACAGGTTAAAACACGGACTGACAATACAGTACCATTTTAATGTTTTCACCGATCCTACTTTTCTAATAACTGCAGTAAAATCTCAGTGATTCTGTGAAGCTGTGATTCTGATTACAGCTTAATACAAAAAGCTTCTATGGAAAACTTAAATTGATTTTTTATAGAACCAGTTTTATTTTACTTTCGGTAGGACTAATTTAAAAATTCTCTCCATACAGAATTACAAAAATATTCCGTACCATTCTACGATCGGTGTGGAATGCAACAAAGTAGTTATAAAAAGAGCCAATAAACGGTACGCTGGCTTTTTTATACTGTCTTTATTGAAAAGACACTTTGGAAACCTTTGTACGGACTTGTTTACATGCTAAACAGAATTGATAAAAAGCTAGCTAGGAACAGAATCAATAGTGTGTTTTGTATGCGCCCAGTACTGCCGCGTGTTTTTTAATGACATATTCTCACACTTCACACGTCAGTGCTTTGGTTCCCATAACAATAACCGAGGAAACGTTTTATCTCCCCTCATTGTTTGGGCGCGATAAGAAATAAGGCCGCGTTTCTGTCACCCGCACGTTATTTGTTATTCAACATGCAGTTACATTAACAACAACAGTAAAACATTATACTTACATCATACGTCACAGGTTTCTGTATGACAGCGTTTGGATGGATATTCTCACATGTGTCATTCCCTGTTTTCAACAAGTCAATATGACTATCGGTTTTGCTGTTTCAAGCTAGCATAAAATATCGGCTTAAAACATTTTAAGCCTGCCAGTATCTCATTCAAAAATATCAGACATTTACATTCGATGGTATTTAGATGCTATACAAATCGGCGTTTGTTGGACTTGCATACTGACAATCCAATAATATTACACCTGAATTTTCAACGAAATTCCAGAAAATAGGGACACTATTAGTTATAGTTATAATAGTTATTTCCACTTGATTGGGGACAGATTTCACTTATAGTTGTCAATCGGAGGCTCTACTCCGTTTCTTCTGGAATTTTTTTACAGGTTTCAGAAAACTTCTTTAGTTGTAAAATTATAGTAGATACAGATTAGTTCGTATATTGAATTAAATCGTTTCGACCTACTCTCCAAAAGCAAAAATCGATGTTTAAATCAAAAGACTTGAATAGTTGTTAAAAAACTGTGTAGGTTGGCTTTAAAATGTTCCGTTATTGTCTTCTAATGCACACAGTGACTGGCATCGCTAGGCCGCCTGGCGTGGCGTTAACCTGTATGTCACACTGTATAACCTGTGGAATTATGGCGTACAAATATACAGGGAGTTTCACGAAGTAACGAAACTATACATTCAGGACCTATTCATCTGGTGAAAGAAAAACAAGTGTTTGTAAACATAGGTTTCGAACGCTTTTTATTCAATCTCTAAAACATTTAGCCCAGATTTTAACATACGATTGTAAGCCTACCCTGAAAATGAAATATGCAGTTATTATGCACCCTGTAAATGTTGGTCTTCAGTAATTTTATGGGAAAAGGTATGATTTAATTTTTAAAACAGCCATATATTCAGAAACTTGTAAGGAATTATTTTAAAAATCAGTAATTTTAAAAGGAATCATTTTTTTTAAATAATAGACTTCATAAAGCTCTATTTAAGAGATTAATATTGAATAATTACAAAACATTCTTTCAAAGTAAAGGATACACTAAACAATGTTAAAAGTTAATTTTCCATATAGTTAATAACTTGAACGAAATAAGTATAAGTGAGCTATAAATCACACACACACACACACACACACACACACACACACACACACACACACACACACACACACACACACACACACACACACACACACACACACACACACACACACACACACACACACACACACACACACACACACACACACACACACACACACACACACACACACACACACACACACACACACACACACACACACACACACACACACACACACACACACACACACACACACACACACACACAGTGTAGCTTATGCATGTAATTTTGTACGTCTTCGCAGTTGTCTGCTTGTTTAGTTTATTTTATAAATTGTCATTTTCATGAAACTTCGTCTAATTTATAGTTGACGGTTATGTCGCATTGAAGCAAATAATTCAGTGTATTTTATTGAATTTTGCCCTTGTATTCGGTGTATATAAATACATTCACGTGAATGCGCCTCAGAACGTTTTCCAGTCTAACATATTTATTTCAACTGTTTACATGCTTTTCACAGTTTCCTCTTTAAATTGGCACGTAGTTTCATTGTATGCGTTTGGCAGCCGTATTGTGCCCGCAGTAAAGCCGTGTTTCGCCGAACTGGCCTCTGTTTATGGTGGAGATGTGCAGGCACACGGCACACTTCAAAACGTGCCCACTTCAATACGTGACTACGCAGTTTTATTCCTGCCACGATGTGTGTACGTGTGTGTGTGTTTACGAGGACGCAGGCAGTACGTGTTAACAAAAATTTTATTTCAGTTCTGTTTTCCTTAATGTATTAAATTATTAATGTCACTTGTATGCACCAGCCAAGATGCGTTTAATCACATGATACATGAGACATGAGACTTCGGGCAATACGCTGTATGGCCAGTTTTAGCCATCTTGACCCGTTGTCTGGTTTATGTGCTTCTGGACAACTGTGATTTGACCAAATTTTTACCAGACAACGGATCAACGTGGTTGCGCATTCAGGTACAGTATACGGATGCAATATAATGCCCACAGAATGTCTGAACTGAGTAAATTGTTAGAAATATTATTATACACACTGTTACAGAGATCAGGTGGATTGTTGTGCGATCAGTGAAATATATAACTGGGCACCGGAGAAATTGATAATCTAATTTTATTAACACACCTTTAGGAACAGTCATTTCCATATTGCCATAATTCTCTCCTGTAGTATAATATACACAACAGACAGTAACAGTTAATAATCATGGAATCGTTCGTGGAATACCGTGTTCGTGCTTTTACTAATCAATTTATATGAGTATATAATTAATGTACACATTTACGACGGTCAGTCACGTGGTGTACTTGATCAAAACGGACACAGTCAGCTTTCTGGAACCTGAAGATGCAAAACCGTAATAATTTCCAAAATATACCTACCACACAAGGCCAACATAACTGCATTCTTTTTTAATCAACACGTGAGTGAATGTTTTAAGGGTATACAAAAAATTAAAGGATTAAAGAATGTGCAGTTTATAGTGTGCAGCACGTGAATAAATGCAACGTTTTTGTTAACGTCAAAATTGACTAAGCCGTCGCTGTTTGTTCTGTTGTTTTTATAATTATTATTTTAATATCAACCGTACGGTTGCACGCAAAGCTGAGGGGGTGATTAATAACTGAGCAGTGTGGTACTTATTCCAGCGCTATATTTGAATGTTTATTTTCACGTTGTAAATGAACCGGTAGTTGGAAGAAGGGAATAACTCCTTAAACCACAACTTTCGGAAAAACAAAGAAAACATCCTATATACACTGATAATTTCTTTATGGTTATGAATCATATATTATATTAATACCCACCTTTATGTCTATATTGTAGGTATATATACATGACATATTAGAAAACAAGCACTTGTATATTTTTTATAAATTTTCAAAAACTATGGAGTTATTTCCTTTTTTCAACTTACATAATTTGAAGTGTATTTTCTTTTAAATGAAAGAGAAATAAAAATAGTTTATTTATGGATTGCTAAGAATAGACATATATTTTATAAGAAATGATAATGAAAATCATATAAAAAATAAAAATCTTTATTTACAAGAAATTATTACCGTTTATAAGAAATTGTTGGCTAAAGCAAAGAAAGAGATGACTATAATCAGCAAGTTAATGAAATATGAATCTTGCAACAAACACTCAAATCATCTTTATATAAAAATGCACTCTTTCGGAAAAAGTTCTGACACTGGTAGGGTGTACTCAAAAATACCGACAGCTGTAAACGATTACGGTCCGGGGTTTCTTGTGCATCAGAAAGAATTTTTATTACTATTAAATTATTATAAATTGAATAAATTCAAATTTACAATTCTAAAAAACTCTGACGTGGAAAAAAGAATTTGATAAGTATAAAGAAATTATAAAATAAGTACAAAATTATATTTTAAATGTAATTTTACGCGTTTTATATGTTTTGATCAATATTTAACTTCACACTTTATATATTTACAACTTATCTAGTTACCACATTATATCTTCTACAAGAATACCGTTATCTTAAAGTTCTTTAACTTCTTATTCTTTTAAGATATCCATAGGTTTTCCAAGATTTTGCTGATTCGACTTCAGATACCAATCACCAGCTTCCCCGTCGCTGTTCTGCTTTCGTGCCTGTTTCCTGTTCTAATTTTAGTGTTACAATTTGTTTATAATTTCATGATAACGAAAGTTCTAGAGAATTACACGACAATAGCCTAATCCACATTTAATGGTCGGTAGAGAAAACATGATACTCGGTAGTTATTGGACAGTGGTTTGCTGAGTCGTTGTTGGAAAATTAACTTATGTTGGATGTTACAAGAAACAAGTAACAACACTTTACGAATATAGTTACTGGGAGAAGAAGTATAGTTAAATAAATAATAAAGAAATAATGTAAGTAAAGGAAGAACAGCAATAATACAATATTATGTGAAAACAGACACTATAACATTTAACACGGCTGTTTAAATGTATCGTTGAAATGTAGTTAATGTGTTGACGAAATAAAGGATAAATCGAACACACATATGAAGCCTAAAAAAAAGATTCATTTACATAAGGTTACAGAATAGCAACTTTAGACAAATTCAAAGTGAAACAATAACAGAGAGAACTCAGATGAATCCATTTTTTCTTTGCATATAATTTTAGTGAACCATTGTAGTGGGAATGTACAGAGGGTGGCAGGCAAACCCTACGACCCCGCTGGTATCGCCTTCCGAATCTACATACTATTTACCTATACGGGGACTGTGACCGAACTCTCTGCGGAAGGCAGTGTGGCCGCGGCCTGCCCCGGTGGCGATATTCACCACTATAGTTCTATTCTACGTTATAGAACTGCAGTACCTACGAAATTACGTGTTATAATAAAGTAACTTGACAAGTCGTTCAATGGCTTTGCAGAATTCAATTTGAGGGAGGCGGGTGTTAGAGCTCGGAATGTTATTAACTCGTAATGGAAAACGCCATACAAGCATGGGACGCTTGGAGCTGCTTTACTGAAAACAGTTTTATGGTTGTAGTGAGAAATTTCTACAGCAAATTCAATCCTAGACTTTGACGGCACATTCATGAAGTATGACACTGTGACTCTGAATAGGCTAAGGAATTAAAGTGTCGTTTGTCTTTCACAAACCTCGTACTGAAGGAAGGGTTTACACGTGTTCCATGCGTGTGTAACGCTGCCTTTCATAATTAAAACGGAGTGCAGTTCATTTACTTTTGATACTGTGTGTCAGACGCACGAATCGCGTGATCAAAGTTGTATTACGATAAACAAAGCTACGGGGTTATGGTTTAGACGACGGGCAAACAAGTTGTAATAAACAACGACGAACAACGCAGTTTACTTAAACTCGTATCCCTTTTTCACGCGCGAGAATGTGTATGAATTTTTACGCATACATTCCTCATTACAAATTGTAAGAGAAGCATTTGACTTACAAAATTGAAAAATGATAAGCCAATCTTTTACTGAACTGAGGGGAGACTGTAACAACATAAAGATTCATAGTGGAAGCTGTCTTTGTTTAATTCTATCATTTTATCATTTTAAGAGAGTCCCTTACTTTAAAGTCGACAAAACTCTTCACGTAATATTGTTTGGTTTCGTCTGGTTTTTAAATGTAGAACTGTTTTCTGTGTAATAAAATGTCAGAGTATTCTTCTCCCGCACATGAAGTAATCCTAAATTTGAATATTTGAACGACGTAGATCCAAGACATTAATATATTATAAAATGTTCAACAGACAGTAAGTGCGCAAATTAATTTAGATTCAGTTGGGTAAGGAAGTCTAGCAAACTTTGGAGCAGTCTGTGAACTGCGAAGTACTCAAATACTCAAGAGAAGCAGTTAAGTGTCGGTAGACGTCGGCTGTAGGGTGTTGTTGATTATTTTGTCTGCGGCGTAGTTCTCGAGTGTCCTTTAGTTTGCGTCAAGGGTCACTCTGCGGCGTTCACCAACGGTCAGAGCTATTGCATGTCACCAAAGTTTTGACAAAGTGCAAGTTGTCGACCAAGCGTGAAAACGGAACTCAAGTGAGGAGTTTGACTGGGAAGTTTTCTATACCTAAGTATGGCGTCTTGTCGGTGGTGAGATATCTAAGTAAATATAATTCGCAAAACTCGCTGTTATTCAGTGATGCTGTATATTCCAGATTTTATCAAAGTATAAAATTGAATAACTAATTGGGTTTTGTATAATTTATTAAGCATAATACATATTTTATCAAATTATAATTACTTCTGCAAGCAGAATGTTATTATTTTCATCGTTTTATTTCAACCTGACGTACGTTTCATAGAATAGATCTGCATCATCAGAGATTTCTAAATAAATTATTATTTATGTATATAAATGTTTATTATTTATAAATATTTTAAATGATATTATAAATATGTTGTAAATTTATTGTTTATAAAGTATATAATTATTATGTAGTAGGCCTATATAAGTGGATTTTACCTTATCTCCAATTATCTTCAATTCGTACACAGAACATGCAATGAAGTAGTTGTCTGATAGAATGCTATATCGCCGTTCGTTCTGAAGATGACAATATCCTTTTAGGAAACAAAAAAGAAGAACTACAAGAAGTTCTCTATAAGATGAATGTTATTCATACAGATAAACGTGGAATGATAATAAACAAGAAGAAAACAAAAAATTGAATTGTTCAAGAGACGATAAACTAAAGGCTGAGATTTGCCTTGAAGGGGAAAATTTATACAGGCTACTATTTTCAAGTAACTGAAAGCATTGGATCTTTAACATCGGATGGCTAGAATAAAACGGACATAAAATACCACAAGCCAATGAAGCATTTTCTAGAAGTAGAAGTTCGTTAACATCTACAAGAAGTTTGCTGTTAACTTCTGGAAGTATGTCTCTACACTTTCTAAAAGCAATTTCTACGAAGTTTTATTTGAAGCATCTGTACCTATGCTTCAGAAACTTTAAGAAAATTATCGTAAAAGATAAATTTTGAGGCCTTCCCCATGTGTTGCTGGAAAACATCGCGGACAGATGGAATGGAAGACGCTACGATTGAAGAATTTTTTACAGATATCGACGAAAGGAGGACTCTGTTGAAAACAATTGCGAGACGGAGAAACAATAAAGTTGATAATTTGTTGCTACATTCTACTGGTTCACAACATTGCTTGAGGTTGAGAGATATAGGGGAAGACAACGATACAAGTCAAAAAGGTCAAAAAGAGGAAGAAGAAGTATAAGGAAATAAAGAGATTTGCAGCTCCTCCAACCTGCGGGTTGGGAAGAGAAGACTTTATATGACGATACATCGCATAACTGCTCCACTCTTACTGCAGGAGCACACTAACACGAAATTCGTCCCGTCGAGTGTCTTGTCGGTTGTAAAACGCGATGACACATCAGCTAGCGACAGGCTCGCAAACAACAGATAGAATATTCGAGCATCTCCTAGTAAAAGTACATCATGCGTCAGACCCCTCACCCCTAAATGTAGAAATTTTTAATTCTTTCTGGTTTATGTTATTTACGTCACAAGTGATCTCGTCTGTTTCTGTTGAGCAGAAGATAGCTGCAGTTCAGAGTTAACAAGCGGTTTGCAGTGACTAGTTTTTTTTTTATTTACCGAGTGTTATCAACGCGTTTATTTGTGATAATTGTGGTTTAGAAAATTTATCGTTTTTAGTCATTAATGAATACCTGTGTTAAGATATGAGAATTACTGCAATATGAGTGTAATTTTTAGAAGAAGAGTTAGCAAAACTGGTGACTGTTGACTTCTTGAATATTCTAATTCAATTGTACCATATTAAAGTCATTATCCACACTATCATTATAGTGATATTCGTAGTCATTACTATAATTACTAAAAATACTAATATAGTAGTCAGTACTAACGTAGTAATGTTGTAACAGTAATGTTACAAGTATGCTTAGACAGTACGTCAAAGCAATTGTGGCCTAAAGTTCTTTCAAAAACGTTTGTACGTATTTATTATTCAAATTATGACAATTTGGCTTTACGTGATCATTGTGTAATTAACATTATGCAACAAGCTGTATGCTCGCCATTGCGGTAATTATTAATCCGTTTGAGCTACTGTGGGACAGTCATATGATGTACCGCCTGTCACATAACGGGAATGATAAATGAAAAGCGTATTATAATTAAAACGTTATGCAACGGAGTTTTCTGTTAATTTGATTGTACTTGAGACACGTGTTTCACTTGCTTTATCGTTTCACAATAAAGTTGACGTTTAAAAATGTTCATTATCGCCACAACAGTAACATGTATACAGTTAGATCTGTGGATACGCCTGTGGAAATGAGTAGTGGGATAATACTCTAGTGCAGGGGTTTCCAACTTCAAAGCGCCTGAGGGTCTCAATTAAACCCAGCAAGCTACCGGCGGGCCGGATCATTAGTGATCAACAAGTGCCGTGGAAACACAAAAGGCAGTACTTAATTGTAAATAAGTGAAAAGAGGTAATTTGCACATTTAACATATTCCACTAACATCCCTTTAACCGTACAATTTTTATTACATCTATCTATATAAATTTGTGATGTTATTCAATTTGTTTCTTCTGCAAGTAGTATAATTTCGTATATTCTTTTTAACGCCTGACGCACGTTTCACTGAAAAATATCAGTATCATCAGAGGTTTCTAACTAAATTAATAACAATCGAAATAATTATATTAATATAAAATTAACGAATAATCGAATTTGCATCGATTTTAATGTAAAATAACTGATAAAAAACTACTAGATAGATTCCTTCAACACCGCAATGCATATTTAAAACCAAATATTTATAAATCTAATTTAGGCACACATTGTCTAAATAACAACCACTTATTTCCAAACATTGAAAATATAAAATTAATTAAAAACATACAAAAAGGTCAAAAAATGAATATATGGGAAAATCTTAACATTTACAAGCACAATAACAATAATTTATTAATTAAAGAATAAACCCAAATAAAAACAAAACAAGACGATCTATTTAAAATTATAAATTTACTACAAAATAAAAAATAAAAATGAATAAAATATAAACAACAAATTTTCAAATATAACCGAGAAAACAGCTGCTGAAGAAAATAAACATTAAAACAATCGTTAACTAATCGACCTAAATCGATTATCAGTTATTTTACATTAAAATCGATACAAATTCGATTATTCGTTAATTTTATATTAATAGAATTATTTCGATTGTTATTAATTTACTTAGAAACATCTGATGATACTGATATTTTTCAGTAAAACGTGCGTCAGGTGTTAAAAAGAACATACGAACTTATACTATTTCCAGAAGAAACAAATCGAATAACATCACAAATTTATATAATTACTGCAAGAAACGTCGAGTTACTTATATAGAAAATGATGGATGAAAACACCATACAAGGTGATGTAACTCATTCCTATAACCAATTTATCAAACGTAAAAAACAATTAATTAATTGTTTTGGAAACATATATTTTAACAAAAAATGCCTACAGCTCAAGTAAAAAACAGCAATAACAATAAATTAAACAAATATATTACTCAAGCC
The DNA here is from genome assembly GCA_034769895.1 of Magicicada septendecula. NCBI lineage: Eukaryota > Metazoa > Arthropoda > Insecta > Hemiptera > Cicadidae > Magicicada > Magicicada septendecula. Next base: position 289,739,130 of record CM068374.1, on the reverse strand, counting down.
CAATATAAATGTATTAAAGACAAAAATATCAAATAATTACGGAAAAATCGACTACATTAATAAACAATTAATTTACATCTTCTTTTAGCCAACACACTTGATTATCATACATGGAATAATAAATATATTAATATCCTTAAAATACTAAATAAACACAAAACAATTAAATTTAACACAATCAATAAAAAACTTAAATATCTACTAATAAATAGTAAACCTAAAGAAGATAACCAGCATTTACACACATTAAATAATAACCACACTTTTTACCCAAAATTCGTAAATTTATCTAATATTAAGTTCACGGAAAACGAAATAGCTACCCTAGAAACATCAAACAAAACAAATCTCAAAAATGTAAACAAACATGTAATAGAAAATATCATAGTCGAAACTGACAACGCAATTAATAATGTAGAACAAGAAAAACAAGATAAAATAAGAACAGAAGCCTCTTATAGAAATAATAAAATATACAAAAAATATAATAACCAAAATCGTCATACTAAAAATTAAAAAAAAAAATAACACCATTAATAACATAAAACACAAACTAACGACTAATAACCTCACTTTAACCAAAGCTGATAAGAGTAATAGTACAATAATAATTTCTCAGAAAGATTTAAACGCTAAAACAGAAAAATGTATAGTTAATAATAATTGCATAACATAATAAAGATCCCACAAATAAATATCAAACACAAATAACAAATATACTAAAAAATAGTAACCAAATCATAAATCCTAAAGACTCCTTTAAATATAAAATGGATAATCCTTGTGCACTAAAATGAAATTCTTTAATAAAATTACACAAAATCAATAAACCTATCAGACCTTTAATTAATGCTAGGACCGCACCAAATTTTAAAATATCAAAATTACTAACACAAATCTTCAAACATAAAATTGAATTTCCAGCAAAACACAATATAAAAAATAGTATCGAACTCACGGAACAACTAAAAAACGTAGAAGTAAACAGAAATACAAAATTATATTCATTCGACATATCAAACATGTATACAGACATTCCCATTGAAGAAACTATAAATATTATAATAAATAATCTGAAAACAAATAACGAAAGTAACACATACATTAAACAGCTAACTAATACTTAAAAAATAATTTTAAATCAAAATTATTTTCAATACAACAACAAATTGTACTATCAAACAGATGGCCTTGCTATGGGAGCCCCAACCTCCGCTATCATATCAGAAATCTTCCTACAAAAACTCGACGAACAAATAATAAATATAATAAAATTAAACGACCCATTAGGATGTTATTTTAGATACGTTGATGACACTCTGTACATTTCCCAAAACAATGGTATAAATATAAATAAAATATTCAACTCCATAAATAATTTACATTCCAAAATAAAATTCACGTTAGAAGAAGAATCTAATAATAAATTAAATTATTTAGACTTAACAATAAAGAAAAATGAAACAAATTTTGAATACTCAATATACGGGAAACCTTCTCAAACTGATTTAGTAATACCAAACACTTCTAACCATCCTCCCCAACATAAAATGGCAGTACCTATTTAATTCCATGATTTACCGAAGCTTAGGATCCCATTAAATAACAAAGAAAGAATCAAAGAAAGAAATATTATCCAACAAATAGCAGTTAAAAATGGATGCAAAATAAAAACTATTAATAAATTAGAAAATAAAATTAAACATAAAATCACTAATAAAATTCCCAAGAACACTACATTTAAAAATTCACCTATTAATAATAATATAAAATATACAACCTTCATTTATTATGGAAATATAACTCAAAAACTAATAAAATATTACAGATACTAATTTAAAAATATCTTATAATACAGATAATATAATTTTTAATAAAATATAACGTATAAATCCAATACTCACAATAAAAATGGAATATATAAAATAGAATGTCCAGATTGCAATACATGTTACGTGGGCCAGACAAAGAAAAAACTACTAGATAGATTCCTTCAACACCGCAATGCATATTTAAAACCAAATATTTATAAATCTAATTTAGCCACACATTGTCTAAATAATAAACATCAATTTCCAAACATTGAAAATATAAAATTAATTAAAAACATACAAAAATGTCAAAAAATGAATATTTGGGAAAATCTTAACATTTACAAACAAATAACAATAATTTATTAATTAAAGAACAAACCCAAATAAAAACAAAACAAGACGATCTATTTAAAATTATAAATTTACTAAAAAATAAAAAATAAAAATGAATAAAATATAAACAACAAATTTTCAAATATAACCGAGAAAACAGCTGCTGAAGAAAATAAACATTAAAACAATCGTTAACTAATCGACCTAAATCGATTATCAGTTATTTTACATTAAAATCGATACAAATTCGATTATTCGTTAATTTTATATTAATAGAATTATTTCGATTGTTATTAATTTACTTAGAAACCTCTGATGATACTAATATTTTTCAGTGAAACGTGCGTCAGGTGTTAAAAAGAATATACGAACTTATACTACTTGCAGAAGAAACAAATTGAATAACATCACAAATTTATATAATTACTGCAAGAAACGTCGAGTTACTTATATAGAAAATGATCTATCTATATATATAAAACTCTAAGTCTGAGGGCTTATGTGTACCGAATACAAATCCACACCGTTGCACCGATTGCCACCAAATTTTGCACAATTTTGTAACCTTTGACACTGGCGAAAAACACTGTCTAACTTAGAATTTGATATTTTGCCTCCTTCCGCACGATTTAGGCACTTTTAATTAGGCCTTTTCGTTGACGCGTATAAAGATGTCAACAACACCATGGAGACCAGAATTAATTACCATAGTAACAAGTAAATAAACAAAAGCTATTTAGCGGCATCGGAACTGTACATTTATCCATTCCTTGAGTACAATTTTGGTGTTTTATATAATTTGCGATTGTATCTATATACGCGTATTACGATGTGGAAAAGAAGAAGTAATACTAATTGTAAATTTTGTCCTATTACTTAATGCAAAGCGAAAATACGTGTTGTTTTCATTTGTGAGGTTAGGTGACAACGGTTTTTGGTTTTTAGTTTACTGCTAAAATAAATAAAACTCATGGTTGAGGAAAACATAACGTTTAATGTGTTATACAATGCCTCTAACACAGTAACACTTAAAATAAAGAATTTAGCGTTTTTGATTTAACATGACCTTATAAATATCTCCAAAGGCTGTTGCACCAACATAATAATTTAGTAAAAGTTAAAATAGTACAAGTGTAGAAAACAGATTTGGAGAGAATTTGTTAAATGAGTACAAAATTGTTATACGAGCTGACAGAACGCCATATAGACATAGACATTAAAAATGATATTAAAATACTTATTAAAAGTCAAATATTCGTGTGCGAAGCCGCGGGTAACAGCTAGTCAGTATAATAATAAAGACAATAGAAAGATATTAAAAAGTGTGTTTTAACATAAAATCTTTAATTTCAAAACTGAGGTCGATATGCTGCAGCCACTAAATCAGGAACGTCCACGTCGATCTGAGTTGTTGCTAATATCAGGAGGTGAAGCAGAGAAAAATCAGTGAGGCAACTTCTGTTGTGGTTCTTGATTAACTTCATGCATTTCATTATTTTTAAACTCTTCTTTATTTGCAAGCAGCTTGAAAATTAAGACAATTCATTTTTCGGAAAGAACATTTAAAATATCGTTAATGTAATTTTAAAGTAATTTTTTCCGAGAACTTGATGTAAAGTAAGTTTTAATATTTAAATCGAGTAATTTCTTAAATTGGTTTCCCAATATAAGATCGCAGGTCGCATATAAAGATGTTGTGGGTGGCCGCGGCATTTGGAAATCACCGTTCTAGTGTAATAATGTGTGGTTGCAGGCATGGCTCGTGTTGCCAACTGTTGTTCTAAGCTGCATCGGAGGTACAAAAAGGAATCATTCTTCTTCTTCTTCTTCTTCTTCTTCTTCTTCTTCTTCTTCTTCTTCTTCTTCTTCTTCTTCTTCTTCTTCTTCTTCTTCTTCTTCTTTTATTATTATTATTATTATTGTTTCAACTGACAATCTACACAACTATTGTGGAGCTCATTTGAACTTATGGCTGCGAATGCTGGCAACGTTCAGATAAAAAGAAAAAGATGATAGAAACTGTGGAAATGGACTTCTTAAGAAGAGTGTGTAATATTTCTAGAATGCAACATGTTAGAAACGAAGATATAAGAAGGAAAACAGGGCGCGTATTTACAACAACAGGAAGAATAGAATCCAGACAGTTGCTACGGTATGGCCACGTAATGAGGATGGTGGAGAAGCGATGGCCAAAGAAAGCATTGACTTACACACCACAAAACAGCAGTAGAAAAGCAAGACTGATAACACAATGGAGAAGAGGAATTAGGAAAAGCATGAGAGATCGAGGTATTGAAGATGATGACTGGAAGGGTAGGGAGAAATGGCGATCGAAATACGGGATACGGCAAAGACTGTAGGACCCCTGCTAATAATAATAAAATTATTATTATTACTGCTACTACTAAAACTACTACTAGAGAGACTGAATAACAGTGCCAGAGAGAAACCAGTCTACATTTAACCCCTCGTAGTGACGAAGTGCACGATGAGAGAGGTGTTGTTGCGTGCTAGGGTGGGCCGAAAAAAGTCAACTTTATCCGATCAAAAACGGGTATGTCTCAAAAGTTGTATTTTAGGTCTAGGAAGAACAGCGTAAAATATTAAGCCCGAAAAATAATATCTTCAGTCTGCGCAACTGCCTCAAAAAATTCGATTTTTTACCAAAAAATTGAGAATTTCCGAAATTTTTTTTATTAACTTCTTGAAGGTGGACGAAGATCGGGTGATGCTTAAAGTTATGTTAAATGTCACCACATATAGCTAAAAAAATATTGAACCCGTAATGTAACTTCTTTTGTTTGCGCATAAGCCCTAAATTTTACAGATTTTTTGAGAATTTCGAAAAGAGTACGTTTTTGGTGTAGTTTATCTTATTAGTTTTTTAATTATTTAATAATCACACAGTTTAGTTTCAAACTCTATGTCATAAACAGTAAACACTATGCAACTTTTCGTTATTTCAAACAGAACTACCCAGGACTCACCACGAGGAGGTGGTTGCATGTCGAGTCCCACCCGTGCCCTCCCAACCATCTAACCATGAGAGCACGCTAACTTCTCTAAGCCTTAAATTCCTTCTTTGATTCAAACTTTGGTCTTATTGTTCTGTCCATCAATCTTGCTCTAATTACTCCGTCCCTCTTTGTTTCATCACAAACTTATTGAGATGACTTTGTCACTTCTTTGACTGCCCTTTCGACAGCTTGAGTGTGTGATGGTAATTTTACTTATGTCAGATACACCATTTGCCTGGATTCTGTTTAGATCTTCTTCTGATAAATGCATTGTTACAGGTGGTTCTGTTACATTTATAGATTGCAACAAGATCATGTCAATGTAGTCTGTGGCAGAAAAGTTTATCTTTGGAATCTTGAACTGCCTAACACAAGCAGATTCTGCAATGTTCGACTTATTTCGAGCTGCCATGATTCGTCTGATGGCGAGCTGCCGGATTGTTTTTCTGCTGTCAGTTTGCATTGCAACTATCACATTTTCTGGGTGTGCGAAATAACCATTGTTTTGTAAACAGTTATACACCACTTTCTTGTGTTTATCTTGCATGTATAACGAAAATTGTATCATTTTCCACAGATTATTTGCTCCATCTTCCAGTTTTGGATTACATTTTATTGTAAACCAGCTTAGAGCATACACTTTCACAACGTAGTTTGTCATTTCTTTTAATGTTTGTGATGGTGAATCTGAAGCAATATACAGTCGCAAAATCCGGTTGGCAGTAGTTACCCATCCTGGCATGATTCAGCATTCCTGGACTTCCATCTTCGAACCCAGGTGGACATTCTCCAACGGAAACTATTCTACATATGCCAAACATGTATTTCTGATCTGTGCTTAATTCTTTTTTTAGATCAGGAAATAATTCTTCAACAGGACTCTTGATCGGTCTAAACTTTACAGGTGGTAACTTGTGACAGTTAACTAGGACTTGCCCAATGGGGCCACTATAACCGCTAGGACCAGATGTTTCACCATATAAACATTCAAAAAGATGTCTAAGCGGAAGCTCGTTTGCATGCAGCTGGCATACTACCCACTGAAGTGGTCTGCTGAGTTTCTTTTCCAGGATACTGATAACGCCATTGTTTTTTCCAATATTTGTTGGACAACCATCACATCCAACACAAACAGTTCGGACAAACTAATGTTTTTCTCAGTCATATATTCTAAAATTGAGTTAGCAATGTCAACAGCTTTTCCTGATACGGGTTTTATATGTCCAATATATTTTGAACCAGGCTCTTGTATGAGTGATAAGTGGTCTTCTTGACGTACTCGCCGGTGCGAATACCATCTTCACTTGTCTCTATATATAAAGTTTTATCGATTCTACCATCAAAATACAAAGCTTGCAACACTGTTTCCTCACTACAATCATTGTTTAATATCAGGCTGCGGATTTTCTCTCTTTCACGTCTGACTTTATTTTTGTAGTAGCTGTAGATGTAAATTCATCATCACCATTCATGCTAATGTCCATTAACAATGCTGACGCCAAAGAAGCTGCAGGCCTGTCTGATATCCCGTATCTGTCACAAGTTCTAGCAAAAGTGCTTATATTTAATCTAGTTTGCACATTAGTGTTTGTTTGAGAAGAGTTTTGTGGACAAACAATTTGATCTGCATCAGGACATTCATCCGAGTCAAGATCGGAGTAGTTTTCTGGTTCAACAGAATCATCATTTTCTTTTTGTATCTTACTTTGTCTAGTAGAATGCCCTTTTTGTTTCCTGACTTCTCTTTTTCGAATGCGTGATGTAGTTTTGACATCAATGTTTCCTATCATCATCAGCCGATCTGCTCTTTTGTCTGTTAAAAATTCATGTTCTAATTGCGGCACTTTTTTTCCCGCACACAGTTGCAAGAGCTTAAATCACTACACTTACAAGCACAGACATCAAGTAGTTTACTAGATTTTTCCAAAAACCTGAGAGCCGTTTTTAAAAATTATATTTGTATTGGTCTCTTTCAAGTGATTTGTTTAAGCCTTGCATAATATCTATGATTTTTTTTCAACACGTCTTTCATTGTTCTGTGAGACACTACCGGAATTAATGATTTCTGCCACAGTGATTGCACTTTATGCGCATTGCGGACACTAAAGAAGTTATATTACGGGTTCAATATTTTTTTAGCTATATGTGGTGGCATTTAACATAACTCTAAGCATCATCCGATCTTCGTCCACCTTCAAGAAGTTAATAAAAAAAGTTTCGGAAATTCTCAATTTTTTGGTAAAAAATCGAATTTTTAAGGCAATTGCGCAGACTGAAGATATTATTTTTCGGGCTTAATATTTTACGGTGTTATTCCTAGTCCTAAAATACAACTTTCGAGACATACCCGTTTTTGATCGGATAAAGTTGACTTTTTTCGGCCCACCCTATTGCGTGCGTTAAGGTGTTGATATGTTAATGTCGCGTTATTACTACCTTAGCCTAACTGTGGTATTTTTCCGACAGATTGAATTCGATTCCTCGACCTTGGAACGACTTTACATTTACTCTTTTGGGACGGATAATTCACTAAATTTATAAATTATGAATTAATGAATCAATTTATTTACAAACCTCCAATGATGTAGATATATTCTGTAAAACGTGAGTTATGTTGGAATAAAACGATAAAAAATAAGAACATTATACTTTCAGAATGAATTATAATTTCTCCGCAGGCGCGCGTTTGTGTGTGTATGTGTGTATTGCGATGTATAAGAGTCGCATAGAATAAGTCGAGATAGATGTTATTGGAATTAAACGGATTTATTAATGACGCTATTAATTTTATAATAATCGACGTGCTTATAATACAGTTTACAAAAAAATAATTAATCTATCTTTTCCGATTTTCGGAACACAAAATAAAATGTATTTCTGTATAATTAAATAAATTAATATTTAAAAAGTTCTTTTTATTTTATTTAAATTATAAAGTTTTTACTGATAAACTTGAATTAGAGTCTTTCTTTAAAATAAGTTTTTATTATATTGATAAGTTTCATTAATATATATGGTACTTTGCTTTCTTTTCTTATTTAATTACTTATTTATTCTTTTTGAAATAATTTTATTTGTTTACTGAATTATTTTTATTAATTGATTTTATTTTTAGTTACTTTAATCCAATAGAATGATCAGGTAATGACAGGTCGTCATCGAGTATACGGTTATTAGAGCGGTGTTCGCGTGCGTACTGTTTTGAAAATGTCGCCAAAATAATTGTTCTTAATAATTAGAATAGATTGTGTGGGTTTTCCACAATCGATTGATGATTCGACTCAGTCTTATATGGTTATCTGGTTTTTGTCCCCTAATTTCTCAATGTTCTTCACTCTCGCCGTATTTCTTTTCTTATTTATCACCTGAAAATCCTTTATCTTAATTCACTTTAAAAAATAAAATGCTTTTTAAATTAACAAATTAGTTTATTTGATGATGTTATAATCTGGGTCAGTTCAATGGTTCGTGAATCGAACGGGATAGTGACCGTATCGACTCGCTCACCAAACTCGATTCGAACAATAAAATGTTTAAAATAAATTACAATATTATTTTTTAATATCAGGTCGTGGATTCTTTGAGCTGTTAGGAAAGATCAGAAAATGCTTCAGGATAAAATACAATACATTACAGTTGGTTAATCAACATTCTTAATAACTAATAAATTTAAAATTATGTTTAAGTTAAAGTGTACTACTATTCACGGTTCTCTTCCAAACGTCAATCGAAATGGCGGAGTTTTGTCAATCAAAATGGCCGTCGGCCTGTACCTATGTGTCCCTCAAATCTGCTTCGTCTAATTTCTTTAAATTAAATAGTGTTTTAATAACTTTATGTCCACAATGTTGCTGAATAACGTTTTGTTAAATTTCACAAGTGTCTGGTTTAACAGTGTTTTTGGTGAATCTCGTGTTGTGTATGGTATGGTTATTTCGTTATTAGTTTATTCAATCTCACCAACTTGCAGTTACGTTTTTTTCATACTTGGAATGTGTTAGTTTAAGTTGACTCTCATCTTTTCATTCGGTTTTCAATTGCTTCTATTAGTACGGTTTGCTTGCATAATTTTTTAATGTTTTTTCTTATTTTAGTTTTGACATCTCTTTATATTTTACTTTTGGTTATTGGTTATTCATCGAAATGTGACTCTCTGCTACACGGAGTTGATCTGTTCAGTCTGAGATTTAACAACAGGTTAATTCGAAAAATCCGTTTAGCTAACGGCTATGATCACGCTTTTGTGAGCTCTGATTGGTCGATTTTTCCTTGACCCCGGTCACGTGACGTTAATTAATCGAAATCTTTGAAATTTATATCTGTCACCTCAAATTACTCCCTGTTTACTTTTTGATTAATTTAAATTTGGATTATAATATGTTGTTGTTTGGGAAAAAAGAAGTATTTTGATACCTAATGTGGCCCATTTCTGCCCAGTATCACTTATTTTAACACATTTATAAATTTAAGTTTTTAGGCTTTTACATATTTTTTCTTAACATTTCTTATTGCCTTCTTTACTATTTAAATATGTTCTAATAGGGTTGTACTTACTACTAACAATAATTGTTGATACTTCTACATTATATATAATATTACAGTTTTAAATACCTATGCATAATTTTTTTATAATAACAATAATATTAGCAACATGTCAGTTCAATGGCTTGCCTGATGTGCTAATAATTCTTTCTTTATCCATCTGGTTATTGTTATTGTGGGTTTTGACATATAATTTTATCAATACCTTCCCTGTTTCATTAAGGTCAGGCTTCTGTTTAATTTTATATGGTTTGGTTAGGATTATTCTGGATATTTTAATGTTGTTTAAGTTCAGCTCATCTCTTTTGGTCTATAGGTTTAGCATTTTGCCATTCCTTTACAATGATTTTTTACATAATATGATGTTTCACCATGTACCTGATATTGACATTCCTGAACAGCTTTTACAACTACTGTTCTTGAAAAATTAACAAATCTTTTAAAAGTAATTCTAACATAATAAAATCCTGGGTATACAGAGCCCCTTTTAACAATTAATCATAACATAACATCCTATGGGTATACAAAACCCTTTAAATAACTAATTATAAAATAATAAATCCTGGATATACAAAACCCTTTAAATAACTACTTATAACATATTAAATCCTGTGTATACAGAACCCTTTAAATACATACTACTTTTATTTACTGGTTCTTAATGTGTATTATTTTATACATAAGACCATTACTTCACTTTCTCCCTTCCCCACTGGTTTATAACATGATCTTTGATCATCACTATTTCCTTCCTTGTACACTTATCACTTCACTCCCTTATAATATAAGTTTTTACAATTTTTCTTAGACTAATGCACATATTTCTTACTCTTATTTATACCATTGTATTGCATTTTCTATAACTCTACCTACTGTCTGATCTTTTCTCTTTAATTATTATTATTAATTTATGGTATACTTTTTATTTATATTTTACCTGGTTATTAACATGTTTTTAGTTTAGTTCCTTTTGTTATTTTTATTTTCAGTTCTTCATGCATTTATGTTATTTTGTAATTGAGGTGGTCTTCACTGTCTTGTTGCTTATTGTATGTCTTTATTTTAATTGGTTGTTTTCATCGTTGGACTTGTTTATACCTCTCAGTTACCATATCTATTGGGTTTATCACGTTATTAAGTTCTCTTCTTCTAATTTTCGCCGTAATTACGATATTACATTTCTTTAACATTTATTTTTCTTTATCCATTGTTTTGTTTTAGCATGGAACCAGAGTACTCTGCTTAATACACTTATTAGTAAGTTTCCCTTCATTAATCATTTACATTAGTACTAGTTAACTATGGTTTCTTTATCTTAACAGTTCTTATATGCATGGTGATGATATGTATCGTCACAATATAAATAATATAAGTTCACTTCTCTTTAATGTCGACTGCAGATCCCTCAGACGATGAGTTGATCCTATCTAGATGAATACGTGGGGTAATTTCCTCTGTCTGGCTTCATCATCTCTTCCGGTCTTGTAGATATCTCACGTATAATGTAGACTGTACATACAATTTCACCGCAATCTGATACTGTTACTGCTTAACTGGTGTAACTGGTGGGCTTACACCTTTCCAGTTAACTTGAAGTGTCTATATACCCTAAATGGAATATCCTGCATTTTCGCGAAGAGCACACAAATATAACTCCTTTCGCAATAACTCTACAGGAGTTTTCTAACTTGCGTTTGTCACGCTGGCAGACCCAACGTCATGGACCAGAGCGGCGTTTACTCGTTGTCGATTCCGAAGAGAGACTGATGGTACGTTTACAATCCTTATTTTAAAACTGAATTTCTGGAAATCTGATTGGTTCTTCGGTAACCCCTTCTCTTGATTTTCTTACAGATAATACATTTTTCCTGTACAAGAAAGTTAATGTACAATTTCCTGTAAGAACAATTCATGTTCAAAAATCCTGAAATATTTTACGAGCGATTTTGTAGGCTATATAGAATCTTTATACTCAAAAATGTATACATTCAATTACTAATTTTTAAAATAACAACTGTCGTCAGATAGGGCGTTTTATTACGAGTAGGCTTATTCTAATACAAGTATATCTAAAATTTCCTATATTTTGATAGTTATTTAAATTAACGTGTTTTTTAAGATTATCTCGTGAAATCTTTACGCCCTCGCATACGCGCACTACACACGCGCATAATTTCCTTACGCACCATTCCACTGCACTTTAGGTTGTTTTACAGGTCTAAACATACTTAAAACTAACAGTTTTTTACATTGTTTCTTATCTACTAATTTACTATGTTAACACCTGCAATCTCTACTTATTCATATAGCGTCTTTGTATGCTATCATATGGTTTATTATCTGCTACTGAATAATAAAGTTAGAATACTTTATTCCGTATGCAGTTAGAATGTCCATTGAAATGTGTGTGCGTATGTGTGTGTGTGTGTGTGTGTGTGTGTGTGTGTGTGTGTGTGTGTGTGTGTGGAATAATTTATATATCTATATATATTGCAACGTTACAAGTATTTAAAAAATTCACATAACTACATTACCATGTACTCAACGCAACTATGAAGGGTATTACATCGGCCAGGTCGCAGGATTTGTTTTTTTTAATTCTCGTTGCTACAAGTATATGTAGTTGCACAATAATTAAAATAATTTTCAAAGAGGAGTGAGATGTTGTTGACATGAAATAATTAATTAAAACCGTTTCAAAATAATCATTCTATAATTTTTTAACATTAATAGAAAATATCCAAATATAAAAAAATTCGAATCTTACATAAATAGAAATATTTTCTTTTATAAGTTTACACAAATACAAATAAAAAACCATATAACCTTACTAGCTAAACAGACATGTTAAACAAATTATCTAAACACTTTTTATTTCAGTGTATCTGACATTGACTCAAATTTTAAATAATAATAGCAACTCGTTTACAAACAAAAATAATATTGAATCTCAAGAATAAAACTAATTGTTGGTATAAACAAAATAAAAATATAACATTTACTTCCAACCTATTGTTTATTTCTACTGACACACCCAAATTTTAACATATAACAGAAAATTAGTATTTTTCAAATTTTCTTGTTAAATTTAATTCTTTTCTTTTACTACTATTTAAATTTAAAACTTTAAGTCTTTACTGTTCATATATACGTTTCTTTTTGAGAGTTCTTTTCACAAACAAAAAAATAATTGTTTATTCATCACCTGCGTACTGCCGACGTTACCGTTGCGTGTGTGTGTGTATCCTGAATCCTGAGAATTTGATGATGATGATAATGCTGATGCTGTGTCCTCTGACTCTACGGTTTGTTGTTGGTCCAGAGTTCCTCCATAATTCTTGGTGTGTGTGGTAAAGATGTCGATCAGTCGGCAGACCGGCAGCGTGACGTTGTGTGAAGATTTCTTGAGTCTGAGACCGCCCCAAAATTGCCGATGGTATTTATACTGGACGGCAATCTGACAAGTCCAGGACTGTTTTCGACCTGGTAGATATTGTCACTTCGTGCAAAGCGTCCTTTTAATTACAAATCACTTTATGGTTCATTTTCGCGATTTCGTAAACATCCTCGTAGGACGAGCGATATCATCGTTTGCGTAATTTTTTCCTGGTCACTCACATATAACACACTTATTAATTACTATTTAATTATACTAGTAATTAACACGAAATTACCTGGCGTCTTTATTATTGCAAATTTCTGCAATACGTTTACATCATTATATTCGTTAAAAATTCCTTAATGTAATGGCGTTTTTATAATTTGAGTAAGTCTTTGTTCACAGGTTTAAAACGTATTAATTAGTTTATTTTTATCCGGTTAAAATCTGATTACAGCGAATTCGTACGCATCACCCTATCGTAGACTCTTGCCTGTCGTAGCTTGCGTTCACACACACAAACACACCAGCGCTGTATTCACTCGCGGGGGCAGGTGTACGCTTCCTGACAATTCTTATCCTGCATAATATTGTTAAAAACTGTTCATCATATATTTTCTATGCTAAATATTTACAAACATACCGCCCTGGGAAAATATACAAATATATGTATTGTTGCAATGTATATTCACACACTTTCTGCTACAGTCCGCTTCTTGATGTATATAATATATATTTTATAATGGAAGATATCAAAATAGCATACAAAACTGATAAAAATAATTTACAAAATCTAAATAACCCACACAACAAAGATAATACAACCAGCAATGGTATATACAAAATTGAATGCCAAGATTGCAATAAATGTTACATAGGACAAACAAAAATCAGCTGAAAAAACGTTATGTTGAACACCTAAATACATACAAAAAACCAGAAATATATAAATCTAATTTGGCCATACATGCAATAAACACTGGACATGAATTCCCAAACATAACCAATATGACACTAATAAAACATATACCACACAAAGGGACCATAATGAACATTTGGGAAAGTTTACAAATATACAAACATAAAACACAAAACAAACTAATACCTGAACAAATACAAATCAATACAAAACATGACACAATTTTCAAAGCACTCAACGTAGAAAATACACAAAATACTAATATATACACCACAATCACACACAATAATACCAATTTAAAGCACTAGAGACCAACAGAAAACCAAAGCAACAACCAGCCAACACACAAATACCTTACAAGACTCAAAATTAGTAAGGCTGAAGATGGGAGCACAAGCCTTCGCGAAACATGTTCCAAATAGGAAGAAAACATTATAAAATATATATATATATTATATATTATAACAATACACATGTTTACAAATTTAAATGTAATTTAAATTGTATAGCCCTACGCTTTTGGGAGACAATTTATAACAAGACAAATAGCAAAACAAATATAAATTAATTTGTGCTATGCCAAAATGTATATAAAATTACTGGTAAAGTGTACCAATTAATGGGGTTTGGGTGTAATGGTAATAAGAGTAGTCATTGATTGAATTGTAACGAGTTTTCATAATTTTATTCATAAATTACAAGCGTGTTTAAAAAATCTCATTTACTTCGCCATAAATATTCATTATTGTTTGCGTAAACGTTCAATTGTTGCAGTACATTTATCATTAAAAAAATCTTATCTTCTGTAGTAACAAAGGTATATTCTACATATTTATTTGTTATCTTAAATCTCGACTGCTCAGTCTGACTGTGTTTGCTGCAGTTTTGTTTAATTTTCTTTATATAACTTCCAACTACGTTACTTTATGCATTGCATACATCTTAATCATTGATTGCTTTACAAACTTTAAATAAAATTTAAAATGACTAAATTAATTGTTAATCATCAAAGAAAATATTTATTGAATTTAAATTAGATTCTCTTATCTCTATATCTACAGTTTACATAACTCTTATTTATTTTTAAATTTCAAAGTGTCTTTTCAATGTTTTTAGTCTCTCATTTACAAATTATAAATTGATTATTTGTCACCTTGATTCTGTAGATCGTACCCATGTCCTCCGTTGATCCGTAGGTCCTCTTCTGATAGAGTTCCCTGCACGTTCCCCCGGTTCCACTTGTCGTCCTCCAGTTACTCGTCCCTCATGGTTGCTGTAGTGTAGAGTGATATGTTGCTCTGCACCAGCTGCTGTTGCTCTATCAGACGCCTCTGCTGTTCAACATAGTGTTCCTCTGCATGACGTAACCTCGTAGCTTGTTTTGAGTAACGGACGTTTGTGTATAGACATCATCAAGTACGTTCTATAATCTTATTCGTAACCAGACTAAGAGTTAATGTTTGATACTTATATGAACATAGCGTCCATCCGCCTTTACTGTTCAAATTAAGAAAATTTAAAATTCGCGTCGATACTGGACATAGCGTCCCGCCGCTACTGAAGACTGATTGAGAAGAACTTGGCTTCTTCCGTGCTCTTATTTATATTCGAGCATCGTACCGCACCTGTTGGGACAGAATTCTGCCTGTCAGAAATTGCTTGGAGGCGTCACTTCCCCCACTATCGTCCAATTTCATATTTTCGCACATTTCTGCCAATGGCAATGTCTACTGTGCACTACAGGGTGCTCTAACGATGGATAATTTAGTTACACATGTTCAATGTAATTACCATCGTAATCGCATAATTCGTGTAATTACTACTCTCTTAAAATTGCACTGAATTCGCACTGCACGTCCTTTTCACGCCGTTTTCTCACTACATATGTGTATTAATTTTATACATATTTAGGAGTCTTTTTAATTTTTCTACCATTTATGGTTTTCTTATAATTAAATAAAAACTATAATTTAACACCTATTTAGGGTGAGATTGCAAACTTTCATGCTCGAACCAGCCTCCCTCACACACATTATTTACTACTGTACACACTCTCAGCGATAACGCGTGATCGTGCAGGTCGGTTCCTGCATGTCTATATGCCGTATTTTTAACATCAACTCAGCTTTCAATCTCAGACCTGCTTATTTATTACATATTTATTAATTTAATTTAAATATTTATATAATCTATTACATGCACAGTACAGCATATGATTGTACTATCGCATATAGGGGAGAGTGGGGTAGCCCCGATCACCTAATGGAGAAATTCGATAAAACATTGAAGAATTGGCTAAAAGTTAAAAACAAACGTAAAAAATTGTTGATATAACAGAGCAGACTATTAGTTATACACTGTAAGCGTTAAAGTTGAAAGGGGCTTTTCTTATTGCATAAAAAGTAAAAAATGGGCTTTGATCGGTATTCCCCCACCCGTGGGGTAATGACGATCAGTTGATTTCCTATGCAAATTGAATGGCAAAAAATAAAAACCTAAAAAAAAATTGTCAATGTAAAAAGCAAATGATATATTGATAAAAGATACATTAGAAAGTTACTTATATCTACAAATAGTCCTTACCACATTCTAAATCTAAAAATACATTTTAAAAATTAGGTTTTTTTTAGCTCATAAGCCAATGTACTATATCCTGTGTATTTTATATGGGAAATAATGCAATTTAATTTTTGTGTGTATATTTTCTCCATATAGGCCTACTAAAAATCTTTCCTATAATACACATTATAATAGTTTCTCATTCAAAAGACACTAATATTGACAATCTTTGACTCTGAGGGTAACTTTTAAATTAAGATACGCCATAATAAAAAAAAAAGTTTTTATTAATCAGTAAAAAACTCAAAAAAGAACCTAGCTACCCCACGGAAAGTATCACGAACATATAAGGGCAACGCATTAGTATTTAATAGTACTTAACTCAGTATGGTGTTGAACAGTTGTAACTCAGTACAGTTGATCGTCATTCCCCCACTCACCTGATCGGTGCTACCCCACCGCGTATACTACTGAGTTTTATAACCTGAGACTATAGTAAGTTAGTTTAAAACCGTAAATAACGAATTCAAATGATGCTGAAAACGTTAACAATACATCTGTACAATTAAATAATTCAAAATTTAAGTGCAAAAACCATTACGTTGCTTTAAAGATGTGAAGAAATAAGAAGAAATTTGTCTAAAACACACTTCTGTAATTCACTGTAAGTACAATGACGGAATGGTTAGCGGTCGTTTTTAATTAGTTCACTGTGCAACTGGCTAGAGTTCAGCATTCAACAGATATCGCTACAGCGTACTGTACTCTCGTTACCGACCTGATCGGGGCTACCCGCTGATCGGTGCTACCCCACTCTCCCCTACATATATATTTTACTGGTTTATTTTTTTATTACAGGTATTGTAATAAAGATCTGTACCTACTGTTATTATATTTTTTATTTACCAGTACATGTAAAGAAACTCTTTTTCTCAGGGTTAATGATTATTAAGTTATTTTATCGTATTTACGATTATATCTATTAAATTCTTTTCTTTAAACCAACCCAGATTCAGTTAATGGGTAGTACTTTGGTAATTAACCATGTAAAAAAAATAACTAACGTATTAGTGTAACTTAACCGTCTCTGAATTCTTCTAGCTGCCACGGGTTCACTTCTGGTTGTTGTTTACCTTTCTTCAACAGCAATATTCAGCTTGGCAATCTGTTTCTTCACACGAATCTCTTGTTGCTCTTACCGCTGGATACCGCTCTCCAAGATTACTGCAACACCGATGTCTCCTTTGAACACTTAATTATTCGTTAGGGCCACTGAAACTCTTCTCCAGTCCAATATTTTCCTCTTCTGTCGTCGTTCTATTCAGGATATTGTTATATTTTTTGTATTATTATTTATTTATTCGATATTATAATCAAACTCTGGAATCACTATTCAAAATCCTTTGCTTTATTTTCTTTTCCAAGTTACATTACTTTTATGATGTACAACAGTTATTATAATTTAATATTCTTAATGTGACTCTGATTGAATTAAAAATTAGACTCTATTTACATAATTCCTCTGTTTCATCTTTATAGTATTCAATATTAAATTAGACTACTCATGTTACTTTCCTTAGATATAAATTTAGACTCCTTTTACATAATTCATCTCTTTCATCTTTATAGTATTTGGTATTAAATTAGACTAATACATTTTTTCTTCATCACTCTCCAAAACAATTTCTAACAATTTACGTATTTGCCACATTGATAATTCCCTACCTTCGTTACATCTTTTTATCATATACCTCTTAAAAACTTATATAACGTTTCTACTTCTTATTAAATATATTTATTTTATTTCTAATATTCTAAATTCTAGTTTGTATTTATAATATGATCATGCTCTTACTATTTCCTCTTATTATAATATTCATTTCAAATTTCATATATTCTTTTCATAACATATATCTTTATACTGTTTTATCTCATATAGGCATCTACCTCTATGTTGATGGGTGAGTCGATACAATGTTTTTGTTTACATTTTCAAACATGTTACAATTCTAATAAATTTATATATTTTTTCTTTTAAAATTTATTATTTTCCTCTTATGTACTGTGTTGCATTTTAACAGCAGTACATAATATATATATATGTAATGATAATAGTGGATATGCAAAAAGAGAAAAGAAGTAGTGAAAGAAAAAATGAACAAGGCAAGAATTAGATAAGAAAGTAAAAACGTCTATAAAGCCATTGGTAGAAGAGGCGTGGGTCGTCCGAGGATGAGATAGGTGCCGGAACAGGTTTATATAACCTAATCCTTGAAAAGAAGAAGAAGAAGAAGAAGAAGAAGAAGAAGAAGAAGAAGAAGAAGAAGAAGAAGAAGAAGAAGAAGAAGAAGAAACGTAAATATATTAACATAATGCAAAAATTTGAATAGTATATTAAGCAGTATAATAAACACAAAATTTGTGATTTCATCACAGTGTCTCAGATTATTTTGGCGACTGTAATTTAGGTCATTTGAAACGGTAAAGTTCTGAATTTTCTATAAGAAAACCTTTAATAAAAAAAAGTGAACAATTCTTAAGTCTTAAAAAGAAGATCAGCTGTTCACACGTAAAACGAGGGTTAATTCTGCCTTGTTATGTGAGTCACGTCAGTTCGTAATTACTTTAGTCATATGTAATTTGGAGAGTAGTCGACTGAATACGTTACGAGTAATTACGTACACAGTGTAAATTGTAATTTATGTTATTGAAACGGGCACGCGATTGTCGAAACGATGATGGAATCCAAACATACGAACTGTAGGTGGACACTAACGCGCGCGCGCTTGTTCTACGCTCGGATACATTAGTATTATTATTTCGGTAAAATAATATAATTTCGAGAGACCTTGTGGCGGTCCTGAAATGTAATAATGTGGAAAACGTCTGCCGTTCACAGCTGAAATCTGCCTACGCAAAATTAATATAGGCCTACGTACAAACTAGTTCAAAATAATAATTAACTTAATTCAGTAATTAAGTAATTTAATTCAGAAGAATAATAACTTCCTAACTAATTGACAATAATAACATAAACAAGAATGAAAATAGTTATATCTTTTTTCTTTTGGTGTTGTCCTCCACATCTCTCTTCATAACCGTGCCAACCTCCTAGGGAGATTTCTATCTACCAGAAGAACAGAATGACTGTATTCTCATGTAAAGAGTGTGAATAGAACACTGTGAATACATTGGTGTATGCACGCTACCTAACTGGGACGTATTTCAGGGGGAACGTCGATATACCACTTATGACAGAAAAGTATTCTGCACATACATCAAACAAACAAGTAACATGAATTTATACACAACACACATTTCTAAAATGATTAGATTTCTTAGTCAAAAGTCTCACTCCAGTTCTTCATAACATTCTTCCTAAAGGCATTAATATTCTCATTGAAACAGTCAACCACCTTTACTGTCACAAACTCTATTCATCATTTTGATGGATCTCGCCAATGGAGCCAACACGCTCTGCCGCAAGTATCTGAACAAGCCATGTCTGAACTGAGTTGAAGACACGTGTATCTGAACCTTCTGTGTTTTACGTAAAGACTTGGCTTGGACTTAGCCTCTATTATATTCAATATAGTAATAATGATAATAAGATCCCAAGGAAGAGCAAAAAAGACATTCCAGGAACTCAGAGGTGAAGCAGAAGAGATAGGATTGCAGGTTAATACAGATAAAACAAAGGTTATGATCACCACACGGAAGAAAACCAGGAAACCTGAACAGTTTGAATTTGAACCACTAAACCTGGAAATAGTGAATCAGTTTAAATATTTGGTATGTTGGATGGCACAAAACAATGAAGAAATAAATGAAATAAGGAAAATGATACAGGCCGCAAATAGAACATATGTTTCATTGACATCTATATTCAAGACAAGGAATATCCACCATCAGTCCAAGGTCACATTATATAAAGTTATGATTAGACCGGTGATAACATATGGTAGCGAGACTTGGGCTCTGAACAAACAAGCCGCTAACATAGTCAATACTTTTGAAAGGAGAATTTTGAGGAGAATATATGGACCAATCCAAGTAAACGGGATATGGAGATTGCGTCACAATGAGGAGCTCTACAAGCTGTATAAAGACAATGATCTGGCCACCAACACCATCCGACTGCGTAGATTGCAATGGGAAGGACACATCATTAGGATGGAAGACAACCGAATACCTAGGAAGGTACTGTTTAGTCACATCGAGGATAGAAGGCCTGTCGGAAGACCCAACACACGCTGAATTGATCGGCGAGGAATCCTGATAATTTACTTAAAATAAAACGATGGACATCGATCGCCAAGGATAGGGAAAAATGGAGGAGGATGATTATGGAGGCTAAGGTTTGACTTCGAATTGTGATGCCATAGAAGAAGAAGAATAATGATAATAATTTTATTACGTGTTACCTAGGATACCATTAAGAATGGGGGGAGGAGAAAAAATTGTATGAAGCTTATGAATACCTTGGTCACATTTTAAATTAGACTATACAAACAGAATTAGTATGTCGTGTGTTGAGAATGGATGGTACTAAGTTAGTGATGATGATCACTAGTCTAAAGGGAGGCCTTAGAGCCGATACTATTTTCGTTAATTTCATGTAGCTAAACCTCAATATCACGGACGCACAGGACCGCGTAAACTGAACGCCCGTAGAGTGGTACAGCTGAGAGTAACTAATGCGTCTGTAAGTCAAGAGGAAAATAAGGAAAACATTTTGACGGTACGGAATAATAGGGGCGACGTGTCAAGCCCTTTCCCTGTCATCGTGTTGAGTTACCAACTGACTGGCTAACAATGCTGTACGCTGACACGAAGTTCAACGTTTAAAACGAAGAGGGTACATACTCGTATGTTTTTGCGTCTTATGTAGAAGTGTTTCCGTAACAATAAAAAGCGCGCGCGTGTATGTGTGTGTGGTGTCTTCTTTCTGTCCACGTTCGTATCATACACGAACTGTAGTGTCCACTGTGTTGATGTATATTTTATGCATATAAGAATAAACACAGACACACACATTCACCTACAATATATTTATGTGTGTGT
Source organism: Magicicada septendecula (assembly GCA_034769895.1). Taxonomy (NCBI): domain Eukaryota; kingdom Metazoa; phylum Arthropoda; class Insecta; order Hemiptera; family Cicadidae; genus Magicicada; species Magicicada septendecula. The sequence continues at coordinate 289,717,503 of CM068374.1, read as the reverse complement.
TGAGCGCGCGCGTGTGCGTGCATACGTTTGCATTACTAAAGAATTGAGTTACGCCTTTACGTTTGTGTTTAGGCCTAGTCATAGTTGTTTGCAGTGCTATAAAGTTAACACAAGTAAGGAGTTACAAAAGTGGAAGATCAACGAAAGAGACAATTGAAAAAGGAAGAGTTACGGTTACTTGTGTGCGTCAATATGGAAGAGTTACGGTTATGCAGCTGTAACGTACCAACGCTTTGTGGGTAGAACATAATTTTAATAAAACGTGACTTTGCAAGGAGAAACTAATCTCATGAAGTCTGAAGGTAACTGTGAAATATTAAAACCGTTTCCTTATTCGAATACCTCGCGTATGTGATAATATCGGTTTACATGCATTGTAAAGAAACTGTTATCATATAGGTAACAAATATATTAAAGAATATATAAACGTGATTTGCGAGGTAAAACGAGATGAAATTGGAATTGCGAAGCCGGACAACGCAGTTGAATAGGTGTATAAGACTATCAGGTTACTGCGATCGACGGACAGTGCTCCTCTCGTATCCACATCAGTAGCACAAATACTAGCCGTATTTAGATTTATGTCCTAACAGTTTTGTCATTTCGCCTACAGAAACATTAGGACTATTTTTTTTTGGGGGGTGGGGTCAAAACGTCCTACGACGTTGTCCGGTGCTCAACCTCCATTGTTGTTTGTCGTTTTGTAGTTTTCATTTTTTAGTCCTCTATCACTCATCGATCTTCTTATGCCGTCCATCCATGTTTTCTTGGGTCTTCCCTTCTTTCTGTGCCCTCCAGGTATCCATCTCATTGTTTTCTTTGGCAATCGGTCCTGTCCCATTCTTCGTACTTGTCCGTACCAGATTAGTTGTTTTTCTTCAATGCAGTCGATGATTGTCTTTTTTGTACGCTCATTTCTTCTTTGATCGTTTCATTTCGTATTCGCTCTAGCCTTGAAGTTCTAACAGCTCGTCTCAAAGCATCCATTTCTGTAGCTTCTTTCTTTTTACCTCTTCTTTTATTCTCCGAGTTTCGGATCCGTACATCAATGTGCTTTTAATCATACTATCGTATATTCCTTATCGTAACCCGTATATTCATATATACTATATACTACCGCTATTATACTCCCATATATACTATCATGTTATCCATATCGTATGGGATACTCCACAGAATCCCATTCAATGATCTAATTATTAGTTTTGGTTTGTTTATTCTTGATTTTTTTTTCAACATTATCCGTTCCTTCTTCATTAAAGTTTATTCCTAAGCATTTGTAGCTGTTGCATTTTCTTATACATTCGTTGTTTATAGGCCTATAAACCATATGACGAGATAAAACGTAAAATTTGTAAACTTTGCGAGTATAAGAGACAACTTAAAAAAAATAATACAAACGATATTATATTTCATGGCCGCTTTCAGTTCAGAGTTCAGACAGTGTGTCTCTTTCCGCTCTTATTCCGTCTTTTCCTTGGACTTTCCAACCTATACTTCTGGTACGTCCACAATTATGTTTTTCTTTCCGTGCTTATGGCGTTTATTCTACACGTTTTCGCCGCTTCTTTCCATACTTCATATTTTGTAGTTCATTTTGGTGGCGTAACTAAGGAGGAGATCAATCCTTCCTAGAGCTATTGAATATTTTAGCGAAATTCCATAATCACTTAACGAAGGCCCATTTTTAATCCAATTGTGTGTGTGTTAAAATAAGACTTATATGTAACTGTGTAAATAATTATTTGGGCAGAATATTTAATATCTTATATGCCCTGAGGAAAATGGGGAGTCCAAAATTTAAGTTAGTCTCACCCCCCCCGCGAAAGAAGTCTCATCCCCACCGGAGCAGCTCCCACTTACGCCACTGTTTCGTGGTATTACGCCTTATTCGTACCTGGCTATGTACATGATCAAGCTTCATTCATCTTTTAACATACGTATCATTAAAATTTTTCTAACTTACTCAACACTTTTGCCTTGTTACAGACACGTTCTGTTCCACGGAAACCCGTACCGTTGCTAACACATTATATTGTACGCTCACGATCATTGGCATGTGCAGAATTTAATTTCAGGTGGTTCAAGAAAAACAGAAAGGATAATTTATTAAGGTTACCTACCTCATGACAACGTTTCTTTAGCTACACACAATTAATTATTATTGCAAACTTTAAACTATCGTCGTCGTCGTCGTCGTCGTCGTCGTCGTCGTCGTCGTCGTCGTCGTCGTCGTCGTCGTCGTCGTCGTCGTCGTCGTCGTCGTCGTCGTCGTCGTCGTCTTTTCTTCTTCTTCTTCTTCTTCTTCTTCTTCTTCTTCTTCTTCTTCTTCTTCTTCTTCTTCTTTCTTCCTTCTTCTTCTTCTTCTTCTTCTTCTTCTTCTTCTTCTTCTTCTTCTTCTTCTTTCTTCTTCTTCTTCTTCTTCTTCTTCTTCTTCTCTTCTTCTTCTTCTTCTTCTTCTTCTTCTTCTTCTTCTTCTTCTTCTTCTTCTTCTTCTTCTTCTTCTTCTTCTTCTTCTTCTTCTTCTTCTTCTTTCTTCTTCTTTCTTCTTCTTCTTCTTCTTCTTCTTCTTCTTCTTCTTCTTCTTCTTCTTCTTCTTCTTCTTCTTCTTCTTCTTCTTCTTCTTCTTCTTCTTCTTCTTCTTCTTCTTCTTCTTCTTCTCTTCTTCTTCTTCTTCTTCTTCTTCTTCTTCTTTCTTCTTCTCTTCTTCTTCTTCATCACCTGTGGTTGTAGACGTACAGCCAGCTCTATCTTCAATCCTGCCATCTTCTTCTGGGCCTATGTCCATCTCTTCTTCCTTGGGGTCTATACTTGATCACCTGTCTTATTAGATAGTATCGCTCATCCTCTCTACATGCTGTTTCCATCGCAACGAGCACAGTATAATCCTATTGTTTATGCTGTATATCCCTAACTCAGCTCTCATACCTCAAATCTATGAAAATAATATGGTAATTCCAGATTGTATCCCTACCCGCTTCTCTATTAGTTGTCGGACTACTGTAATGTTGTCATTGCAGGACCTACCCTTTCGATATTCACTGTGCTCTTCCAGCAACAGAACATTTTTTGTCAGACGACTGCTAATAATCCGAGCATACAGTTTTGTAGGATGTGTTCAACAGACTAATTCCTCTATAGTTCCCACATGAGTTACGGTTTCCATTTTTGTATAATGAGATAACTTCAGCTGATTTCCATAATTCAAGAATCCTTTCCTGCTTCGAGAATCGTTAAATGTAATAACCTAGCCACTATATTTTAGAAGTCTATATTTATCCCACCTGGAGCTGCTGCCTTACGATTTTTCATTGTAGTCGGGCACCTTGAAGTTTATCCCGTGATATTCGTCCCAGGTTATTCCATCTGGACCGAGTTGATGGCCAATAAAATGAAATAAATTGTACTTTTTTTAGTTGAATGGAAAATTTTGTGGGCTTTGACTGTCCAAAACACTCTTCTACCTACGGCCATGTGGCACCACACAGTTGCCGAAGGTTTGAAACTATTCCAAAACACGCTTACTGGGTTCAAAAATTAAAGATAAAAAAGAGTACTACATTAAAATATGTATCTTGCAATATTCAGATTCACGTTCTACTCTCTGTTCCTGTCCCTCATTACATCTGAAATATATATAGGTCTGTATTAAACAGATATGAAACTACAGCTGTATCAAACTCCATGCTTAATTTTAATAAAATATTTTTGTTTCATTATGTCTTCAAACAGTTATGATTAATCGCCAAAGTAGCTTTTCTGTAATGTTAGCCACAGTCCTTGTATCACCTAAGATAAATGTTTTTCCAAACAGGTCGACAGAAGCGACGATCATTGGGTTGTCTCTCTGTTATGCTCCTTTTGCTTTTCAATAATTTATTTTGTATTATAAAGGTTTAAGTAAAAAGTAACAGTACTGTAATTAAGAATAACTTCCAATAGCTTGTTCTAGTGCTTAAGTCCAAGTGCGTAAATCTTTTGAACGTGTGTCGTTCGTTGTTAATTTGCGATACAAGGGCAGAAACTACTAAAATGTAATGTAACATAAACGTTTTTGTGTAAAACACAGAGTGAACTATTAATGGGATATACTGTTAGTAGGTCAACTTGAGGTACTAGCGAATGGCGTTAAAATAAAATAAATTAAAGCAGTTGACTTATAGAGAGGACGCGGAAATCGGAAACGGTGCCTGTCGTCCGCGTGTCTCACGGTAATTGCAAAACTGCGAGAATTTAATTTTCTGCTACGCTCTAAGTGAGACACCGCTTTATGTGCTATTGTCATGCTAATGAAATGTAAGACGGACGTCAATAAGGGATCGATGCCACGGCATCTCAGTCTTATGTATGCACTGTCTCGTCTAATGACAGATACTTCGGCATACACAATTCGTTATACTCAAATAAAATGTTAAATTAAAACCTTTCTTCATAATATGACCGTGCCTACAAATGAATTGTCTTTTGTTAAAGAAAACAGTATAATGAACAATAAGTACTACACAAGCACTCAAATCTGTAAACTGATTGATATTTTGCACCTTCTCTATAGGGATACAGAGATCAACAAAATAATATTAACAATTTTGTCGCAGTATTTTATTGACCTTGTTGGTGTACAAGTGTTTGTGTGCTTGTGTTTTGTGAGCGCTGTGTGTTTTTTCATAGCAAGTATTCACTTGTATTACTTTTATCTTTCGATTATATATTATGTGAAATTTTGTTATTTTTATTTTGTTGACGATCTATTGGTTGATATAGTGTTATTTATTTATTTTTTTAATTTTAGTTTATAAAGTGTATGTATTAGTTTATAATTAGCTTTAAGACGGTTGACGATTGTTTGGGTGACCGAAACGTCGCATTTATATTTTTCTGTGATGGCAAAGTCCGTCAGTTAAATTCAAATTCAAATTCAAGCGTATATAGTACATTACAACCATCTTTTAAAGAAGATAACTGCAGTTTTCGCAGCCAATCAATAGTAAATTTTATTCAACTCCTACCAAAAACAAATCTGGTTCATGTGATAATTTTATTTGAAAACATTAATTTTTGTAATAAATACTACACATTTTCTGTACCACTGACTTCCTTTTCCGATGCAGTCTCTTTTTATTTGTTTTTTCTTTTATGGACTATGATTGTTTTAATTTTTATAAATTTCACCAGATTGCAGTTTTCCCAGTTGTCAGCTTGCAGTATTTTATCTGTTATTGTTATTTTCATATATGTTTCACAGTTTTGTAGTAATCTTTCTCTTCTTTTTTTATCACTGTAAAACAATTGACAGTTTTCTCTGGTCCTCATGTAAGTTCTAGTGATCTTCCACTACGTTGAAGAGTTTTATTTTCTAACATTTTTGTAAATAAAACAAGTTATTTCCATACATTTCATTATATTTTATAGTTGCGTTCCATCTCTTTACATAATCTGCAATCTCTCGTGTAGTTTGCCTTACGAAGGACTCTGTACGGTTTTTCGTAAGTACTTATTAAAACAATACTTTAAAATTATCAATCGGTAAGCTTGTTTCATGACTCATGTATGTGAAACATTTGCCTATACTGGATTGCCTATAAAAACTCAGCCATGTACAGACTGTAGAAAAGCTAAGTGCAATACGATTATAGTGTCATGATACGTGACGGGAAAATTGCTAGAAACAGACAAAACAGATTCTTGTGTCGAGTAGCTTCAGAATGGGCTTTAGAGATTAGAGGTGATACACATGACGTCCTGGAGGTGTAAATTAAAGCTACCTATCAATTCTCGGAATGAAGTTATACGGTTCAGCACGATGGTAATGATTACACGACATAATATAAACAGTAAGCCGTTTCTAGTTTAGAAATCGACAATTTGAATGAATATCAACAATTTGAAAGTACTCATTTCTGATGTTTTGGACAGTAACATTCCATATTATGTTCTAAATGCGTACTGACATTTGGATAGTTCTTTTCCCAGGTAGTGTTCATCTTACTCTCTTACTCTTCGATTTATTGTGGTAAGTATGAGTGTTCTCCCTCCTCCCCCTCTCTCTCCCCTCTTTTAAATCTACAATCGTCACCATTTCGTAGTTAATTTACCCCGATCTCACTTCACCGTCCACGATCTTTGTCTGAACTGTATCTGTTGCCTTCAATCCTTGTTTTGTGTCCGACATTGTCTCTTAAGTTTGATACTATTCTTCTTACATCGGACACTTTCGCTCTCTATCTAATCTATTAATTTATTATCTTCTTCTCTGTTACCGAAATGTGTAGGATTGATGTCTGCAACTAATGTCTACCATAATTGTCCGATAATTTTCAAGCTTGTTATTATATATTTCGATAGCGTCTAATTACATTGGCCAGATAAACTAGAGCAAAACTGTAAATTTAAGAGTCAGATTACTGCTGCCTTCTTTAAAATAATTGCTAAATCTAAAAATTTGTTTAGTTACAGTTGTCTTTGAGTTTTAATTTCTATTTCATTGTTTCATTTTCCTAATGTTACTACATGCACTAAAGTACATTTTCGTTAACATTTTGGAACTGAGCTGCGTTCGAGCTAGAAAGCCCGTCAGACAAAACGTTGTCATCAACTTACGATGCGAAGGTTAGCTGTTTTTAATTAATATTAATTCCTTTGTTCAATACATTTTAAAGGTCGATTAATATTTTAAAGAAAGCCGCATGCTTTACCCTCTTCTAGTTATCAAGGTGTTAGTGCTCATTTCAGTTAATGCTCTGACATGTCCATTGATGTCATTTACCAGATGCGGAAAACAACAAATGCATAAGAATAAAGTGCAAAGTGTGTTTAAGTACTTTGTAAAATAAAGGTTGAGCACAAAGGAAAATAGAAAATAAATACCCGCTAATTCTAGGATTGAGCGCAAAGACGTCAAATGGAACGTTCGCTAGACGCAGTGATTGTACTGTAATTTCCGTTAGCAGTAATATTTCCATTAACAGTTAAACAAGTGTAATCGTGTATGTTGCAATCGTGGATTCGTGTACTGAGAGTGTACACAGCTACAAAAAGAGTACAATAAACTTCATTAAGCGCGATGTGTAATAGCTTTTGACTCGTCTTCGTGTCTGGGTAATTGTTGAGTTACTGTGTACAAAAGGAAATTGTATTTATATTTACGTCCCTGCTGTACAAGCAAATCTGTTTACAATTTGCTCTGTAATATCAGTTCTCCTACAGTGAACGTTCCAAGAACCCTTTGCTCCAAGAACGTTGCTCATTGAGTTCGCTTGTTGTGATAGTTTTGTTTGTCTTCTTTGAATTGATAATATTCTATGCTTTCGTTTCATTTGGCTTTGAAATTTACTGAATCTCTTCATGCGTATTCAATTCACATGTATGTTATTGTCGATTGTATAGGTAAATTAAACTTTAAACTACTAAACTCCCCGAACTGCAGAAATCAGTAACTATTTTGAACAAAATACTTTTATTATTAGGTAACGTTCAGTAATAGACATTTTTTTAATTATCAAAAATTTTAACAGAACTCTGATTACTTTACTATTTTTTAAAATAGAATAATAAGAATTATTAAACAAATATTCATACAATAAACACTACAAATTCCAATCTACTGAATTTGTTTTTTAGTTACATTTTCAACTATAATGAATAAACAACGAATAATTTAGTCATAGCTTTTACGTTTATGTGTGTTCTATAGATATTTATAAGTCTATATCTAATACTTATCACAAATATATGTAACAGTATATGTTTTCTTGCAAACATAACTTACAAACGTTTTGAAGACGGTCCAAAATTTGCAAGGTGTGTTAGGAATAATAATTTTTAAAAATTATAAAAGGTATCGAGTTTGTATTTTGTAGGCTCATACTTGATTTCTAATATGCCTACAGGATTTTAAAATGTTCTTAAGACTTTTACTTTCATTTTAGCCTGTGATGCCCATAAATATAAAAAAGAATTTAGAGTATATATTGTATTCGGATTTGGGTTAATATTCCCTTTAGTCTGTCCCTGTATCCGTCATGAATGTTTACAGTTAAAAAAATTTAATTCTTTCTTGGATATTGGCGTTCTACCTAAACTTGGGTATTGGGTATTTTATAGCTACAAAAACTAAAAATTATATTCAATTTATGATTGAAAATCTCATTCATTTGATACCCTACTGGATTTTTGTGATTTTATCAAAATTTTAGGGCCCGACACCGCGACGTTCCCAAATTTTGAAATTTCTAAAAAGTGAACAGTGTATTCAGATTGTGGTTAAAATTTCGTCTTTTAATTATAATACTACTGACTCGGAACACAACGATTTTATTGGTAAAAATTTTATATTTTTGTGGCCTGAACAGTTTTTGTCATGGACAACAAAATCCAAGAATTTCTTCTTCTTTGTTACTTCACACAGATTTTTTCTATTATCCAAAAAGTTAACCTCTTAAATTTTTAACACCTTACATTTTTGACAAGACTTCTATATGCTTATTTATTTATCAACTGGATATGCCTTCTGCTTACTAATATGTAGTTTTTAGTATTTCACGTGTCTGTCGTTTCCCTGGTTCTACGTCAAGGAATTGATATAATAGTTTCTTCTTCTTCTTCTTCTTCTTCTTCTTCTTCTTCTTCTTCTTCTTCTTCTTCTTCTTCTTCTTCTTCTTCTTCTTCTTCTTCTTCTTCTTCTTCTTCTTCTTCTTCTTCTTCTTCTTCTTCTTCTTCTTCTTCTTCTTCTTCTTCTTCTCTTCTTCTTCTTCTTCTTCTTCTTCTGTCCGGTTTTAATTTCTCCTATCTTTTCCTTGGTTTTCTAATACCTCTTCTACCTGTAAACCCACAATTATGAAATAGCATGGTTAACCTCTCCCGGCATCCTATTCAGATGGCATTTTTATTTCAAAATGTGTATTCAATGATTTTACAAACATGCCGATTAACGGACTGAATAGTGTTTATTTAATATTCATTTATTTTGTTTTGTTTCATAATTATTTACTTGAAGACGGTTGTCGGAACTGAAAGCACACTATCGTTTTCTTTAGATTAATTTTACTTGTGCGATACCCTATATGCGTTTTGTTTTACGTAATTTAAAATGCATCAAAATTAGTAGTAACCATCCTTTAGTGTTTTATTCCACTAAAACGAGACCCCATAAATTTTTCCTTACAATTCAGTGGTAAGTGTTGTAATTTTTAATGACTACATTAGTTTTACTTTATAAAACGCTTGATATAATGATATGATGTTTGAGAATAGAGAAATTTTAATTACAAAGTTTGGTACTGTTTGGATAACCGTACCTGCACTTGTTTTCGATATCTCGATTATGCGATTATTGGCATCGATGTGTAGTGAAAATCGCATGTAATTTTAGTTGGATGATAGAAACTGTTAAAATTTATTTACATGTGTTATATAATAATTTGTTAACGATTGCATTGTCATATTGTTTACAAAAAATGTTTTTAGCAATACCCCGATGTGTGCATGTAACTCCAAAATTTGGCGTTGTTAGGTTAACATGCAGACTGAAATTACACATGAGAACCAGTATGCCTTTAAAATAATACATGGCTTTTTTTTTAAATCTATGTAACAACTCGAAGTAAGGTTGTGGCCCAAGTGCCACTGCATGCCTGTTACTATACATGTCTCCCCTTTTTGAGACAAAGCTCGTTACCCAGCAGTACTCAATTTTTCAGTGATTCTCGTTTGTTGTGCGCATCACAGACAAAGCAACCAACTCGAAGTAAGGTTGTGGCCCAAGTGCCACTGCATGCCTGTTACTATACATGTCTCCCCTTTTTGAGACAAAGCTCGTTACTCAGCAGTACTCAATTTTTCAGTGATTCTCGTTTGTTGTGCGCATCACAGACAAAGCAACCAACTCGAAGTAAGGTTGTGGCCCAAGTGCCACTGCATGCCTGTTACTATACATGTCTCCCCTTTTTGAGACAAAGCTCGTTACCCAGCAGTACTCAATTTTTCAGTGATTCTTGTTTGTTGTGCGCATCACAGACAAAGCAACCAACTCGAAGTAAGGTGATTGCTATAGGCCCGTCATGTCTCTCTTTTTATGGCAGAACTCGTTTTCCACTAATACTCGGATTTTGTGCAGATCACTGGAAAAGTAACCTACACGAAGGAAGGGGTTTGCTGTATATGTCTCCATTTTATTTGTGTTTCGCACAAAATTTGCTTCCAGTAAAGGCTTTGAGATTTTACTGAATGACATAAAAGAATATTGACCACTTGACAAATAACAAATCTTGTTTTTATTTGTTAATACGTTGATTTTTTTGTTTTAATTTTACTATTCAGAAACAATTGTATTTTTCAATTTTTTCTGTTGTTGTTTTTGTTAAAAATACGTTATGTTTTTTGTTTTTAATGTTTCTCTTTTTAAACCATTGTGTGGACACATTAAATGTCATATTTTTCCCAACCATGGCTTTTATTTTTTTAAACAGTAAGCTAAAAACCAAAAACCATTATTACCTAACCTCAAAAATAAAAACGACACGCATTTTTTCATTAGATTAAGAAATAGAATAATTTACAATTATTACACTTCTTCTTCTCCACAGCGTAGTATATCGATACAACTCCATATTCCAAACATCGAAAATGTAGTGCGGGTACAGATATTGGGACAGATTTTTATATAGCTTTAAATATAACATAATATATAATTTTTAATCTATAATATAGTTTTTTGTATATAGTTTAGTTTATAGTTTTTTTGTAATCAGTTTAATCCACTTTCAACTATAGCAGACAGAGGTAAAAATTTTAATTGACTCTTCCATCAAGTTTCGTCTCGTTTACTAATTCTCTAGTGAACGTAACAGGTATATGCTTCTATGCCGTTGCGGTTAACGGACGTTTGTTTTGTGTTTTCAGGGGCTTTATAATTTTGAATGCGTTATGAAACAAGTTGTTTACGTAAACATCCAAGCGCGTGTGTTATTGTGTGTAACGGATTACCTTAACGTGTCTGAATAGCACAAACTAGAGTTTGCATGCGGTGACCGAATTGTTTTCTGCATTTCGTGAATAATTAAACACGCATCCCACATATTAACATACGTAATACATAGTTACAATTATATCTGTAATACGTGTGTATGTGCGTGTATCTATGTTCCTACTTCCGCAAAGCGACGTGTATTGTACTTCGTGAAAATCGAGAATACACTGTAAGTGTGTTTATAAGGAAAGTTGGTAGCGGAAAAAGCGGAAGCTTCTAATTTTTTCTGACGCGCGATAACAGATTGAGGTTAACGACCACAAAATACCACCGTAAGTGCGAAATCTTTTTGAACAGGGTGGCGAAGGTTGGGGCCAAGAGTGGAAAGTGTAATCGACGGTGTAATCGAAGTGTAAGCCTTTGTTTGCTTACACATGGTATATCCTACATTAGTCGTATCTCAGAAAAAGAGCCTCGAATAAACGTGATTTCATCACCCGTCGATTAAAAGTGATGAAAATGCGCCACATCGTAAAACTGCCTCAACAAATGAACCGTCTCTGCATGTCGCATGATGGGCCCATTTGTAAGTCCTAAATACATTAAAAATGTAATATTTTGTGAATAAATTATTATGCTGGTTTCTGTGTTTAATACACAAGTTCATTTTGCATCACAACTAACAAGAAACGAAGGACAAGTAACATTTACGTTTGTAAAAATGTATATTTTGGAATTATACTAAATACAAATTAATAATTAATAATTAGGTTCATTATGCGTCTAGTAAATACTGTGAGAACCCCTCACCAATCGAATTAATTTAATTTAAATTGTAGCGAGTTTTTGAAAGACTTGAGTTTGTTAGTACTGGCAGGTAATTGCGAAACTTTTGTCATCGCTTTGTGGGATTATTAGGAGCCGAAGGAATTATTTTACCAATTTGGTTTCGTTTCTTTGTTTGTAAGATTTTCTCTTATATTTTTAACTACCAATTATATTTGTTACACCTTCTTAGATACTATTTACGTTTTGCTAGTGAACGTACAACAAACATTCTGGCATTAGGCGTTTGCTTCATGTCGCTGTCAGAACTTGAATACTGTCAACGAGATTTACGTACGATTTTCTGCATGTAGGATATAAATAAAAAGCAAGTATAAATAAAAAGAGCGAGTGAGAAAGTAATTAATTGTAACGTTTTACTGTACAAACGATGTTTATAAACTGTAGGTACCGTACTGTAGGTTAAATTAGCAACGCTGTTTTGTTAGATTTCCTAAAACTTGAATCTATCAGTGTAATTAAGAGGATTCTTCCGAGTTATTTATCGCGCTTAAAGTGTTTGTATCTTTACCTTCATGCAATCCTGATCTGAAATAGGCTTGCAAGTTGCGCGTCTATCAAAACAACCAGCCGTCTTTTAAGGGTCACGACAAATCTAAAGCAAGGTCACGGCACGCGCGTGTGTGTGTGTGTGTGTGTAAATACCGTACAAAGAGGGTTGGTCTGCAGAGCTGATAGTTGACGCTACGACAGAGGTGCGAAGGGTACACAAAACGTCCCATGAGGGCGCATCTTGGGCAAAAACATGTCTAGTATTAAACTGAACGAGTGGATACACGTCAATAGCAGCTTCGTCTTTGAGCCGATGTTACCTTATCTCGTACTGACATTTTTATATTTATGTCAGACACTTGTTTTATAGACACAATTTTTTCTGTCACGAGATTTCCAAAATATGTTTGAACGAAACTATTATTTACGTGACATTGTTTTTTTTCTCCACATATGAATGCTTGCTTATACACATAGGCTTATAATGTTCTCTAACGTCTCTTCACTCTCCATCTGAGTCGCATCGTATGATCCTTAAGGTTCTTCTTCATTCTGCTGGCTACCTTCCTTCGCCTTTTTCTTGTTTCGTCTTGTTTTCGTCTGCCTTTTCGTTGCCAATTTAATAATTGTTTGGGGGTCAATGTTACAGCATTCTTTAATCTCTTCTGTTCCAAACTGCCTGTTTATTTCTGATGGCGTCTGAAGTCTAGTGTAACCACTATAATTTTCTTTATTTGTTATCGTTTCTGTTCTGCATAACCTTCTGGCTACCTGTCTCAACGTCTGCACTTAATGAGAATAATTATAATTACCGATGATGTTAAGGTGTTAGTCTATTAAGTAATGTTTATTATTGGATATTTATCGACCCGAATACAGCTCGTTTTATTGGGAAGGCTGTGACAGTCTGCGTCTCGAAATCCGATAAAGGATCGAGTCAGTGGTGCATAGTAAGAAATGGCCAGTAGTACTAAGCGTGTTACCTCAGACTGTCCCGTACAATATCAATCAATGCTGGGCGGACACGTGTACGTTAGCTGACTTGTTTACTATTCTCATGACACTCCCTTCTACGCGTTTTTGCGTCACGTATTCGTGGTGTCGACTTTGGCACAACGCAATTCGCGACGCGTCACGTTACGTATGGTGTATTTCTACACTTGGGGCAACAATTTTTTCGTTTTCTTTTAACTTTTTTTTATTAAAATCAAATATTTTGTCGTTTTCAAGATGGTTAGACGGAGCCACTTTGCAGAATGGACGACAGAATATTGTTGTGGTAACAAAAATAATGTTTGTCTCTATTTTATTTAACTGAAGTTCTTTCTACCATAACGCTGTTGGACGCAAAAATTATATAATAATTACGAACGCGTGTTAAACCAATATTTAAGGAACGCGTATTCTCCTTAATAATAAAACCACAAATGTTTAGAGTGAAAATGCGTTTATATATATTTGTGCATTTTATGGCATACAGTATATTTGATTTGTTGTCAGTAAACTACTGTAAACTTGTGTTTTTTAATATTTGATTGACTGGGATTATAAAAACACGAAGAGTCAAGAGTTAACGAATATTTTTTAATATACAGAAATGGGAGGCACCTGATAGTTTAGAGAGTACGTAATCCGGAGATAAAATTGTAATATTTCGGCACCGCAGTAATGCGATGGTGACACATTCAGTAGTACAAACTCAATCAGCCTGTAAAATGAGTATATACCTAGAATTTTTGAGTAGTAGCGGACATTAAATAGTCGTTCCAAATTCCCAAAATCTGGTCAAAATACGCAAGTTTTTCAACTTATATGAAATTTGATACTGTGGGTTATCAAAGTAGCTGATTATGAATTCGAGGCTAAAATTATGACAAACAAAATGGTGGAATCACTATGGCAAACATGATTTCTCAAAGGACTTTTAAATTGTATAAAATTAGGTACCAAGAGTTTTTAAGGTCATTATTACCTACGAATTTAACTAAAGTAGAAAATACGTTCCAAATTCCCAAAATCTGGTCAAAATACGCAAGTTTATTTTACCTTATATGAAATTTGATACTGAGGGTTATCAAGGTAGCTGCTTATGAATTCGAGGCTAAAATTGTAACAAACAAATTGGTGGAATCACTATGGCAAACATGATTGTTCAAAAGACGTTTAATTTGTATGAAATTAGGTACCAAGAGTTTTTAAGGTAATTATTACCTACGAATTTAACTAAAATAGAAAATATAGTGGGTAAATATAATTTAAATTTCATTTAATAATATATATAAAACTTACACATATGAACTTACTATTCGTTGTCACTTTCCCAAACGTTTCGAGGTGATGTACCTCTTCTTCAGTGGGAGTATACTGAATGTCGATTACAGAATAACCGTTACGGAATTAGGTGTGTGTGGTGGGGGTTGATGGTGGGAAGGGATAGGCGCTGAGGTTCGAATTGTGTGTATGGATCAGTGTATCGAATAGTGTATGTGATTTATAATGTAATTGTTCATTTAATATGTTGTTTGGTTGTAGTGTGTGATGTCTGTATATTCCAAATTGTTCAGCTGTGTTTAGTTTTCTACTTTTTGGTAAGTAGTGTAATATTTCCATGTTGTGTTCTATGTTTGTGTAACTGTGGTTTTCGTTATGTAAATGTGTGGCAAATGTGGAATGTATGTAGTTTGTGGTGAGGGCTTTTAAATGTTCAGAAAATCTGGAAGAAAAAGATCTTCCCGTCTGGCCGATGTAGAATTGGTGACAATCATTACAATTTAATTTATAAACCCCTGTTTTGCTGTATATGTCATTGTCTTTGTTAGTATTATTTATGTGTTTTCTAATGGTGTTGTTGGTTCTGTAGGCTACTTTATAATTGTGTTTCCTAAATGTGTTTGCAATTTTATGTGTATTGGAATTGTAGTATGTAAGTGTTATGTATTTGCTAGGTTGTGTGCTGTTGGTCTGATGTGTTTTACTTTTTGTGTTTAGGATTCGTTTGTGTAGTTTATTTATTAATTCGGGGTTGTATCTATTTTTGACTGCTATGTATTTGACTGTGTTTAATTCATCTTGGTAGTCCTGTGTGTTTAGGGGTATTGAAGTGAGCCTATGGAGCATGTAGTTGAAAGCTGCATGTTTGTGTTGATTTGGGTGGTTGGATGTGTTATGTATGACCATGTCTGATGTGGTGGGTTTTCTGTATATTTTGTATGTGTGTGTGTTGTTTGTTTTGGTGATTGTAAGGTCTAAGAAGTTTATGCTATTATTTAGTTCTATTTCAAGTGTGAATTTTAATTTATGGTGTATAGTGTTAATGTATTTGTGGACATTTTCTATTTGTCTTTTGTTGCCGTTGTAAAGGAGTAAAATGTCATCAACATACCTATGCCAATATATTATTTTATCGGTGTATTTGTTGTTGTTCAGTATGTGTTTCTGTTCTATGGTGTGTATAAATATTTCGGCTAGTATACCTGGTATAGGGGAGCCCATGGGTATACATTTAAAAGCCCTCACCACAAACTACATACATTCCACATTTGCCACACATTTACATAACGAAAACCACAGTTACACAAACATAGAACACAACATGGAAATATTACACTACTTACCAAAAAGTAGAAAACTAAACACAGCTGAACAATTTGAAATATACAGACATCACACACTACAACCAAACAACATATTAAATGAACAATTACATTATAAATCACATACACTATTCGATACACTGATCCATACACACAATTCGAATCTCAGCGCCTATCCCTTCCCACCATCAACCCCCACCACACACACCTAATTCCCTAACGGTTATTCTGTAATCGACATTCAGTATACTCCCACTGAAGAAAAGGTACATCACCTCGAAACGTTTGGGAAAGTGACAACGAATAGTAAGTTCATATGTGAAAATTTTATATATATTATTAAATTAATAAGTGAACGAAGAGGATGAATCAACAAGATAATTAAATTTCATTTATTACAGCTGTGAGTAAAGGTCTTTGTATGTATGACTCTTAGCGTTAGCTGAAAAAGTACCTCGAGGAGCTTACCACACGTCGTTTCAACGGTTAATAGAGGTGTTGCTGAACCGTAAAAAGTAAAATTTAAGACAATTTAGAAAGACCACGATTTCTCTTATATTTTTAAAATAAAATAACAGTTGTAAAACTGACAATTATTATTACCGTTTTAATTATTATGACTACAACAAACACGAGGAATCCTTAATTATATAATCCTTAATTATAATCCTTAATTTATATTTTAGTTAAATATATAACTATACAATAACAACGTGTATAAATTATAAAAAATTTAGTTCTACATTTTTAGTTGATGTATGTTTTAATTGACATCAATAGTACTGTACGTAATACTTTACACTAATATACATAACTCATAACAACGTGTAAAGGTTTTGCAAACGTAACTTACAGGCATTTTGAAGGCGGTCCAAAACTGATAATAGTGTGTTGACAGATATTAATTTTGGTCAAATTATTAAAGACACCAAGTGTGTATTTTGGATGAAATTTAAATTAGACACCCCTGGCTTTAACACAAATTTCTGTGTAAACACTACATTCATGTTTAGAATTTGTTTTATTAGAATTTAAACATTTTTAAACTCTATACAGTATTCAAATTTTTGTTGAAATTCTCTTTAATTTGATAGCCCACATAGAGTTTTGCAATTTTTTCACAATTTTGACCCATCATATTTTTTCTCTCCTCTATTTTTGGGGAATCAATCTAAAAAAAAAATAGGGATCTGTATAGAAGGGCAAAAGTTGATCACGCATGCCAAGTTTTGTGGAAATCGGTTGACGCATTCAAAAGTATTCGTGAGTTATGCCCGCCCCAAACAGATAGATAGATATATAGATAAATAGTAGATAGATTTACTTTTATCCGAAAGATCGCTTTATAAAATTCGTGGAACATTCGAGTTTTAATATAATATTTCCAAACACAACTCTCATTTCTCCTTGCGTGAGCTTTAGATGCTTCTCCTTCGAACGTCACTTTTGTATTGGCTGTATGCAAGCTGATATATAACAGTTCTTCCCCTTCTGACTCCAGTTAGTGACAATTCAGTCTTTCTTCTGTACGACCAAAGAGACTAAATCCTTAATGTTAAAACTATTTTGGGATTTTTGGCCAGGTTTTGCGATTTGGAACCACTGTGCATCGGTGAGATGACACTGATCACTTTATCTACTGTCGTATAGGCTACACAGGACTTACAACCTGCCCAACCCACCCTGTACTGCTACTTTGGTAGTACTTAGCAGACCTCTTTTAAACTTAAATAATGTACTGAAAAGTCTTTAAAATGAATTTAGAGAATAACTAAATGTTGAATTGTTGAATTCTGGAAACCATGTAAACGTAAACATCTATAAGTAACAATTCTGCAAGATTAATAAAAAAAACATGACGAGCGCAATTTCTGGTTTTTACCCAATGTTATTTTGTATCTAAGTTACGTGAATTAATAATATATAATTATCCGATTAGAAGTCGTGAACGTTTACCACATTTCTTGATTTGTTGTATTCTGTGAACACATCTCTAACTGTTCCTCTGAATTCATGTACCGTCCCTTATTGCAAGCGTCCACTGGTATGCAGTTGGTTTCAAAACACCGTCAAATCAAACAGAAAGAAACACATAGCGCAACAAAATCATAAGTCGGTATACGTATTTTGAAACCAACTGCATACGACTACACTTTTGCAATAAAGGATAGTACATGAATGCAGCGGAAGAGTACAAGATATACCAAGGCTCTAGAAATAACCCATTGCGGTCAAGAATAACGTAAATTTCACATTGGATCAGCTATGTGATACAGTTGTTGATGTTCTTATAGGACGTAGGAATCGATAGTAAAAATTTGAAAAGACCTAAGAGGGTCATAGTCAAGCAGAGGGTACCCAACCCTCTCAGGTATGTCAGTGGTACATTTTCATTTGATTTTAATGTGCTAACGAAGTCCAGAGGGACTGCTATATTTTCTGTGATGTAAAAGTCCGTCATTTCGATTCAAATTCCAGTATTTGAATGATTGACCTTTCGTCTTCCTAATCACCAGTATTATAAGATATTCTTTGGAAGACATCTGTCATCCAAAGTGTCTAGATTCTCTCTCAGAGTTATGAGGCATGGTCAAAAATATCGAAAATAATTGTCACGTGTAGTTTCTGATAAATGACCCCGCTGCTTCTAATCTCTTTAAGAAAAGATCAAGATTAATATCATTAATATTGCTTATTGTTTCTTTCTACTTCTTCAGTATGGCATGGGCGAAGAAAAAGCCTGAGTTCAATTAATTTTATAAAAATGAATCACACGAATTACTGGATTCGATCTGTAGAGCAGAATGCAATACAATTACAATACACTGTGTTAAGGAAAGCAAAACGCAATTGTAACTTTACGAGGACCGTAGCTTCCAAGTCGTTCAAGTTACTTTACATTATTACATAATGGTTTAAAGTATCAAATCAGGAAATAATTTGTTACCTCAGATTCTTTTTGTACTTTTAAAACTCGAGGGTAGGATTTGTTGGCTTTTACGTCATTTTTTACGATCACTGAATACGCTTGTAAACGTTTTCAGTTATTTTTAATATAGATCATTAAGTTACCGTCTATAACAGCTACTACGAAACCAAAATAGTGTGGGCTGCTTGAACGGTTCATTGCTCGCTACGATGAAAACCGTGAATACTATAACGCTTTATAGTTTACGCATATCGAGTTAATGGTCTTGGAAGCGTGTGGGGTCTGGCCTTGTATACCACGATATCAGCTAATCCTGTGTTGTGATTTATTGCCGAAGTGCTAATAACACGGGTTAGATAAACGTTTTTATATTAGATACTAATAAAGTTTTAATATTAGTTTTTATCTGTTACGTGGTTTTTATCACAAGCTTCCACGCCCACATAAACAGTCGCCAGCGGTACTACGCTTACAAAACATGAAAGATAAAACATGACTGCGGTGCCAACTTACGAAGTTATGTTTTGTTGAAAGCTGTACGTTAAATATAAAAAGTAGTTTTCTTTTACTTAAAATGCATTTATAATAACAAACTCTAATTTTAATTTTACAAGTAATGAGAATATCTCTACAAGTCCAATACGAAGTAGAAAGAATGTGACGTAGTAAAGAACAGTTTAAGGTACTACGATGCCACCATAGTAGTAACCAAGAACGAAAAGCAATTTAAAACACAGGAGGATCATAACAACAGTAAGTAGAAGGACAGGTATAGCTATTAATATGAACTAAAGTAAAACTCTCATACTTAGCAGGAACTCCAATTGTCCAGCAGTATTTTCAAATTCTTGAATATTGGTATAGATAGCGTCACTTATTAGAAACATCAGCGATGAATTTGCACAGTAGAAAGAAACGCGGAAAAAGACACTTTAAAATGGCGAAGAAAAGTTTTGTGAATAGAAAGATCAGTAAGAGTCGTTTTCAGCTTAAAATTGTCAACTTTTGTTGGGCTGAAATTGAACATCGCTGAAAATATTATATTTAATTCTTGTACAACCTTACAAGTTTTTCTTTTTTATAGTTCAACAAACGTCGACGTCATCCTTTGTATTTGCTGCTGCTGGAAACACTTCTACTACCGTGTTCCGTATCATTGCCTTACATTGCTTAATCAGGATGTACGTGGACTTCCTAACCCGTTTTCCCCTCTTTCTTTCCTTATACGATGAGTTACAAAATATCGTAGTAATATCTAATTATACAGCTAAAATACGTCATCTGTAAAGTTATTACGACTTCTGTATTTGTTTTCTTTCACCTCAGTATTTGAAAAGATGTATCTGTTAATGTTAGTGTTAATGTTGTCTCTTTAAATAGTCTTGAGTAGTTCCGATAAATCTACGGTCCTTCTTCTTCTTTTTATTCCAATCCTCTTCTACCCCAAGGTGTAGAGGTTGAGCAAAGGTCTCGCCACCATGGTCTCTGCATGGCCAGGGCCTTGGCTTCATTCCACTACACTCCTAACCCCTGCAGAGAGCACCTCACATTGCCCTCCCAAGTCACTCTTCTCCGGCCCCTGGGTCTTCTCCCAGCAATTCTTGCCTCATACAGTTGTTTTGGAAGTCTATCCACTTCCACCCTCTGAACGTGTCCAAACCAGCGCAACTGTGCTTTATTGATTTGATCTTTCAAAGGTACTGTCTTAAGACTCACTCTTGTAGTAGTGTTTCTGACTCGATGTCTTCTTGTCTTTAAATCTACACTCCGAATGAATTTGTCCTGTAGACTGTTTTCTTCGCCTGCCGTATCCTGCGACATAAATGGAGGAAGAATATTTTGTGTATTTTGTGTATAATACATAAAATTTTATAATTTTCAAAGTTGGAGGCTTTAGGCATCACTTCTTGCTTTTTTTGGTTTGGCAGCGTATTTCTTTAGAGATCCACGTACCACGTAATCATCATCCAAGCTGGAAATTTGTACACATAAACAATTATGAAACCAAATAAAATTTTATTAATATTTATACATACAAAAGAATGCTTATACGTTAGAAACTAAGCCTAACGACCGAGTAAATTAAGGTAACGAATTTTAATATTAAGCACGCTAAAGACGGAATTCGAACTAGTGGTCAGAGGAAAAAGATGAATAAAGTCACGGCATGAAACTTTTTATGAGGCAAGGGACGTATTATCACTACAGACACTGTGAGATCAGCATGCCATAAGAATATTGTTACCAGCATCACACGGATCGTGGTCTTGGGGCTGAGGGTTAAATAAATACCAGAAAGATCAATACACATAATCTTTAACCAGAATTATCTAAAACAATCACAATCGTATTATATGTAATAGGTTTAGTAATTCAATTGTCTTGTATATATATTACACAACACATACAATAATGCAAGTCACCAAGTAAATAAATTTACATTAACTGTAACGCAAATAAATAACTATAAGCCTTCACACTGTCACCAAAACACTGTCAATAGCACTTATTAGCGCTTTGATTCGCAGAACTCGATTCAAACAGCTGAACTGTCTTCCCACAGCGTTTACGTAGGCCATCTGTTGTGTAATGTTATCACCATAATTATTCTAGGTGAAACGGGTAATCTGCAACGTTCCAGAATATAGCGTCACCCTGACTGATTTTGCAATACTGGCAAGCATCTCACAATTCATAACAAACTACACAAAATATTTAGACAATATCGGCGTTACATATGTTGACAAACCATTTAATGCAGTTGAAAACAAAGAATTAAATTTACATCTGCATATTTAGTAACAGATTCGCTCACCGCAAGTCATGCATTTGTATTATTCCACTTTTCTGTAATAATTTTGCATCACCATATGCGTTTAAATGTCCTTAATCTAATCGTGTTTTTAGAATTGTGGTATGTCTTTGGTAACAGGTAGAAAACCTAATGGTGGTTCTGAGTGTGTACATCTTTTAGGAGCATTTAGATTCGTATGGCCGATACATTTTTACGACGATTACATATTGGGAGTAAATGTTTTTTAATGTTTTCCTGGTTCAGTTGGTCGATTTTCTACACTCCTTTATCGAGAGCATCTTCTGGGATGAAGTGTTTGTCTTCATCAAAGTGTACGTGGAAAGTTACAAAAGAAATTATTACATTAATATACAGTACTAATTAAGGAAGGAATATTTGTTATTTAACTCCGCCTACTGAGGGCACAAAGTGTCTCAGTAGCTGGTTCTAAGTTTAGATAAAGAAGGAAGTTTGGAGGAGAGTTCGACAACTGTAAAAGAATATCGTCATCAAACCGAAAATTCTTCAGAAGCGAAATTAGAGCTAGGAGATTACAGTAGCGATTGGTCACGTTTTAAGAACAGATAATGATTAAAATATCAAGCAGTAGATATAAACAAATCGTAGGGAAAACGCAGTTAGGAAGACCACGGACAATATTTTTACATAATATAGAAAGAGCCCTGAAAATCTAAGAAAACCGGGAAATAACAGCACAGCACAGGAATAAGTGGAAATGCGTTATCACGGAGATTGGTTATCTAGATGTAAGTCACCTTTGAACATGCCTTGACTTTGGACTCTGAAACATCCTGACACAGTGCGATTAGTTCTGTTAGCAAAATGTGCGCATGTAGGGGAAATTAACGTTGCCCTATTTTGTACATACGGAAACATATGTGCAGTGAATTGTAATTAAAATTTTAAAATTCACAAATTAAATTGATATCAAACTAAAATCGCGTCGGAGCATCCGTTAAACTGTAGATCCCATTATATACCTTTACGAGAAACAATCCACAGACACGCCACACGAATATGTAGGTAAATTTACAATCTTTGGATTCCTGATATTACTGTGAAAATTTCGTAAGTAAATTTTTACATTAAATAATTAATGAGAAAATGCTTATCTGTAAAGCAGTTTACAGTGTTTACTTGAAGCAGAATCCAGTTTACTTAGTGTTTCAGAATTTTCTTGAGCAAGGGAAATTCAATGTAAGTAATTTGAATTTCAAGAAGTTAAAAATGTGTACTTTTGAGCCTTTAGCTTAATGATTCCAGGCGTGTTTTACTATAATTATTATTGGCTGTTCTCTCATCCCCACACACATACAGTGTTACAACTATAATATACGAAGTGCTCGTATTGTTCATGCAGCAAAGTATAATAAGTAGTAGCAGTTCTTTTGTTGTTAGTTGGCATATAGCGGAGCGTAGACGTATGAAAGCCAAGTGCTGTATGTCTGAGGCCGAGGCAGGGTCGCAGGCAGTATCGATTCGCTCACACCTGTACGGTGTCCGCACGCGTGTCGGTGTCTACGCGCTCTTCAGTACAGCACTCGTACTCGTTTTACTTTATTTTCTTACTGATGGTCACTCCGTGTTTTACTCTACTCGCCAGGATTACTATTGAAGTATTATTCGTAAACCGTTTACGAGCGAAACCAAATAGTCACTTGACATGCATGAAAACAGACACTTTGTTGAGACGTAAAGAGATTTTTTACTTTAAAAAATTAGGTCACCATTTCTTCTCGCCTTTCATTGTTTTGTTTGTTAGCGTATAGCAATGATTGCATGGGGTTCGGTGAGGGAGGTAAATCTCTCCAGAGGGACTGCGCTTCTAAAGAGAAAAGGAAATGTCTAAAATTAAAAAATGAAGAATATAGTAACAGAAGTAGAATTAAATAATTATCTTAATTAGTTGTGTGAGTACGAGTATTTTTAACTGAGGAACGACACAACCGTCAAAGTATTGCGACTATGAATTCGCTTTGTGGAAATTGCCTGATGGTAGAGGGATAGTTAAATTTGTACCTCGGTTTTGGATTTATGTTCTCTCAGCCAGTATGAAAAAGATAGGCCAAAGGTAAAATATTTATCAGCCCGTAGCATATCTAACTCGCTTTACAATATTAACTTGTAGTATAGTAATTTATTCTGTGGCAACATGAAAACTTTCTATGTCAATCATCTGTTTGCTTTTGCTATTCAAACCTTATACAGATGTTGTGTCTACTGTTGTACCCGGTTTTTGATCCGCAACCACGTATTTGTGCGATTGTTTTAGAGGCCCCGTACTGCCCATTTTATGAAAAACGTTGATTTATTTCTGTGAAAAAAAGAGTAGACCATGTAACTCCATTTACAGGCGCAAATGTTCACAGACGCGTACTATTAAGATGAAGCTTTCAACAACTCGTATAAGAAAAGACTTTAGAAATTAGTACTTTACACTACCAGCGTTTGTAGAAGACAGGAGAAAATTGTGCACCGTTTATTTCATTTATATTGTGACGTAAGATGTTACCATTCTACTTCTTCTATGGCGTCACAGTTGGGAGTCGAATCTGGCATCCTTAATCATCCGCCTCCTCTTACCCCATCCTTGGCGATTGATGTCCATCGTTTTATTTTAAGTAAACTACTAGCATCCGTTGGCACTGCGTCAATCCAGCGATGCTTGGGTCTTCCGACAGGCCTTCTACCCTCGATTTAACTAAACAGTACCTTCCTAGGTATTCGGTTGCCTTCCATCCTAATGATGTGTCCTGCCCATTGCAATCTATGCAGTCGGATGGTGGTGGCCAGATCATTGTTTTTATACAGCTTGTATAGTTCCTCATTGTGAGGTATTCTCCATATCCCATTGACTTGGGTTGGTCCATATATTCTCTTCAAAATTCTCATTTCAAAGGTATTGACTATATTAGCGGCTCGTTTATTCACAGTCCAAGGCTCGCTACCATATGTTATCACCGGTCTAATCATAACTTTATATAACGTGACCTTGGACTGACGGTGGATATTCTTTCTCTTGAATATAGTTATCAACGAAGCATATGCTATATTTGCGGCCTGTATCCTTTTCATTATTTCATTTATTTTTTCATTATCTTGTGCAATCCAGCATCCAAATATTTAAACCGATTAACTATTACTAGGTTTAGTGGTTCGATTTCAAACTGTTCAGGTTTCCTGGTTTTTCTTCGAGTGGGAAAGATGTTACCATTACTGCTGCATTAATTTGTTAAATTTTAAATATCTATTAATGTAACTCTTATGTTTTCACACTTATTTTCTTTATTACAACCAAATAAGTAGCAAATAACGAATTCTTTCTTATTATTTTGTAGGTTTACGAACAAAAATCTAAATCCCTCTAAAACCCTCCCGGCCCTTCCCAGCAGGAAGTTCTGACTACGCCCTTGGGTATAGTAACTGTGAATCTCGAAAATATACTCATAGTGTGCTTACCTTTATTGCCTATACACATCATACACCGTCTGTCTTCCTCTCTCTCCCAGTCTGTCTTTCTTACACACGTACATTTATTTTTTTCCGAAGCTAAAAAAAATTTTTTTTTGTCTCTGCCACATTTCGTTTTTTAAGCGCCATTCTCTTCAGTTTCTTTTCTTACTGAATTTTCTACTCAGTTGAATTGGACTATTATTCTCAGTTCAACCTGTTATTGCTGATCTTTTCCCATCAATCCGTGCTGAGATTTCTGTGAGCTTTTCCGTTCTGCTTCTTCTTACGTAAAATAAAATGTAATTAAGTAATCATTTAGTTCATTTCTTGCCTTCTATTCTTATTTCGTGTCCGTACCGTATATATTGATCTTTCTTATGTCTGTAATATAAGAAATGCGACCCTCACTAATTGTTCTCTTACAGTAACCGGCTGAATATATTAATTTGTAGCAGTGGCGTACGCAGAATTTTGTTAAGGGGGGGGTCATTATTAAAATTGTTTACAATTGACATTATCGGTATTTTAAATTTTATGTATTATTATTATATCATGTTACGGTATATTTATTATACTATATTCGAATAGAACATATTCATAAATAGCCTAATAAAATCTTCGAAACGTATTTTTTTCACAGCCTTAGGCTACAATATTTTAACAAATTTTAACATCTGTTTCATTTTGTATATAAATGCTTGTGCCAGTGCCACATGCCATTACTACACTTAGGCTACACAATAATCATATATTTTAGTCAACGGTTATTTGTATACGATAGGCAAGACACTTTACATAACAGGAAAATCCATGGAAGCAATCAAATATATTGAAATAAATTTAATTAAACACAATATGTCAATATGGAACTCACCAAGGTTGAAGAATGAAACTGGCATGATGAATCCACAATCTATGAACGAATTTGAATTTGAATTTTAATTTGAATAAAAAATTGAATGCATTTGTCTTAAATGTTCAAATCAATATTCTACTGTAGTCTATTATTGTTTTGAAAAATCATTGTTTAAAACGAGTACCGGTAATTAAATTAATATATACAGTATAGGCTATATAATGTACGTAGCCTACAGTATATAACGTCACTACACTTCGGAAATTTCAGCATTCACAATACAATGTCCAAACGACGTTTTTTTTATTAGTTCATTTAACACATCTTCTGCAGTTGGAGTGTAATTTCTATGTGAGGAGTGCTAATCCATTCAAACGTGTACTTCCAGTAGAATTACGCAAATATGTTATTAGACGGCGTAATGTTGAGAAACATCGTTCAATGTACATGTGGACACTGGGAGCGCAGCTAGTATTTCTAGCAAAGTAAATATATTCGGCATTATGTTGGGATTGCACATAGTTAACCCATCTACGGCCGTTTTTGGTTGGTCTCCCTTCTCAAGACGTGCAGTTTTTCTGTACTATAATTTTAATTCATTATTCAAGTCTTCTTGGCAACCCCTTCTTATGTCACTGGCGTAGAACTCTGTGAGCGAAGTGAAAGCAGAAACTTGAGACGGCAGGGGTAGAAGAACTGGGTTCGTAGGTAAAAGGCACTGAAAGCCTTTCAATATTGCCTTGTGTTTAAAGAAACGCGAATCTAGTTGGGACATGAAGGTATCCAGAAATGGAATAAAAGTAGAGACACGAAAGTAAAGTTCTGGCATCACTGATGATAAGTCCAAGTTCACACGGTTTTTTTGTCGCGCTGCCATGCGAGGGATTTGAATGGAGGACCCCAACCTATTCAAGACTTCAGAAGCACAAATGAAAATTTTAGAAAATTCTTTATCGACATTTTCGCGTATAGATTTAATTTCACTGTTAATATCTTCAGCAAGGTTTACTGCTTCCACGAGATCAGTTAAATTTTGCAGGAATTTACACAATGGGAGACTTAAAGAAAACAGTCTCTGAATACAAAACAGCGATATCACAAATTAACGGTCGGCCAGAGCACATAAAAGTGAATTTGCTTGTGAGGACGAGCCTTTTTCTTTCCATTCTGATATGCTTTGAAGGGTTGCAATAATAGGGTCTTACAATTCCACCACCGCGACCACGGAGTTATACCTTTCCAACCAACGTGTTGCACAAAGTTCAACGAGTTTTTCACGGCGTGAAGTTGTAGTTTCCATTTCACTTATCGCCGATTTTAAAACATGTTGCCTTTTAGGTGTATTAAGAAATTCGTACATACTCGATATTGTACCCATTCAGTTTCTAATGGCAGCTACTTCACAGGGAATGGATACAGCTAAGTTGAGGCTGTGTGCTGAGCAGTGGACATATAAAGCTGACGGAATTATTTCCTTTACATGTGCCTGGACTCCGTTTACTTTTCCTAACATGGACATAGCTCCGTCATACTCTTGACCACGAATCTTATTTATGTCTATATTTAGTGAACGCAACTTGTCCAGTATCGCCGTTGCGATTCCTTTTCCGGTCACATCATATAATGGTACGAATTATAGAAAGTTTTCCTTCACAGTGAAATTTTCTCTATCAACATGACGAACACACAGTGATAATTGTTCTAAGCCTGATATGTCTGACGTCTCATCGGCGAGAATAGAGAAGCAACTGGAGGCATTAAGTTCTTTCACGAGATTTCGAACAATCAGGTCGTTGCACACTTCAATTATTTCATTCTGTATTCTAGGACTGGTGTACTACGCATTTCCAACACTACACGTCAACATATATTTTAATACAGAATCAGTCTTATTTCGAAAGCGAAGAAGTGCCCTGAAATTGCCATCATTTTCTTCTGGTTCTTGGTCGACCTCTATTCGTCCCGAATCCCTGTGGCCTCGCAGTGCGATACATTGTTTCCCGCAGAACAAAACACTTTCAATAATAGGAATAAGATTTTTCCTGTTCTCCAGTTTCTTTTGCATTGTTGCAATATCAATTAGCACATCGATAGACTTTTTTTCCTACATGAAATATTGGCCAAAGTACCGGCTACCTCCAAACTTTGTTTGTGATACAGACACTTCTCATGTTCTGAAAATTGCTCGACGGCATCCTTCCAGTTGTCAAATTTCACACTACAAAGTTGACCTAAGGGTTGCTTGCCAGATCCAACACCACCATTTGGAGCAAAAAGTGCACAAAATTTACAAAAACTCACTCCCTTAAATTCGGAATATGCAAGCCACTTCCACCGGTAAAGCCATTTAAACTGAAATCGCAAATTTCTCTTTCCTTTTGTTGGAAAAACAAACCCTGGATTTGGTTCCCAGACATTGTTCAAGACATCCAGTTTCTTTTAATTAGACAAGTTTTTCCTACGTAAACTACAATATTATAAGCGTGTGGTTCACTGGAACTTGAAGATGTTGATGCTTCCGGAATCAGAACAATACACTTATCACTTCTAAATGATTCAGCAGGCACGTCAACATTATTGAGTGATGTCGATGTACATTCAATATCAGCCGAGTTTTCACAGGGGGATGTGAAACTAGTTTCGGGAAGAACGTTTGCGACAACATCGTCACGCTGCGGCTGCGAAGAAACATTTGGCGGTGTGAAATTTTCACTAACCTCACGAGAATCACTATCGGTACGCGACTTTTTATTAAAAAAATTGTAAAATTGAGCTTTGCGGTCGCTTAGACATATAAAAGAACCCGGAACGTTAGTGTGAAGTTTCTATTTAAAAATATGAACTGCCAAATGCACAAAACGTTAAACAAACGTTCCACAACAAAATCTGAACTCAGACTAACGGGTGAATACCGCTCTACAATGTACAATATTTCACATCTGCACTGCAGAACTGTCAAAACAATATGTTTCACAACAAGTAAGTTTATATGGTGTCGGCCTTATTTTATTACAATTATTATCGTACCTTCTTAACAAGCGGCACGGCTTTGATGCTACTTTCTCTCTTTCAGTAGACGAGGAGGGGTATATGCTTTGACACTCACTGCGCCAGTGAGAGCACTGCCGCGTTCTCAGAATGCTGAATGACAGCTACTTGTGTCCCACGTGGAGTGATGTAGGCTACTGTACGTGCCACAGCACCAAGCACAGGGATTATATTATTGAAGAAGGGGAGGGCGGACTGTACCTTATCTCGATAGATTTTGTTACTCTGACAGTGAGAAATTAGAGGAGAGAAAACGATTATGGATTTTTAAAAAGATACTCAAATATAAATATGTCAATTTTTATTTTTATTTTATATAATATTAAAAAAAGTTGTTAAACGTTCAAGGGGGGGTTCAAACCCGGTAAACCCCCTTGCGTACGACTCTGATTTGTAGGCAAAATAGTTAATTTAAGGACATTGGATAGTATAATCAGTCCAGTATGGGTAACAAAATGGAGGAAAACTGTTCAACCGTATTGCAGTGGTAGGAGGATTGTATGGTGGGGAGAGGAATGCTATCCTTGTTACGAATGAAATATTTGTTAAGAAACGTAGTAGGCCTATTAAACTATGTTCAGTCTTCAGCTCCATATGCCCTTCTACCAGGGCGGTAACTGTGAGTTTAAGCAAGTTCTGCGGGGTGCGTTTAAACCAGTCGAAACACTGATGACTCAAGAGGAAGATTTTTACACAAAATACGCGAAAAATCTCTCCTTCATGCATTTCTTATAAATGTAAGATATAATTTATTTTATTTTAGTAACAGGTTTATGAATTTTTGTGTTATATTTCCTTAAATATCACCTGCAATTGTTTTTAAATATTTTCAACAGTGTACGAAGTAATAAGTACATAATAAGTTCATCTCAACGTTTAACAAACTTAAACAGTTGTCTTGGCCTCTAATTCCCATATAATTTGTTTTTATTTGATTCCACTTGGTTTAATAACGTTACGCTCTGAACAAATTAATACTTCCATCGATACCTCATTTGTTTGTTCCGGTGTCATGAAACCTAACGTTTGTAGAAAACGATTAAATGCGTGAATTATAAGTACAATATTTGCATTTGTTGTTTATAAACATGTCGAGACTTTTAATTCTGTAAGGTCTGAATGTTTATTTAATATGACTTGAAGGGACTGCTGTTATGTTTGCAAAAATAACTAGTCGTATAAGATGAAAAAAACAATCGATTCAAATAAATAAGATTCAATACAATGTTACTTGCGCTAACACTTATTATTCAATATTTAATTAGTGTACTTCATAACACGATTATGACAGGTGTTGCGATAAAATAATTATGTATTCATTAAAAAACATTTTAAAACGTGGTAAATTTTTCTTCTGTGTTCTCAGTAAATTGACAGTATGAAAGAAGGTACAGAATGCTTAACTTTATTACTAAGAAATATTAGTTTGCGAGCGGTCGGTGGTTCGATTCTGTTAGCATTAAATAAAAACGAAACTGTCTGGCCTCTCTCTCCCTTCCTGTTTCGAGTCTGAAGTTGAAGCCAGAAGTGAACGCGTAAACATATAGAAAGAGAGAAAGAGATATCAGGGGAAAAGAGAGATATGAGGTAAAAAAATTTGTGAATGAGCACAAGAGAATGAGAAAGAGATTTATGAGGCCTATAAATTGGCCTAATCTCGTTTAAATGGTTACCGTTTAAATAAAAGTTGTACAGACTACTTGTAATATAGTGCCAGCATAACATTTAATAATATATATCATCATTGTATGCGTGGAATTTATGCGTAAAGTCTGCTTCGTAAGCTTAAGTTATAATGGTCTCCAGGCGGCAGAAACGGTAATAAAATTTCTCAAGTGTTGCAACGAAGGAACGTGTCTGTTTTGAATAATAGTCTGAGGCGGAAGATTCCATTTAGCAGGTAATTGTGCAGGAAGCCTAATGTGTTAAATCCCTGAAGACAAACATTAATAAGTATTTCCTGATTTTTCTTACCGTTAATGACTAAAGTGTTTCTGTATGATCAATGTCAATGAACATTAGTATAGTAATGTTCATAAAATAAACATTCTGTTAGGTAAAATAATTACTAACTTCGTATTACTGTAAGAAAAGGACAGTAAACTCCCGTAATCCAAATTCTTCTCTTCAGCGGCGCAACTACCCATTACTGAGTCAAGGCCTCCTTTAACAGCCTCCGCCATTTGTCCCGGTCAAGTGCAGCTGCTCTCCAGTTCCGGGTCCCATCATATTTGTAAAAACTGGCTGGCGAAAGAAACTGACAGGTTTCTGAACATAAAAGTTTTACAGATGTGCTATGTGAATTCTGCGATCTAACCCCCAAGCTGGACGACCGGAACTTTGATTTCGGGGTGCTCTTCCCCTAGAGAGATGATTTCACCTCAGCTGACGAGCTCTCTCTGCCCAGTCGCAGTAGGCTAACTGACTCAGCCCATGTGTGCAGCCGTTGGGCTACTATACCCTTCTCCGCCTCCACACTAGATGCATATCCTGCTGCCGATGTACACCATCCTGCCCGGCCAGGACCCAGGATACCCCCAGGCTGTCCTGACAGAACCCCCGCCTCTCGTTTGCTTACCGATCCACTCCGCCGAAGGGATTGGTTACCATAACCTTAGAGTGGATTGGTCGGCGTAACAGGGCCCACCGACGTGTAGGTGAGAGTGGAGTTGGGGTGGAGAGGGTGGTGCATTTCTCTTCTATGAAAGCATATCCAAATTCCAAATCCGAATTCTGCTTGCTTAAAACACCTAATAACAAAACGAATATTAGAACTAAAAGCTACTTTATTTATAAAAAATTACGACACAGAGTTACTGTACTGTAAAATATGGATATAATAATAATGAAAAACCGGAAGGTAAAGAATGACCACTAATATTTTAGATTCAATTCACATTATGTAAAACAAAATTTGCAGATTTATCCCTGAGAGAAGGACGATTAATTTAAAACCCTAAGGAGTATTCAGAGATCGCGCAAGCAAAATTATGGCTGAGGAGAGGACTTTTGCATCCTGACAACGTTTGCATTGCAGACGAGAATCGATAGAAATAGCGACAGCCCGATATACATGTTATTTCATTTTCACACTTGTCAACATTTTTTAACCGATAGCAATGTGAAATTGTACGTAAAAAAATCGAAAACAACCACGGAGATTTTTCCATGTACTGGATGAAAAAGTGGATTGCTCCATTGGATTCTTTTTATTCCAAAGAAGTAACGACATTCGTTTGTTGGTTAAATGGATACCATCGTGCCTTACGACTTTGTCGCAACTGTACATTCATGGAAACACAGAACACTGGAGACATCACGAGTACGTAGATGATCGGTGTCGGTGTAGTCATCGAAGTTCTTTTCTTTTATCTGTCAAGCTCACACAAGAACTGCTTGTGTATGAAATAGTAGAGTGAAAATTATCCGCTATAAAGGTATTCCATAGAAGTGCAGTAACAGTATTACTAAGGGTGGGCAAAATCTTGAAAGACAATATGAAAAACTCAATTGTGAACACAAGGATTTGAACAGCTTAACTGTGACTTGTTGAATTAATTTTAAAGCACAAAAAGCGAATTTATTAAATAATTTCACGTTTCTCACAAGCATATAATAATACTGTCTTGTTAAGTAAATCGTTTTCCATACCCTCGTATGTTTGAGCCAAGTTTTGCACAAAGTTTAGGGTTGAACTTGAACAGCCGCCCGTGAACCTAATCAAACTGTTCCCGGAAACAAGCTCCCAAAGTTTACTTACATTGTTTGGATACCAAGGCGTCTTTGTTATAACATAATCAATATGTAGCACTTCCAAAATCTACAAAATCAGTTTGGAAATCCGATACTTAGCCAACTTTCTGTTTTCTACGCCGAGATGTTTCTTATTTAAATTGTTCTAGGAGGATTAATTTGTAATTTACTTATGTTACTATAATTTTGTTATGTTACAATATCTAAAAGCTTATTGTGTATGAAACTGTGGCATGCTTCGAAACATACTGTAGATGGAAGTATATAATTAATAAATAGGTAATTTGCAAAACTTTATTCAAAGTGCAGAACAAGTTTATTACACACAATTTGAACGACAATGTGGATTAGAATGTTATAATGTGGGTAAAGGGAATACCGTAGGTTAGGTACCCATAGTTCGGTCATTGTAGGGCGCACCTTTAGAGCTTGTTCGAACAGGTGAGCGCAAGGTATTACGTCGACAGGCTCAATGTGGCTGTGTAGTTTTTAATTTTAGTGTTTACTTAATGAATGATTCCAAATTTCACTGAATAATTGTGTTTATTAATTTGTGATATCTGATTTAATTTTTCTAACCTTTTTGTTTCAGGTAAGTGGAAGTTTTTAAACCAATCAACACATGTAACACTCTCGCGTTGTAAGTACAATTTTATTGTTTTTCTTTAGTTATTACTTTGCCGTACACTAGTTATTAGTAATTTTGAAAAATAATTTACCACAATAAAACACTTCAACGAAAAATTGCTATGGTTAGCTTTACTTAAATAATGCAAATCTCTTCATTAATTTCTTCGTTAAATATTTTACCAATATTAACTTCCTTAATAATTAAAGTTATAAAACTGTAATTTATGATTTGATCTGTATTTTGTTAATCGTATTGTGACACTAAAAACTAGTTTTTAAATATACAAATTTAAAAAAATTTTAGCTTAATATTTGAGTTTAATGATTACACATTATCCGCGCACTCCATTAAAAATATGAAATGAGGAACGTGGTCTTTAAGGTAAATGAAAATCCAAAACAAACACCGTAAAACAATTAAACCCTTTATTGAATCACGGACAACTCAGGCTTTATTCAAATAT
Source organism: Magicicada septendecula (assembly GCA_034769895.1). Taxonomy (NCBI): domain Eukaryota; kingdom Metazoa; phylum Arthropoda; class Insecta; order Hemiptera; family Cicadidae; genus Magicicada; species Magicicada septendecula. The sequence continues at coordinate 289,683,661 of CM068374.1, read as the reverse complement.
TGGTATCCACAAACACAATAATTTAAGACACATAATTCACAGCTTAGAATGAACTAATTCATTAGTGACTGCTGTTACTAAGAATTAGTCACTTGATATCGTGTTGGATACCGCCCAAGTACTGTAGCACACAAGCTACTGAACTGAACTGATCTCGGTTATCACTCCAATTTATTTATCCGTTGTAACACAAGTTATTCAGTCGGAAACTTCCAGTCATAACGGAATGTTCTGTAACAATATATTTTCCATTGATTAGACTGTTCTTCTACTCGTTTAAGTTTCTTCGCTTGCTGTGAACATGATTCATTGGATTTTCATTATGAAAGAATAATTTAGTTCTTATAAAACGACAGTCAGCTGCATCAGTGAAACTAAAATTAAAGACATATAGTTGTTTCCATAAAGTTCATTTTATATACATTATCAGAAATAAAATGTTGAAAGCAGAAAGTAAGAGCTGCTTGTAATTGAGCCTATGAGTTTACTACATTGCGTTAATGTACATGTTATTCATCGTGTAGTAGAAAATTATTAATCAGAATACAATAGAGGTAGAACACCGGTTTTGACATTAACATCAAATGTCAGAAGCTTGAACCGAAAATAGATAGGGGAAACATAATATTTAATAAGTCAGCGTCAGCTGAGAGGTGATATTAATGGTAAGGGAAAACGTACTGAATACATCACAGACAACCATACAAAAGCATGAACTGGTTAAGTTAGCGTGGCAAGGTAAACTGAAAAAGAAGAACTGAAGAGAGAAGTCACTGGTGAATGACCGAAGAGATAAATGTTAATGATCGTCTATTAGTTTATATCGGTTTAATCCATGAGTCTATTCTAACTTTATACGAGAATTTTAATGAGATTTGCCAGTCCTTTATCAGCATCAAGTGTGAGATAAAACCGACTCACAGGTTAACAACGTGAAATATCTCAATCCGAAAACGCCTCGATAGTTTTTGTTCAGGAGAGTATCTGGGTTGCTGCTGAGAAAAGTGCGATATATACTTCCTGAGGGTGTAGTGCAGGGAAGCTTTTGTAGATGGCGTGCGTGCATATTTACTTTAGAGGACCGTTCTCGAGTTGAGCATCAGCAATTACCTCTTGCGCTGCTTGTTTACAGCTTCTCTCACGGATACAAAAAGAGTTCACTTTTCATCTTATCAGAGTTTTTGAGGGCATAGTGACCATTTAAAATTAAGTTCTTGGCGGGAACTGAAACCAAGTCGGTGGCATTTGGAATCCGACTACTTTTACAGCACGTTCATGTCATACAGACCATAAGTAAAGACTTATTCTGGTTTTTGATTCTGGTTTGTAACAACCTATCTGTTTCTATTTTTTTTTTTTGAAATATACAGCAGCACAAAATTCATATTGTAAAGACCGCCCTGGTAATATGTAACAAATGGACACTGTATGTATTTTGTATTTAAAACTTTTCCGCAGACTAACTTCCTTCACATTTCGTCTGTAACGATTACTTACATAGTACTAGTATTTACAGTATTATAAGTAAAGGAAGTAAGTATAAGGTAAAGGTACTAAAAGGAAGATAATTTTAGTCTTTGGCAAACAAATACTGGCTGGAACAAAGCCAGTATGATGGGGATGACGTCTGTATTTCAATTATGTATGTTTAGCAGACATGCAAATACGTACTATATGTACAGAGAGTGTTGTGTTCTGTATTGCTGTTGTCTAGTATTGTCTTGTGTGTGAGCGCGGGCCAAAAGACAATAGTATAGTGCAGCCCCGCAATATTGTTGAATTGTCTTTGCATACCCGATGTGGCCCGCTTATTCGTAACAGCGTATGACGTACTACCTACGTCATTGGAAATAAACTTATTGGTTGGCTCTATACAAATAGACATAGTGTACGATATTGTTACGAGGTTTGAAAGCGTCGTAATTTTAAAACAGTGTTAAAAATCATTAAACACCAGAGTAAACGATATTTACAAATTTTAGCAATATGCTTATAAAAAGTATCAAACTCGTTATTACATTTACATTACAAATTATCACATTCTTTTTTTTAGGTTTGGAAGGTACCCAGTAAGATCCGTAGACAACAAACAGAAACAGTTATTGAATCTGTAAGTTACAAACTGTTAATACAAATTAACGTATTAACAAATTGTTGTTTACTATTTTTAACGAATGTTAAAGAAATTGTCTTCAATACGTTTCTATGTATGATATTAAAAAATTATTTGGGACGTGGCTCGTCCGAGGATAAGATGGGTGCCGGAACAGTTTTATGTAATCTCGTCGTTGTAGAAGATAAGAAGAAACAAAATTATTTAACACAAACCATTTCTATTTATGCTAAAAAATATTAAAAATACATATTAATATTGTTACATGACATTTTTACCATGCCCTAGTAACATAAGTATACTTTGATTATATTAGTAAAAAGTACCAAGAAACATAAGATTTTTAAGAAAGACTTGATTGAACATGGTTTATTTTAATTGTTTAATATATGTTAATGAAGACTATGATAGTTATGTTTATCATAGTTAAAATGATGTCAATGATGATAAGTAAGAAGAACACTGTTAATGAACTTACTTATGCAATTTTGTTTTATTTGTGCAGACTGTAAATTTATAAATACAGTCAGTTAAGTGGAATTATAATATATTACTAATAGTTATTAGTAATTAGTTTGGGTCACCTTAATTAATATTATATATGATAGTGTTAATGACACCAATGTTTTTCTTAAAAAGAAAGTACCAAAATAATAGTCAAAGATTTTTGTAAAACTAGTCATATTGAGCTTAGCCAGTTAAGTTATATGAATAAGAATTTCTATTAAAATAATAATGAAACAATGTCAGGTTATGTTAAAGGATTACTAACTGTGTCAAATAAATTTAAGAAAGTGAAAAGTACAAAAAGAAATAATAATAAATGAGTTTGGAACAAATAGAATAAAAAGTGTAAATTAATAACTCAAGAAATATAGAACAGAAAATAGTCAAGAGTGGTGTCAAAATGATCAGTGTTTCATCAGAAGATCAAAGAAACCAATAAAGTTAAGATTAAAGCTCTTATAAAAAAGGTATACCCTTTTAAAGAAAATGACATATAAAATAGTAAAAGTTTGTTTATATTATTCTTATGATGTCACCAGGGTGACATAAAAATGTTACATTGGAAACCAAGGAGATAGCTGATATAGGCCTTAGTAACTAATATGTTAATAAAATAGAATAGAGAGTATTATTGAAAATCTGAATAAAGAAAGGTTGATTAAACAACTCATAGTGACAAAAGTAAATTATAAGGCATTTTATATCAGTGCATCTCAATAAAACAATTAAATATTATCTTCATCAAGATTAAAATAGAAGAAGGAAGTGCTACAGGACTCTACAGAATTAAACCAGGATATCTCTGAAGAAATTGAATCACTTGACACAGGGAGAGAAGTATTTTTGATATAAAATTAATCTGAACCATTCCCTGTTAAGCCTAGACTATAGGTTTCAAAGACATTGAGTACACTTTTCATAAAACCATTTCTGAACTTCCACTGAGAACAATATTAATTAATAGTATTGCCATAAGCATAAAAAACCATTGATGTATAGTGTTACTATAATCTAAAGCTAATTAAGTCTTAAAAACATTTTAATAACATAACCTAAACACTGAACTGTTTTACACTATTTATATAATCCTGTTAAGGAACATTGTAACTATTTCTAATCACATGTATTTTGGTACTTTCCCTATCAAAACTGTTGTTATATCGTAGCCAAAAGGACCTAACTTAACACATTATATTTGTATTTTATTCATTAAATATAAAATATGAAATGTTATGCCCTGAGGTATAAGAGTTACTGCTGCCACTCTGAGGATATTAAAATACAGCTGGCCAAACTTTGTTAAGAATTATATTTGACATTTAAAACAAGTTAAAGAATAAATAAAGGATTTGAGTTCACAAAATACAGAAAAAGGTTTATTCGTTTCTTTATTTCATGAATACAAAATGGGTATGATATACTGAACAAGATATCTGGTACTGTGAGTTGACTTCAGTAATTAGATTAAGTTGGCAACACTCATCATTTGAAAGTCTTGGCAGATTTTTTAAATATGTTTTGATGAGCACAAGTTATCACATTCATTGCTGAAAGGAAAGATTAAAAGAGAGTTAATTACAGAATAAAGAAACATATATTATTTAAATAAATTTTAATAAAAAGTTATTATTGATATTTCATTATTTGCAACCGGTGATTGCAAATTGGCGCTCAACAAACATCCCCCTGAACAGATACTCATCCTTAATCCAATATTAACAAAGTATACACCAATAATAACCGAGTTAAACAAGGTACAAATTCTGATAAATAACCCGTAGATTCGATACTGGACGTTACAAATTGGCGAGCCCAACAGTGAGGCTAAATAACATACAATTTAGAAAGTACGATTATTAGTGTCGTTACAGAATTGACGCCAACCACATGAGGCTGTAAAATATACAAGTAACCCCTTTATTACACGTTACAATATGTATTCCACTGATGATTGTGATTGAAGTATAGTTTATAATTTTATGAACATTATATCATAACTCGGGTATATTATATGTAATAAACGTCTATGATAAACTTAGTATATCGTAGCTCATAGTAATGCGTAGTGTGAGTGTGTGTGTGTGTAATGTAATATGTAGACTGTATGGAAGTAGCCTATACAAACGAACGTATAGTGTACGGAATTGGAAGACACAGAAGATTCTGTGAACACGTACTACAGTCTCTAAGTCAAATTCGGTGTAACGTACTGAAAGGTGAGAAACGGAAGACATTAAGATCATTAGATGCGACACTGGTGCGTTTCCGGCATCAGTGTTCGCAACAAGTACTATGTTAAATAACTGGACTAAGGAGGAGTGCTAGACAGACAGAGCGAGAAGTCTACAGGTAATGTCATCAGACAGAGCACAATAGAGAAATTCATTTAAAGTGCAAAAGGAACAGTGTAACAAAGAAGGAAATACTACACGCTGTTCTATATTATGAGCTATGTAGGAAACGCAAAGTTTAGTAGGGAAATTCTTGAAAATATAAAAGTTTTAATTAGATGGAGGCTTGAAATAAATAACCGCTGGTTATGTTATGTTATTACTGGTTGTTTGGCTAACTACCAGATTGCTTTAGAGAATTGGGAACTCGGCAGCCAGAAGTGAACTTAGTGTAGGATGACGAAAACAAAAAGTGTAGTGCGTAAAGTCAAACGTCCCACACACAAACGAAAACTGTAAGTAGTAACTGTATACGCACTCAAGTAAGTTAAACTACACTTCTTTAACCCGATAGAATTAATATTAGGCATTACCTTTCCGTCCCGTGACTTAACTGTTTTAATTACTAAAACGACGCGTTTCGAGGATAAATCCTCATCTTCAGGTTTTTAATATTACAAAAACATCAAATTCACCCGAACGGGGTCGTCAATTACTTAAAACACATAAAAACATCACACATAACTTCACATTGATACAGTCTCGGCACAGTCCGATGCGAATCGTCTCGTTGGCAACGATTAACTGTTGTACTTTATCCTGTATGACCGTTATCATTGCCCGTGGACACATCGATATCGATGGCTGTGTTGTACAGTAGATTAGATCGAAACGAAACTTTATCATTAAGTAGTTGGTCCGCTTGTAACTTAGAAGCCTTGTATATCTCATATTCCTCCACAGAGTTCATGTATGCACCTTTTTTGCAATTATGAAGCAGTTTAAAGTTTGTGCGGAAGTCTGAGTACTTATGATTATACAGCATTAAATGTTGAGCGTAACTAGATCTTGTTTTTGAGATATCACTTTTGGGTAGGTGTTCCTTAAAACGTTCGGCTGATTGTCTGCCCGTTTGTCCTATATAAAATTTGTCGCAGCCATCGCATTCAAGCTTGTATACTCCAGTTTTCTCTTCATCCGGGATGTGAGTTCTTTGTCCCAAACGTTTTTTGATGTTATTTGTGGTTTCGAAAGCCACTGTTATTTTACTTTTCTTTAATTCATTCTTTACAATGACTGGTAGTACATTCGTGTACTCAGTTACTATAAACTTAGTATCTTTTTTAGCTGGGTCGGTTAATCTGCTTTTACTATTGATTTTTACTGAGTGTTTTCTTACTAGCTTATCTACGATTTCACCGTTATATCCATTAGCGATAGCTATACTTTTGATGATATTAGTCTCTTCTACTCTGTCTTTTTGCTCAAGGGGAATAGCAAGCATTCTATGAACAAACGCGTTGAAGGCTGCCATTTTTTGGGAATATGGATGGTACGATTCAGCATGAATAGTGATATTCGTAGTGGTAGGCTTTCTATAAATTTTGAATCTAAGTCGGTCATTATATTTGGTAACAGTGAGATCGAGAAAGTTCAGGCAGTTGTTGTTCTCCATTTCCAGGGTAGATTGGATTTTCATGTTTATACTGTTCATATATCCTTTCAAATTTTCTATTTGTCTACTCGTTCCATTGAATATCATAAAAGTGTCGTCAACGTAAAACCTGAAGATGAGGATTTATCCTCGAAACGCGTCGTTTTAGAAATTAAAACAGTTAAGTCACGGGACGGAAAGTTAAACTAATTAGTTAATAAACGTGACTTGGAGACAAATAAAACAAAATGAATTCACTTTTTTACCCGATAGAATTAATAATATTAAATTAATCCATACACTGTGTTTATTATGTTATATAAAAGCTTTTGTCGTGATAAACTAAGAAAAAATTAATATTTTGTTGGTAAGCTTGCATCATTACATACGCTGTAGGAACACAGTTTTAAGAACCAAATTATTTTTTAGCCGATCTCAAGTACGTACGTCTGTTGTTTTTAACAGTGATTCGTGCGTAATACGTAACGTACACTCTCAAAGTTTAACTTATCAGTTGGTTTCTTTCACCAGTTTGTCCCTTCGTGCCATATGTTCTTATAATGAGAGTAGACTATGTACTATGTACACAGAGACATCTCTGTATAATACATTAAATTGTTTTAATACCATAATCTATAGTCGTCAGTGGTGAATCTGCCTAAGATAATTTTCAGCCAAACTATACTTTCCATGTTGTTTTATCCTGTGCCGTTACCTTTAGTTGTTCATAATTTCTCCCCATCATCAAATCTGCCAACACAAGAATTTTACAGTTGTATATAATATTGAAAAAAGTAATGCATATTTGATCCGACATTGTTCGTAACAACCCACTATTTTCGGTCGCATTCTCATTAAGAAATTAACATAAAACATTCTGTTATATTACTCTAACTAAAACTATTCCACTTAAAAAAAAATATATATTATTATTCCGATGGTAAATAATCAAAAGCACCAACAAATCGTAATAAGTCATGCTTATTGGTAAATATAAAAATAGGATGTATTGTTAAAAACTAAATTTTGTTACATGCAACTCGAAGAAAAATGTGACCATACAGAATTAAATTTGTGAAGAATAAAAAGAAGAAGAAGAAGAACTGAACTGTTTTTTAGTGATAATTTCTGACTTTAACATTCCTCTTTAAAAATAGTTAATTTATACATTTCAAAAATTTTCAATAATTTAAGGTATTTTTCTATATTACTCTTTTAAATCATAGGTTCATTTACAGTAGTTGTTAATTGACCTACCTAAATCTTGTCAGTTTACATGATTCATTGGTGAATTAACTGGTTTATATTGATTTTTATGAATTCATTATTTGGCCTAGAGTTTAGTATTTTACATGTATGGTTTTTTCAAATAAATTTAATTCTACTCCTCCTCTGACTCTTAATAGTTAACATGACATAAAATAAAATTGTTTACAAACTTATTGAGATGTGTAGCATCTAATTCATGCTACTGTTGTAAAATAATAATTAACATTAATCAGCAGTCTTTAAATTTGGATATGTTTGCTGAAACTGTTTTGAACATACATTTAACTCATTTGTAAATTAATACAGCATCCATAATGAAACATTTTAATTTGGATGTATGCTGTGATATAACTAATACAACTTACTCTAAACATATAAACCTTATTCTATTAGAACTCTTTTAAAATATGGAGTTCATGGCTTTGAACAAAATCAGCCATTTAAACTTCTTAATTCTATTAACACTTAAACTATTACCAGTCCTTTCTGTTTTTACTATTATTATTTAACATCCCCTTATACAGTAAACATTTCCACCCACACTTTCTTGTTATTGTCATTCCTATGAATGTCTTGAGATAACAAAGTGACCTTATTTAATGAAATATTGGAAATACCTTACATTTTAATATTTCATTATTTGTTAATTATCAAATATAAAAGTTGTTTTATAGCATATAGTTTAAGTTATAGTAACACTACAACTTGAAGTTTATTACATTTCAAAACACTTACACTAGTACACTTTCACTGTTGGTTCTGACTTATATGGGAGTTTTATTATTCTCAGACCAGACCTTTAGTCATAATGGACTGTGAAGATTTGTTTATTTTTCATCATATAATAACTTTAGTTGGTGCACCTCTTATCATACTACACAACACTTTTGTTTATAAATAATTACAATTTTATAGGTTTTGGGATGTTATACTTTCTTTAATTGTTTCATTTGGTTTGGGGTTTATGGTAGTTAATTATAGGTTTTTATTGTGGTTCTTCCATCCTATTTCTTCCTTTCTTCTCATCTTCCTTCTTGTGTTCATTCTTGGGTAAACCAAGGTACTCAGTGTTATCTTGTCTGATGGTTGGTTCGGAGTATCTTCTTTATTATCTGATACTGACTTTACTCTTCTTTCTTGGTTTCAGGGTATCTTGTTTATTACCTGATATTAAACTTTACTCTTCTTTCTTCTTGTGTTTGGGGTATTTTGATTATCACCGACTCCTAATCTTATTCTTTTTTCTTGATTTTGGGGTATCTTGTTTATTTCCTGCTCATAACCTCCTGGGTAATCTCCTGATTTTTTAATATGAGTTTTCTTTAATTCTTTCTTTGACTTTTATGGTTGTATTTTTTATTATTTAATTATGGTTTTTCGTTTATTGTGGTGTTTTCCTTTGAAGTTTAATTGAATTTCATTTGACATTCTTTGAGTATATGTAATTTAATTATTTTTTATGATCTTAAATGAATTAATTATTGGTGGAATATCTGTCATGCTACAATATACATAGAACCTGTTCTTAAAGCTGAAGATGTAAGGTGACTAATAAGTCGGAAATATCCACATTTCCTACTGTCTGGCGTTTCATATCTTATTGCACGTCTGTCTTGCTAAATCTTATTTCTTTGTCAGTAATGTCTTCTGAGTGAGATGGTAATCACAGAAATGCGTTTAATCTTCGCCTATACTTAAACTATGCCATCAGAGTTTATCGGACATATCGGATTTTAATCTTCTTCTTCTTCTTATTCCGTCTTCCCCGTCATAATAAAATCGCACAAGCTTAAATTATGCATTAATTTATTATGCCTTTATTATGCATAAAATGTTTTAGGAAGATGGTCTTTCTTACTTTTATTAGATTTAGTAAATAGTGCTTTGTTTTCTGTGTTCCATGTGCCTCTTATTAGCATGTGTTATATCATTATAAGCAGAATAATGCACGTTAGTCACACATTTACCTACTTCTAATTTATTCATAGATAGGCTGCTGCGTCCATAAATAGTGGAATAATAAATAACCCAGAGGAATGAAGTGGAAAGAAATATCAACCAAGTAAAAAAATACATCGGAAAAATGTAGTCATATAAACTTAATTAAATAATTAGGCTAATTAGTTGGGAATATGAACATTTTCTACTGTGCTACACTATAGCCATTTTGCGAGTAGGAAGTCGCTTCGTGTAAACATTGCTGGTGTTTGAGCAATGGTTCATATTGTCCTAGTTTTTGAGGTTATGTTCTTTTCACGAGTAGAAACGAAGTAGCCTTACAATATTTATTCATCTTGCACTGTATTCTGCCTCGGTTTCCGATATTTGTAGTCCAGTGATTTATTGTTGGAGGTGCCAACAACCCCTCTCCGTAAAACTAATATGTTCAGGAACCAGTCATCATGACTCGGAATATGGATGGGATTAAACGGTTTAGGAATGCAACATTAGAACATAAAATGGTCCAGATTGTAGGATATGCAGATGATATTAATATTATAGCAAGATCCCGAGGAAGAACAAAAGAAACCTTCCGGGAACTCAAAGGTAAAGCAGAAGAGATAGGATTACAGGTTAACACAAATAAAACAAACGTTATGATCAGAACTCGAAGGGAAACCAGAAAACCTGAACATTTTTAAATCGAACCACTAAACCTGGAAATAGTTAATCGGTTTAAATATTTGGGATGTTGGATGGTAGATGATAATGCAGAAATAAATGAAATAAGAAAAAGAATACAGGCCACAAATATAGCACATGCTTCGTTGACAACTATATTCAAGTTAAGGAATATCCACCATCAGTCCAAGGTCACATTATATAAAGTTATGATTAGACCGGTGATAGCATATGGCAGCGACACTTGGACTCTGAAGAAACAAGTTGCTAACATAGTCAATAACTTTGAAAGGAGAATTTTGAGGAGAATATATGGACCAATCCAAGTCAATGGAATATGGAGAATGCGTCACAATAAGGAACTAATGTATACAACCTGTGTAAAGACAATGATCTGGCCACCACCGTCCGACTGTATAGATTGCAGTGAGCAGGACACGTCATTAGGATGGAAGGCAACCGAATACCTAAGAAGGTGCTGTTTAGTCAAATCGAGGGTAAGGCCTGTCGGAAGACCCTAGCATCGCTGGATTGATGCAGTGGTGAGGGGTGGTGATACTTTGCTTATAAAATAAAACGATGGACATTGATCGCCAAGGACAGGGAAACATGGAAGCGGATGACTATGGAGGCTAAGGTTCGACTCCGAACTGTGACGCCATAGAAGAAGAATAAGAAGATTTATTGTTAGCAACTTAAAAATGTTTTATTGAACAGTTTCTTGCTGGGTATTCGACTGTTATGCAGACGAGTACACTGTGTATCGTTGTAACCCTACACGGCTTTTGATCCATAGTTAATTATTTTTTTAAAATTTAATGCTTAATTAATATTTCTAAAGAACCAAGTACTAAAATTTCGAAATGTGGCCGTTCTCCCGTACATAAGTAACCCTAAGACCGTTCGGAATAGTGTGCCATATACAAGTGCTCCATTCTATCTAGCGGCGAACTAATGTGCATGTAGAGTTTAACGCGCGGTCAACTACGCACTTACGCATCGTGTAGCAAGTAAAATGAGGGCTTTTTGTGCCAATTTTATCAAAATATTTTATTTATTTCCTTAGTAAAACAACTAGATCTATATAATTCCTATTGCTACGAATGCTTACAAACATGTGCTCACTAAGGTGAAGTTTAAACAAAATTTTATATTTAATGGTACACCGTCCTCAGTAATGTAAGATGTCATATTTCTTGTTTCAGAACTCTGTTAAATGTTACATATCTATTAATAATACTCTTTCTTTCCCACACCTAACCTTCTTGATTACAACAAATAACGAGGTCTTTTTCTTTGTAGTTTTCTTTACAAAAATCTGAAATACCTCTCAGAATCTACCCAGAAGTAAACCCTGTTTGCCCTCCTGCATATAGAAATTTTTTATACAAATTCCTTTCATGCATAATATATGAGAATTAAACATCTATGAATTAAAAAAGCTTTTTAATATAAGAAAGTTCTGAATAGCCACTTCAATTGTAAACATATTATGTAGGGGGATTCAGCACTCATAAAATAGGTTATCCAATAGGTAAAATATGTATATTCTCAATAACCTCTAATAATTTTCTATTTAAAATAAGTGAGTGAGGACATTTAGATTTTGTTATATTTTACCGTATGTGTTATCTTGTTGTACGACGGACATTCCCAATTAATCTTCATTCTCCGGTGACTTAGACATTGCACCTCATAGCAAAGGCAGTTAGTAAAATCCTGACATCTGCAAAATCCAGATTAGTTATTATTTATCCATCAATTCTAGAAACCATTAGGTATTCCACCAAAAATATCTGGTAGAATATAAAATTATGAAAGGTTGTGTAACATTATCTATTTTTATTCGATTAAATGACAATGTAATAGAATGTAATAGAATTGGAAGTGCACCCAAACGTATGGCAAAAGGTAATGAAATAAATATGGGATGTGAGTCGAGGCCATGGCGCTTTAATTAACACGTTAACCTCTACAGGTATAAATAGAGTTATCTTTTCACCCTGTGAACGAAACCTGAACGCTGAAGTAAGTTTAGAATCTTAGAATTCTTCACTCAAATATGATACAGAAATGAAACTCTATTACGAAGTGGCTAGTGTTTCCTAAAGGGGAAGTTAACGAGGTTTCGATGTAATGACTTAATAAATTCTAAGGATAAATGCCGGATTTGCAGGTGATATAGATTGTGTCAACATCCTAAGAAAGTAAAGATGCTTATTTACCCAACTCTTGTTGACTTTACACACAGGTGAACTGCCGGTTTACCTACTACGTCGTTAAACATTTGTAAACCCTCTATAAACGCTTTATAAACGCTCTAGTAAATCACTTATATACATTATCACATTATCACTATTATTAATATTATTATATACATTTATTTATAAAGAAAACATCCCCCATATAGGTCTATATATTTTTTTTAATTAGTATCTTCTCTGGCGTTTCCGCAGCCACTTCAGAGCGGGGGCGACGGATATAAAAAAGTCCCAACACTCATAACGAAGAACCAGTTGTAATCAGTGTTTTTCATCCTACCCTGATGATGGCTGCCGCGCAAGCCGCCGAAACGTCACTATGTAACGAAGACGTCAATTCAACAATTTAAATTATCAACCTAGAATTTCAGTCCCCGCTTTCTTGCATAATTAAATAATTGTTCAATTCTTGTTAAAAATGAACAATATTTTTGTAAAAATCTCTACGCGCCATTGAACGATATTATATTTCACATGCAACAAAAAAGTACGTAACAAGTAACAATAATATAAAACAAAGTTATGAATTTCAATTTTAAAATTCTGTGGAGTTAATTGTTTACTGCAAACGTAGTAGAATCTCTTCCGTTACCGCACAAAAACTCCGCGTGCTCGTAATCTGATTTTAAGAGATGACGTTTTTCCACAATGACGTGGTCTTCGGTGAAATGTAAATCACAATGCGTTTCCAAAGCTACGTACAACACGAGAGCCGTGAGTTACTAAATTTGGACGACACACGGTACAAACATAGCATAGCGTTTCGTGGAAGACACAGAGAGCAATTATAAACTTCTCAAAGGACTCTGTAATTTCAGTGTAGCCAAATTATAAGGAGCTTCCAGAGTTGTGTACAGAAAGTTCATATTGTGCGTCTTGACAAGTTTACAAACACTATCGTATACCGCAAGAAAGAAAGAGTATTGCCTTCAGACAAACAAAATTTGACATTTAGAAAAAAAGTTTTCTTATTGTGAATTTTCGTTAAATATATTTTTAAAAACTTTAAGTTTTAACAATAAAACATTACGTTTTAATTTAACAAAACTTTACGTTTTGTTGTATTAATAAAGTTCAGTACGAAAATAGAAATAAACACGCATACACATAAACACAAACACACATTACTCTCAAAACACATGTAGGCCTACACATTATTATTTAGATTGTAATGGCCACGTTTCGAATAGATTTTTGTGTATTTGATCCTTCTTGCATATATTATACTTTTCGTGCTATGAAAAAAGTGGGCACGCTGATATAGTTTCTAAGTTTTTTCTACTTCGAAACCTAATTCTAAAAAATATGATTTTCGTTTCGTACCCAAATCCAGTAGCAGTATATTAAGAGCACGTGACTCTGTTAGAGAACTAGAGTGGAAATAGGCCTGAATAACTAACTACACCGAAAGATTTTTATTTTCATTAAACGAGTAAAGCGAGTATCAGTTTTAACTCGACCGTTTGGCATTTGTCTGTCTGTCTATCTTTCGTCTCTCTATTCGGGGAATGCATCACGTTAACTTTGGAACACATCAACCGATTATCGTAAAACGTGTCATTATTGTCCACACGTCCATCCTATATAACCATATTGTTTTTGAGCTTCATTACTCCAAAAATGTGGGGGCGGAAGATAAAAACGTGGAGTTAAAATTTAAGAAAAAAACCATGTGGGATATCAAACTAAAGGGAATTTTAACTACAATCGGCATATAACGTTCAGTTTTAAAATTTTCATAATTTTTGGACGTCAGGGCCAGAAAATGGGTGAAAAGTTTAATAAAATCACAAAACTTCGTGTAGGGTCAACTTACAGAGAATGTTATCTAACATCTAAATACAGTGTTAAGTTTTGGAAATTTGAAAATTTTGGGAGCCCAATGCCTAAAAAATAGATAAAAAAAATCTGAAAATGAATTAGAACTTAAAACTGAATATTTCGGATTGTTAGTGTTTATTGTATGATTGTGTGCTCCTCAACTGTTATATTACAAAATAAATATTAAAGTAAGCGGGATTTTTTGGAACTTTTTCTACAATTTAAAAATTATTTAATAGATAAATATTGTAGGTAACCTCGGTGTGTCCGCTACTTTTCAAGTCCCGCGATGGAAGCCAATTTGTAAGTAAACCGATACGTACGGTCTTAATTCCCACTGTTGTATTTGTCAATTGTGTTATATTAATTTAATTTGTATAAATTCTCGGAAATATTTGGAGTTGTGGAATATATGGATGTACTCAATTAATGTTAACTTAGCTCTTTAATAATTATCAGTGTTAGTGTGCCTAGAACTTAAATAACTTAAGATTTATTCTACAATTTCATCCAACCCTATTATGCCTTGAAGAGAGTTCTGTCTAATTTTATATTTTTACGCTCCCTCTTTGGTGTCAGATAATTCCGCTATAAGCGCTGTAGTATCGGCTCAACGAAACTTATAGGTTATTCGATGTTTGTATTAACCATTTATTCTCTACTTATTCAGTTACTTTGTTCCAGTTCACTAAACCATACTCCACATAACAAGGTGTGACAAATATATAACGGTTCTTTATTTGTGTATTCAATTCACATTAACTAAGATATATCCTAATTAATATATGTTGGGACTATAGATTCAGGTATCGATTGTTGATTATTTAATCCTTTGTTTATGTTTGGTTATATATTATATTTGATTCGTATTTTATTTATTTCAGGGTGTGAAGGTTCTTGTAACTGTGGGGAAGACTAAAAATACATAATAAGAATGCAAGATTTACAAAAATTATGTGTTGTGTATTTAGTATGATTAATATAATATAACTTTACCAGTCTCTAACGAAGCAAATCACGTAAGCGGTTGATCGCTGAATTCGTTGTTCTGGTCAATTATGAAGTACAGTTTTCTTTCTTTCTTCAGTTTAATAAAAGTAATTCTTGTCCTGTCCACTTCGGAATACAGCTTCTGATTTGGTTTACAGCCCGATGGATGTTTCTTCTACACCGCCAGGATCCAAATAGGTTCTTCCTTCGGTTGAAGCAGTTAGTGTTGTTCCGTGTATTTGCAAGGTTATAATTTCTGGTGTTGTGAATATTATGAGTGGTGTTATTGTTAACTCTTTATATTTGATTACTATTTCATCAATTCCCTTCGGACATGGGACAGTCCAAGTTTCTTCTTGTAGAATTCGGTTATTTGTTCTCGATTATTATTTCATAATGTATCGTTATTTTATTAATCTGTGTTAGTGATAGATGTAAGTATTGTCATTGGAGTTTTATCTTTTTTATAATCGTATCTCTTGATTTCGAATATTACAATTCAATATATTCTTCTTGGGTTTTTTTTTAAATCATCACGTTCAGTTTTTACAAAGCAATCCTTGTTATTTTATAAATCAACAACCTTCTTCTTAATTTTTTCCCTAGCAACCTATATTAATTTCCGCTTCCACGTTTTGACTATATAGTGTTTCTTTCATATATTTTTTTGTCTATTCTTTGTCAATTTGCTGTCCTATCGGAATGTAATTTTACCGATAGCTGGTTTATTATTTTATACACATCTTCTACTGGTTTTTTGATAAAATTCCGTTGTTTCCTTTTTTATTATATTTAATCCACCTTCGATATTATTTTTTACCAATCGATATTATGGCATTATGGTATTATTATAATTTGTATAAATTT
The DNA here is from genome assembly GCA_034769895.1 of Magicicada septendecula. Classification (NCBI taxonomy): domain Eukaryota; kingdom Metazoa; phylum Arthropoda; class Insecta; order Hemiptera; family Cicadidae; genus Magicicada; species Magicicada septendecula. The sequence continues at coordinate 289,667,386 of CM068374.1, read as the reverse complement.
TATTAAATATTATTATTAACTCAATGTTTTTTCTTCTTTCTAGCTCTTCATAGTGCATTTATTAATTATTATTAATTGATGCATCTATCCTTTAAGTTATAAGTGTTTATTCAGTATTTTTGGCTGTTAGGCCTTTTATTGTAAATTGATCTACCTGTGGTTATGTCTGTTAGGCATCTATAGTCCCTTTTATATAAATTCGTACATACAATTAAAACTTAATTATTAACATTTGTATAAACAATTATTTTTCTACATCTAATAACAAATTTATCTTGATCTCTTGATCACATACAACAAAATTCGAACTAATGAACATTGGTTAACTGCCTCACACTTCATTCTATGACAGTCATTGAATAACACTATTTGTTTCATTATTTTTCATGAACTCAACACATATTTGATATAACATAACATAAACTTTATCATAACATTTTTGTCATAATATAATACTTTTTTAACACAAAATTCTTATCTGTTATTACCATAAATTAAGTCATTGTTTCATTTTTCTGTTTTGCTTTTCATTAAACATATATCATTAGCTATTATTTATTTTACAGGTTCGTTTATTCTATTCAACACTACCTTGCATTCTTATTTAATTTGGTCTATGACTATAATTGTCATAATTGGGTGTCTGTTCTATTATGGGAATAAGTATCAATTTGTTTATCAATCTGTGAATCTTCTTTTATGTAACATAAATGCTATCGTTTTGTTGCGTTACATATGCTTCCCCTCCTAAAAAAGTTTAGTTTACCTGAATGAAGTTTAGGTCAAATAAACTTGCCTTTTTCACATGCCTTTTCTTAATTTCATTGTTAATGGTTGACGATGGTCTTCTCAATGTAACTTCATTAGACTAGTACTAGTACCTTCTTTATTTAATAACATTTCATCATTTTATTTAACATTCTTGATTCTTGATATATTTTTTTTTTCTCTGTACACATTATTTGTTGGTAACTGGCTACACTATTCACTGATACATTAGTTTTACATCTCTCCTATTTATAATTACTATAATTACTGCATTTTTCATTATTCTTCTGTAAACTCGCTTCTTTCTGTTTTCTTCGTCCTACTCCTTTGGAAACTGAATTTATTTTTGCAACTATTCTAATATTCCTTAAATATTTAATTTCCCTAACAATCCCTAACACATGCGTTGGTACAGTTCAGAGAGGCACTGTTTGGCTTCATACTCTGCTGCCCACACTACATCTTAATATAGTACTACTGGAATTCATCTACAGTCAGCTATAAAATATAATAATAATCTCCTAATAATCTCTTTAATCATTTAATAATAAATATTTGGGAAAAGATTTTTTCTTTGTTGCATTTATATTTTTTCATTACTATTCTTCATATTTCGTAGTTCCATTTTAATTCCTTAAACATTCGTTAATATTGACTTTGACAGTTATCAATTGTAATCATTTTTGTTTTCATTTTTGTTGAGATTGTAATGTTAAGTATCTTCTTCGTTTGTTTTTTCCTCTGATCTCAATATTTTTTAATCAGTTGTTGTGTGTTGATCATTATAATTGTATTTCTTACTAAATATATTCCTTATACTTAATTATTCTTCTTCTTATCGTAATTCACTATTTTGGCTGTTTATTTTTTAATGAATTATGTTCATAAATACTCTTTCCTTCTTGTCTTCTTTAACATTATATTAGTTACATTCAATCGTTTACTGAGATTGTTCCATCATGTGGCAATGTAGTATGTATTTTAGGTCATATGATTTTTTTTTCTTCTTTATTTTGGATAAGTAGGTTTGATGTAATAACTTTTATCTTGGGGTTCATTCTTCATTATTCACACTATTTCTTTATAAACATTTAATAATAATTCTCATTTTATTCTGTAATCTTGGGGTTTGTTATTCGTTATTCATATTATTTCTTTATACACATAATAATAATTATCGTTTTCTTCTAAAATCTTGGGGTTTGTTATTCGTTATACACATTATTTCTTTATACACATAATAATAATAATTATCGTTTTCTTCTGTAATCTTGAATAAGTTGTTCTTATTGTATTTTAGAATTTAGTGGTAGTATTCAACTCAAATTCTTTTTAAATTCCAAGTAATTTTCTTCAAGGCTGGTAATAAGTTGTTCTTATTATTTTTAGAATTTATTCATTTATATAAATTCTTTTTCTTTTTGTTAATCCAGAAGTTGTTCAAATATAAGGTAGTAAGTTGTCCTTACTTCATTTTAGAATTTATTCATTATATTTCTTTATGGACTCTTGGTTGTACGTTCCCTTAATCCTTTTCGTGATAGGGTTCATTATTTCATACGTATTGTTATTATTATTTTTTGTTATCACATAGGGCCCAGTATATAATAATAATAATTTTTTAGTTATTCCTTCTAGAGTACTTGGTAGCTCCCTGTTTCTTATTAATATTTTCTCACCCACTTGGTACTTAATTGGTTTTGGGTTATTCTTTTCATATTTTCTTCTCTTCATTTCCGTCTTTTCCATAACTCGGTTATAAAATTTAATTGTTTCAAATTGATATTCTGGATTATTTGGAAAGTTTATAATATCTTGGATTTCTCTAGGTGGAAGCCTTTCAAACATAACAGTATATGGGGTATTTTCAATAGACTGGTGGTATGATATATTTAAAAATTCTTCGGTTACTGACAAGTATTCGTACCACCTTCTCTGTTGGTCATGACAGTAAGTTCGTCGTATTCTGCCAACTTCCCTCAATACACGTTCTGCCGGATTACTGCTGGGGTGATAAACTGAAGTCTTATATGTTCTAATGTTGTGTTTTAACATATTATTTCTCCATTTATAGCCCTTAAATTGCGTACCATGATCAGTGATAATAGATGACGGTTTGCCAACCTCTGTTATGTACCGTCCGATGACTATTTCCAGAATTTTCTTGGTAGTGGCTCTGCTAATAGCATAAAGTTTAGTGTATTTGGAAAAATGATCAAAAATAATTATTATGAATTTGTATCTGTGATTTCCTCCACTGCGTGGGAAAGGCCCACATATATCTAGAAATACCTTCTCCAGCTTGTATTTGGATGTTATTGGGATCATGACTCCCTCCTTCTTCTCATTATTATGTTTAACCATCTGGCAGATGTGACATGTCTGTATAGATTTTTGTACCTTTCTGGTCAAATTTTTTATGTACATTTGTTCTTCTAGGGCTTTGACTATTTTCATGGCTCCCATGTGTCCATATCGTTCATGGTAATCCAATATTAATTTGTTTTCCACAGCTGTGGGAATTACTAGTTTCCAGTTTATTTGTTTAGGATTAACCTTAATAAATAATCGGTCATCATGTATACAGTAATATTTATTAATAACTTCATCAGCATTTTGTATCTTCTGGCGTATGTTTATTAATTTGGGATCCGATTTTTGGTGTTGACTAATTTCGTTGACAATCATCTCCAGATCCTTCCGACTCTTAATGACATGGTACACCTTCGCTATCTCTTCCTTTTCTCCTTCAAATGATTGATCTTGTATGTTTATTCGGGACAAGATATCGGCTGCTATATTCTTTCTTCCAGGTATATATTCCCAATCAATGCAATACTCTTGCAAGGCAAGGACCCATCTAGTTAGCCGGCCGTGACTAAGTTTACATCTTTTTAGAAAGGAAATTGATTTATGGTCACTTCTTACGGTCACTGGGTACCCGAGTATATAGGTTCTAAATTTATTGCATGCGTACACTACGCTTAGCAGCTCTTTCTCGGTAACGTTGTAATTGCGTTCGCAGCTGTTAAGCACTCTGCTGGCGAAGCTGATTACCATGTGATGTCCTTCTTTATCTTCTTGATATAGGGTAGACCCTAAGCTAACATTGCTTGCATCACAATTTAAATAAAAGCGTTTGTTAAAATCAGGGTGGTACAACATAACTGTTTCTAAAAATTTCGTCTTGATCAAATGCAGAATTTTATCTTGTTCTGGTCCCCATGCCCACTTGTCTTTAGATGATAATTGTTTCTGAAACTTGGCAGTCACTTCTGAATAGTTATCTTGGAATTTACGGTAATAGTTGCAAATTCCAAGAAAAGATTGTAGCTGTTTTCTATTTTTTGGAGTAGGGAACATTTGGATTGCTTCTACTTTTTCTGTTGAAGGTGTGATACCCTCCTCAGACAAATTGAAACCTAAAAACTTTACTTGATTGGCAATAAATTTAGATTTATTTAGCTTAAGTGTTATGTTGTTCTCAGATAATTTTCTTAGTACCTGTTCCACCCGCTCGCAATGTTCATCCCATGTGAAGAAGTTATAAGTAAATCATCTACATAGACCGTAGTGAACTGTAGTGTTTCTTGTCCCAATACCTTGTCCATACATTTCACAAATATTGCAACCGAATTAATTAGTCCGAAAGGTAGCCTTTTAAATTGATAGTTCCTTCCGTCAAAAAGGAACGCCATGTATTTTCTACTGTCTGGGTGTAGTTCGACCTGCCAGTACCCACATACCGTATCCCAAGTGCTAATGTATTTAATACCGTGGAATTTCTTTAAAATTTCTTCTATTTCGCCTGGTGAAGTCCTATCATTGACGATCATTTTATTTATTTCCCTAGCGTCCAGGCAAATTCTCACCTTTCCGTTCTTTTTCGGGACTGCTACTATGGGACTGGTATATGGTGATTGACTATATTCTATTATATCATCTTGCATCATACGGTTAATCTCGTTCCGGACCTCGTTTTTTATAGAGTAAGCAATTGGGTATGACTTTCTGCGAAAGTTCACCGGTTCTTTAAAATTTATTATACATTGATATCCTTTTACTTTACCTGGAGTATTGGAGAACACATGTCTGTATTTATTATATATTTGGATTAAATTTTCGGCCTGTACCTTACTTATTTGTTTATAAGTTTTTTCCCTTTGGAATTCTCGAATCTCTTCCAACTTACTCTGCCATAGGTTAGGATCATCGTCTTCATATTGAATTATCTCTGGTAATTTATTCTTCTTACAGAAATAGCTCTTTATGGCTCCACATTTGGTGTTAACTGGACCGGTTTGATTAGTGTTGATTAACTCGGCTGTCCATAATCCTCCTTCGGATGTTAAAGATATTGTACCTTTATGCAAGTCAATTATTGCGGAATGCTGGCGCAACGCATCGCATCCAATCAATACATTAAATGGTAGTCCCGTTGCGACCAAGAATCCTATTGGTAGGGTCATATTGTTATTGGTAAGATCGAGTGATACTTGTTTTTTGACTGTTTTATTTTGTCTCCCAGTGGCTCCGATAATTATCACATTATTGACAGGTAAAGTCGGTATGGGTAACTGGACTTCTCGCTGGATTCTTTCAAGTTCAATATTGTCTATCAATGATATGTTAGATCCAGTGTCTATCATTATGGTAGATTTTACCCCATTTAAATTTGCTGATATATATATGATTTCGTTATTACTATTACTGTTTACATGTTTCTGATCCTCTTCTAACAAATCTTCCCTGATATTCTTTAAATAGTGGTTATTAATTATGGTTATTTTATGATTACACTTAATTTTATTTATTAATCGTTGTTCCCCAAGATTACGGTTCAGTGACGGGTATTCATTAATTTTCACTGCCTCTATTAGTTTAAATGAGGGCTTACTCCCTCTTCTCTATTTTCATTCTGATTACTGTGTAGGTTTTGTACTGTTTCCGTGCGATCCTCCGTATTATGTTCTGCTATCCTATAATTTCCATCATGTGGGTAGTTGTCTTCATGCCGAGATTGGTCATAATGGTTGTCATATCGGTGACTCCTTGGGTAGTATCGTCGCTGATTACCTTGCGGTCTGGAGTAAATATAATTGACGTTATGTCTATAATTATTGGGTCGTCTGTCCCCATCTCCTCTATTATTGCGACTATCACGATAATTGTAATTGTTATTGCCGCGATAATTATAGTTTCTGGAATTATTATTCATGTTTTCATTTTGTGTTCTATTAGTATTAACGTTATGCGCAGGTCGATTGCGATCGTTATTATGAGAATTGGTTGGTGGCGCGTTATTATCATACTTCTGATATTTATGATTTAGCATTCTATTTCTTTGGTATTGGTTCTCGTGCTCATAATTCTCCAAGAATTTGGCCATGGCTGGAATCGTTTTGATTTGACTACACATACGCGCATTTTTTATCCCTTCCTCGTAATGATAGGATAGTTGTATTACCAAACATTCTTCGGGAATTCGGGGCTCTAAGTTCCGCGCCATACATACTTTTCCTAAAAAGTATGAAGTAGGGGACTGGCCTACATTTGTTTCGTATCGACCGTTACTCAAATTATTCCTAATCATATTCTGGGTCGATTCCGACCAATACTTCTCCTTAAATTGTTTTTTGAACTCAGTCATGTCCAGTATATCCGGGCGCACCGCTGTCCACCAATTATCATAAGTATCTTTAAACGTTTCATCAATCATGCTTCGTATAATACTCCAGCGACTCTCTCTATTTCTTATGATCACTTCTTCCAATCTCTTTAAAAATTCCATAGGATTGCGCTTATAATTACGAAAATTAATCGATTCTCTGTTCTCATGGTTATTTGTATGACTATTTTGGCATGTCCTATCCCGCCATGAATCTACTTCCTCCTGTAATTGTAATTCACGCCTACTAATCTCTTCTATTTTATTTTTATTGGTATTGATTTGACCTTCCATATTATTTAAATTGCCATAGACCCTTTCGAGTCGTTCGCCCATGTCTGTCTGTATTTGCTTAATACCTTCCTTATTCTCTTCCCGTACCTGATGTACTTCGTTTTTAATTTGCTCACATTTTTCGACAGTTTCCTGTTGGATTTCTTCGACCAATGTTTTATTCTCAATTTTTGTGTCATTAATTTTATTCTGTAATTCCTCACGAACCTGTACTATTGTTTCGTTAGTTTTTTCTAACTCTTCATTTGTTTTGGCTATTTCTAATTGTCTTTCCTCATTATTTTGGTCTACCTTCTGGTTAATTGTCACATGAAGATTTTCAATTTTTTCATTAATTTGCTTTAAATTTTCCTCATGTATTTGTAAGATGTCTTCCTTCATTTGTTTTGAGGTTTCTTTAATTTCCTCATTTGTTTTATCTAATTTTTCCTCCAGTCTCTTTGAGTTTTCCTCCTGTCTCTTTGAGTTTTCCTCCTGTCTCTTTGAGTTTTCCTCATTCATTTTCCTCAAATTTTCGTTAGTTAGTCTATTCTGTTCTGCCATAAAATTCATCAATTCCTGCCAACTTGGTATTTCTCTGACTCCCACTTTATCTATTTGGTCCCCTTGGGCCTCTTCTCCAACTGGTTCCTTTTCCTTGTCCATAATAATTTCAGTTTCCACTATTTCGTCTGTCTGTTGTCCCATCTCACTGTCTGTTATTAGTTCTATTTCCTGTTCTTGTTCATCTATTTCCTTCTCCGTTTCTCCTGCCCTAATCCTTGATCTACCTCTGGTATGCATGTTATTCTCCCACAGTTGCCTGCTCTGGTTAAGTAATATTAATATGGTTACTGTTACTTAACTTAAGCCCTACACAAGTTGAGCGCCAATTTGTAGGTAACCTCGGTGTGTCCGCTACTTTTCAAGTCCCGCGATGGAAGCCAATTTGTAAGTAAACCGATACGTACGGTCTTAATTCCCACTGTTGTATTTGTCAATTGTGTTATATTAATTTAATTTGTATAAATTCTCGGAAATATTTGGAGTTGTGGAATATATGGATGTACTCAATTAATGTTAACTTAGCTCTTTAATAATTATCAGTGTTAGTGTGCCTAGAACTTAAATAACTTAAGATTTATTCTACAATTTCATCCAACCCTATTATGCCTTGAAGAGAGTTCTGTCTAATTTTATATTTTTACGCTCCCTCTTTGGTGTCAGATAATTCCGCTATAAGCGCTGTAGTATCGGCTCAACGAAACTTATAGGTTATTCGATGTTTGTATTAACCATTTATTCTCTACTTATTCAGTTACTTTGTTCCAGTTCACTAAACCATACTCCAAATAACAAGGTGTGACAAATATATAACGGTTCTTTATTTGTGTATTCAATTCACATTAACTAAGATATATCCTAATTAATATATGTTGGGACTATAGATTCAGGTATCGATTGTTGATTATTTAATCCTTTGTTTATGTTTGGTTATATATTATATTTGATTCGTATTTTATTTATTTCAGGGTATGAAGGTTCTTGTAACTGTGGGGAAGACTAAAAATACATAATAAGAATGCAAGATTTACAAAAATTATGTGTTGTGTATTTAGTATGATTAATATAATATAACTTTACCAGTCTCTAACGAAGCAAATCACGTAAGCGGTTGATCGCTGAATTCGTTGTTCTGGTCAATTATGAAGTACAGTTTTCTTTCTTTCTTCAGTTTAATAAAAGTAATTCTTGTCCTGTCCACTTCGGAATACAGCTTCTGATTTGGTTTACAGCCCGATGGATGTTTCTTCTACACCGCCAGGATCCAAATAGGTTCTTCCTTCGGTTGAAGCAGTTAGTGTTGTTCCGTGTATTTGCAAGGTTATAATTTCTGGTGTTGTGAATATTATGAGTGGTGTTATTGTTAACTCTTTATATTTGATTACTATTTCATCAATTCCCTTCGTACATGGGACAGTCCAAGTTTCTTTTTGTAGAATTCGGTTATTTGTTCTCGATTATTATTTCATAATGTATCGTTATTTTATTAATCTGTGTTAGTGATAGATGTAAGTATTGTCATTGGAGTTTTATCTTTTTTATAATCGTATCTCTTGATTTCGAATATTACAATTCAATATATTCTTCTTGGTTTTTTTTTTAAATCATCACGTTCAGTTTTTACAAAGCAATCCTTGTTATTTTATAAATCAACAACCTTCTTCTTAATTTTTTCCCTAGCAACCTATATTAATTTCCGCTTCCACGTTTTGACTATATAGTGTTTCTTTCATATATTTTTTTGTCTATTCTTTGTCAATTTGCTGTCCTATCGGAATGTAATTTTACCGATAGCTGGTTTATTATTTTATACACATCTTCTACTGGTTTTTTGATAAAATTCCGTTGTTTCCTTTTTTATTATATTTAATCCACCTTCGATATTATTTTTTACCAATCGATATTATGGCATTATGGTATTATTATAATTTGTATAAATGTTATTAAATATTATTATTAACTCAATGTTTTTTCTTCTTTCTAGCTCTTCATAGTGCATTTATTAATTATTATTAATTGATGCATCTATCCTTTAAGTTATAAGTGTTTATTTAGTATTTTTGGCTGTTAGGCCTTTTATTGTAAATTGATCTACCTGTGGTTATGTCTGTTAGGCATCTATAGTCCCTTTTATATAAATTCGTACATACAATTAAAACTTAATTATTAACATTTGTATAAACAATTATTTTTCTACATCTAATAACAAATTTATCTTGATCTCTTGATCACATACAACAAAATTCGAACTAATGAACATTGGTTAACTGCCTCACACTTCATTCTATGACAGTCATTGAATAACACTATTTGTTTCATTATTTTTCATGAACTCAACACATATTTGATATAACATCACATAAACTTTATCATAACATTTTTGTCATAATATAATACTTTTTTAACACAAAATTCTTATCTGTTATTACCATAAATTAAGTCATTGTTTCATTTTTCTGTTTTGCTTTTCATTAAACATATATCATTAGCTATTATTTATTTTACAGGTTCGTTTATTCTATTCAACACTACCTTGCATTCTTATTTAATTTTGTCTATGACTATAATTGTCATAATTGGGTGTCTGTTCTATTATGGGAATAAGTATCAATTTGTTTATCAATCTGTGAATCTTCTTTTATGTAACATAAATGCTATCGTTTTTGTTGCGTTACAATATATGTAATAATAAATGTACTTCGTTCAAAATAGTGAGCGAGCTCTGCAGCTGAGGATGCACACTACTGCTCTATGGCTGACGCAAAATTTTGAAAACATATTTATGTTAGTTATTTGGCTATACTAATATTACTAAATTTGCCCTAACGTATAAGGTAATGGCATTGTCGAGAAACGAGTGCAGATTTGAAGTTACTTGATGCGTTAGGTAGTGATCGTACAAAATTATTTATGATTACTTATATAAGTTATTAAAGCTTAACTCAGAAATTAATAATGCGATTCAAGACGTGTTTCTTAATTAATTCGCTTTCCATATATTACTAACAACCATCGTATGTTAAACTAACCTAAATCATAATTTGTATTACGAGTACAACTAAGGTATAAACATATATTCTTAACAGACAACACTTCGTTTTATACTTAGTTGAACGAGCAAAGAGAGTTCTCAGCTTTAACTTGACTATTTAGCAGTTGTCTGTCTGTTTCTTCAAGCCCACAATAACTGTAAAATGCACTAACCTATTTTCGTAAAACTTCACACGCGTGTGCATACTTTTACCCTACAGCCTTTAAATGATTAATCCAACTATACGTCAAAAAAAAATAACAATTTTGAAAAAAAATAAAAAAATCCATGCCGGATATCAGATTGAAATGAATTTTAATCCAACTCTGAATGTCGTGTTAATACTGATTATTTTTTAACTTTAGGAATACCACGCCCAAAAATTTAAGTAAAAATTTTGAGAACAATGAACAATTCCTAGGTAGCACATCAAATTATGTGTAATTTTATTCAGATTTAAACTAGATATCTTTAACAACTTCTCAAAATCCATTGCAAATTTTGGATCTTCTTCAAAAACATTGTTAAGTTATAATTGCTGAAAACGATATATATTGATATTAGTTATGTATATTTTTAAAAAGTCTTAGATATAGGCCTATGGAAACATATATATTTAAAAGGTAGGACTGAATTATTTGTCATTTAGGTATTAGAGTTATAAATTTAACTAAATAAAAATCAATACTGCACTTTGAGATTTATTGTGTTTATTGTGTGGTAGTCTGCTTTGTAATTGTTAGTACATAAAAAAAAAATAATAGAGTAATTGAGATTTTTGTAATTTTTATTATAATTGAAAACTTTTCTAACAATGAAATTTATCTAATAAAAAATGTATTTAGTTCAAAACATTTATTGAGAACGGCTGGAATTAAGCATGAAAATTACTTATCTGCGTTAGCTGTTGATTTATGTATTTTGTACCTTCAAACTATTTACCCAACGTTCTGGTTAGACATTTATCTTTTAATAAATATAAGTGCCTATAAATATTTTTGAATACCCTACAACGTAATCAACTTTTAACATTAAAGTAGTGCAATATTACAAACAAAATAAAATGTAATATACGAGAGAGCGCCTCATGAATAGCCACTAAAACATTAATATAATGTTGTAAGATATAGGCAAAAATTTTAGTTTGTAGTTTGTTGTTTACTTGAGATTTACTATCAGTTGTTGTTTGTCTCGGTTATCGCGCCGATAATATAACGTTATATAATATTGTACCATGTTGTCATTACCAAAATGGCGTTATCTACATGATTGACAACATCAAACATCTGTGTATCAACTAATCCAAAAGAAGTAACTCTCCCATGTTCCATTATATACTGTATCGTTTTACCACTGTAATATTTTGACTTAATCTATCCACAAGGCTGTGGCACGTTGGGCATCGCAATTATCGTCTCATGTCTTTAGACGTCTGCAGGTTTTCGTAGGTAATTTTTCTTCGATCTGTTATCTGTTTCTTCTTTCCAAAGGTTTCTTGGTTCTCTTTTATTTTTTAATGCCTCAAAGATTACTGTTTACCCTAACAATCGTTTTCCTACCTTCGTTTTAAACTAGGTTTATTAAACAGGTGTATTAGTTTTGGTTATTTGCCTTCTCAGTTTTAATGTCTGCCAGATTTGTTTGATGACTTATTTATTTGGTGACATGGAGAGGTGTGGGACGTCCGAGGAAGCGCTGGAGTGACCAGCTGTAATATTTGCCTATTTGAGACCGGAACAAACCATTTTTGGTTTAAACCTTGAGGATGATGATGATGATGACGACGACTTATTTATTCACTTCCTACCCACTGAATATTCTTCCTTACCTTTGCATAAACCATTTCCAGCGATTTTGGTTTTATTTTATTTTTACCTGTCACCATTCAGTCGAATAATGTTAAAACACATTACGAATGTACAATAATATTGTTACGACATTACAGAACGATCCGAATGTTCCAGAAGAATCCGGCTATAATGTTGTGTGCGTACGTGATTTCACCATGCATTCGCGAGACTTTCTAGACGCCGCCAGCTGCGCGGACTGTGTCAAGGCCGCAATCAATTACGTCGTAGTGTAGAGCTAATGCGTAGTATGTGGAATGTTCTGGATTTTCGGCGGGGTATAAATACAAGTACTCAGCGACGCTCAGTCAGTTGAGTTGCGATTTATTGGAATGCGGTTCGTATTATAATAGTTCAGAGTTATTGTCGGCGATTACTCTGTGCGTTTAAGTGACGATTAACACAGTGCGGTTTGAAGTATTGTAGCGAAGTATTATGTGTTTTATGATTGTGCGATACTCTATTAGTGGACATTTTTATAGCCTGTGAACAATTTCTATTTGATTTGTTGTAAGGGACTATCTTGTCAATTACAAAATTTTTAATAGTGATAATTAAAGCTGGTGGTTAGCGACGTAATTAGTGTCTTGTATTTTGTTTCCCACTGTATCAAACGACGATCAGTTAGACCGTGTCGTAACAATATATTAACATTGTACGATGTAACTGTAAACGTCCCTTTTACTACCTAAATTTTATCCTTAACATGCATAAAGTGGAATTTTTATACTTAGTAAACCACCAAAAAAACAAAAAGACAGAAGTTTAGGTTACGACTAGAGTTTAAATTTTTTTATTAAAAAATATTAAACGCAACTAATGGCTCATACAACAAGGAATGTCTGAAGTTTAAAACAGAAATGGCACAAACTTTATAAGAGCATCAAACTCTGAATCCTGCGGTGTTTTAGACTGTAACTTCTCTCCCCTTCCTACAGAATAAAAGTGGCACAGCTCTACAACAATTTGATATCTTAAATTATTAATAAAATTAAAAAGAATATTGGGATAAAATAATTCTGAATAAAATTCAGTTCTTGTTGATACGAGAAACTAAAAGTAATACATGAATGACTTGATATATTTGTTTTGTATTTGAGGTATTAAACATACTCGTAGGAGTTATGATTATAATTGTAAATGTACACTACACTCGATGCACATTGCTAACTCACTAAACAAATAATGCTTCAAAAAGACATAATATTTCACATGTACAGATCGGATTCTATTTTAATGACATCTATACCTACGAATATGATTGAATATGATGTGCATATGAACACTTTACATAGGCACTTAATTTAGAAGATAACTAAATTTAGGGGGGTTGCCTATCAAAAAGTAGACACACTATTAATGTTTTACTATTTTAAAACAAATATTCTGCTTTTATTGTTCAAACATTTTATTTCTGTTGCCGACTACTAAAATTAATTCCACAAGCTTTTGTTTTAGAAACTCGTTATGAAATATTTAATTTTATGAATATTAAATGAACTTCAGTGACTGCAACGGAAATGAGAGTTGTTAACCGTACAGCCGGAAATTCGTTTTCTACTACAACAGAAATACAGGTCGCGGAGCGTCACAGAAACCAGGCTTAAAAGACATCGACAAACGTACCGACGTACACAGATATTGTTAACTATTTGTACGTTCTTTTCGTCATCTTTTAAGCCGATCAACATGTAATTTATTACAAGCGGAGATCTCCATTTTGCAAATGCTGTTTAATGAGCCAATATTTTAGGTTTGTTTATTACAAATTATTTTATTCGTTCTATGTTCTAAGGCCGAGCATTACCAAATTAGTTATTAATTTAGCGTACTTTGAATTTAGAAACGTATATCAGAACTGTATATTTTGGTTCTGTATCCTCAGTTCTCTCAGCAAACTGTTACTATTAAAAACAAGAGAGTAGTATTAAAATGCTCTGTATAGTTTATTTTTCTTAATTGTCTAACCCCTCTAATAGTCTCAACATTTAGAGCAGTGCTTTAAACTCAACCCCGACCGTCAAATACTACATATATGAGTATGAAATTGTAATGTTATATACTACACCTACATAAAATGATTTTTCCATTCCTTTAGCGTGTGTTGCGCCCGCTTTAGTACCAAATGTACGAAATTACTTGCATTTGAATACATTTGAACTGAGGAACGCCGAAATGAAAATCAGTGATTTTTTCACTGGTGAAAATTTTTTCATTATAAATTGGAATCGGGGGCGTAATAAATGAGGAGAATATAGTATACCTTCTTCTCTATTATACGCAAGACATTTTAAGCATATGAAAAGTATAGATTCAATGAAACAATATGAAAAGCTAAAAGTTGGAAATAATGGGTTGAAAGTTACAATACGCTTTTAAGGAGTGAAGAAAAAGCATGGAAAAATTTAAGCACATTTTGACAATGAAAAAATATTTGTCCGTATTTAAAAAGTGATTAGCATTTTGTAAATTTTAGTGACATATTTAGTGTTAATAAATGATTTGGAAATTTTATACTGGAATTATACAAGTGGGGAAGACTATTCCGTATAAAACAGTGTTGGTATTGACTGTTTTTCGAAGCGACCTGAAAATGATATAATAATCGAAAGGCTTCATCAAAAGTGAGTAATGTATAAACCAAAAATATGTTTTTAAAATCCTTCATGAGTAATCATTAATATAAGTATACAACATATTTTATAAGTAACCATTCAGAACAAGAATGGTATGCAACGAAAATTTGTTTTCAGTTCTAAGGTAGCACTGTGAAAGGTACATGCAATTTAATATAAAATCAATTTTTAGATCTAAAATCACATACTGTTGTTTTAGCAAAAAGAATTTACCTAGAATTTATTCATAATTAACATAGGAAATTGTCAAACTCAGTGTAATTAGTAAAAATATCTGCTGGCTTATTTTAGTGCTTATACATCATTTTTGTTTGTGGATCAATATTCCCAATCGTTTGTAATCATTTTATTAAATTCTCATAATTTAATAATTAATGTCTTTATATCTGGTACCCATTCACGAAATAACTTGAATTTAAAAAAAAACTTCAACAAAACAATAAATTTTTACCCCGGGACTAGGTGTTACTAGATAACGTGCTAGCAAAGTGCAATTAGCGATGCGATCATTAACGCACGATTAACAAAGTAGAAACGACTCCTAGGTATTTAATAAAACGTTGGAGCACTTAAACTTTTTTATTTCGCTCTAAACGCTTACAACAAAGAAAGGCTGTAAGAAAGAACGCTAACATTTTCCCTTTCTCTTTTACATAAATGTCTCAATAAAGGTCTAGGAACAGGGACGCACGCTACCTCGCGCTCGCAATACGTTTTTCATTACAGTTAACTGCTTGTTTTGTCAGATATTCAATGAACAAGAAAATGCAATTTCTCGCTACAGTAATTTTTTCCATTTTTTATCAGCTCCACTATTCATATTTAATTTTACATTATTTTTTATTTAACGTTTCAAGAACAGACGCCCACAGTTTTTGTCAGAATATACCAAACGTTTTACGCTGAACGTCAGTATTATCTACAAAATCTAATGCTTTTGCTTTTAGAAAGAAGTGCTTAGTAATGTAGGGCTATAGGAAGAAAGCAAAGGAATACTTGAGACGAGATTCATGTGTGGTCACAATGAATCTCGTCAAGAGGAATTTTTCTCGTTTCATTTTTTTTTTTTTAATTTATTAGTGGTTTTCGGCTTTGTTTCGTTTGCATGTTTTCCCTGACATACTAAATTTCTTATTCTATTCAGAGTACCCATTAATACGTTAATATAAGCAGATGTATATAAGATGTGATTTTGCATAATATGTAGATGTATAGCTATCCATCCATATACATGCCAGTACATCCACTGACGTCGTTTCTCGAATGCTGCTCGCCAGACTTTCCTGTTCTTCTACCCTCCTCTTGTAAACCCTTTTTCCCTAACTTCTACGTAGATATTTTCTTTCCATGACTGCCTTGGTTTGCCTCTTTTTCTTCTTCTATTTGGAACCCAGCTGAATGCTTATTGTGCCAACGATCATCAGGCGTTCGTTCTACGTGGCCATAACATATTTTTACGGCATTACAGAACAGTCTACGTGTTTATCGAATGTTCCAGAGGAATCCGGCTGTAATGTGTGTGGCGTACTTGGTTCTTGACGCATTAGCTAGACGCGCGAACTGTGTCAAGGCCGCAATGAATTACGCTCTAATTTTTTCCTTTATTGTTAATGGGCAGTATGGAATATTCTGGTATTTTGGCGGGGTATAAATACAAGTACTCAACGACGTTCAGTTTCAGTTTCAATTGCGA